>CAJNDT010004857.1:0-254546 GCA_905221615.1 Symbiodinium sp. CCMP2592
AGAGTCGTTTAAATCTAAGAACGAATTCTTAATTATATTTCGCTATATATTTAATATATTACATATTTTTTTTCAAATTAATTGAAATTCGTAGATTCTTATGAATATATAATTTTTTTCATATATCTATTTATTAATATATAATTATTTATTTTTCTCATTTTTTACGTATCATCTTTTATTGTAATGAGATTTCTTATATATTCTTTTTCTGATATTATTTTCCTTATTCATATATTTCATCTTGAGGAAAATCTCCCTGCAGGAATATGCCATAGATCGCCTTTGAACTAAATATACATTTTTACAAGTGAAAATTTTCAATTATTCGCCTCGGCCCCGGCCGAAGCGGTATATACGGATTCCCTTTATTCCCCACCTCCTAATCCCCCATCAAAACATACGCCTTCTTGACCCCGGCCCTCTCCTCCTCTGTGAGAACCTTTGGATGAGAACCAAGGTCCCACGGCGAAATTTCCTTTCTTCCAAGGGATTTGAGCTCGCTGTAGGGCAGTCACTTACCTTTTCACCACCCAACCCTCCCCCCCACGACTCCTTACAGGGACTCTCTCAACTGGTTTCGTCGTGGCCATAATGTCAACTTTTCGGTTGGTGAACCCCTGCTCCTCTCGCACTGCTTGCTGAACCTCCGATGCCATGGCATGTGAGCTTCACGCTTGCATCAGGGCTGCACTTTCTCCCTATACGCTGCAAGTTTAAGGTTCAACTTTCGGGTTTGGCGTTGAGAGTTTCGGGTTGAAGGCCTATGGGCCTTGGTAGGCTTTCGGGTTGCTGCGTTCCGAAACAATTCACCTGCTTCAAGCACAGCCGGGCCGAGGCGGACGACGCGCAGCTTTTCGAAATAAGGCCTATAGATTATCATATACCTAATCTTCAATCAAAAGGACCAAGGGATTATTGGGTCGTTTTCTTGCCGACGAGATCGGTTGAACTGGAAGAATCTCTTTTGAAGAGTTTCTTCAAATCTTTGTCATGCCTTGTTGCCCCAAAGTTTCACCAGCTCCTCAGCCTTCTCAGCCGGGATGCTATGGATTAGCTCCGCGGCACGCTCCTTAGGGTAGCCTAAGGTTTCCATGCCTTTGCGCAGAGCATCGAGCACCGGACCGTCCAGCGGCTTGCCAGTACATGTCAGCCCACGCACTGCCATCGTCACAACATTGCGATAATTATGTTCCCCGAGTCGCTTCAAGGACATTGGCCTGAGCTGGGACGGTGAAAGCTGACAGACGGTTTCCCAGTCCTCTTGAACGTCGGCATTCCACATGGCCTGGTGTTCGGTGACGAAATCATGGTAGAGGCCTTCCACATCATCAGCTGGCACAAAGTCCCGGAGCACTTGATACTTTTTGGGATGGTCAGACAACAACTGCTCGAAGAGGCAAAGTGGCCACTGAGTTAAGACCATCCCTTGGCGGAGCAATGCCACAGCATGGTCGACATCTTTCGGGCTAGCTTTCCCGTTTCCGAGGGCAGCGAATGACATAACGAAACAGTTCCGGAAGTTTGCATCCCCCAGGCGTTCCCTTGCTTCGGCGGTAACTTGAGATTCTATGTGCTCCATGACCTCTTCCCAATCTTTCGCTCGATAGGCCTCCCACATCTGATGATGGTCATCAATGATGCTAATCGCTTTAGACTTCTTTCGTTGGAGCTTTGGTTGCATCTTCCCTTTCGACACATCAAGACCCGCATAAAGTTTCACCAGCTCCTCAGCCTTCTCAGCCGGGATGCTATGGATTAGCTCCGCGGCACGCTCCTTAGGGTAGCCTAAGGTTTCCATGCCTTTGCGCAGAGCATCGAGCACCGGACCGTCCAGCGGCTTGCCAGTACATGTCAGCCCACACACTGCCATCGTCACAACATTGCGATAATTATGTTCCCCGAGTCGCTTCAAGGACATTGGCCTGAGCTGGGACGGTGAAAGCTGACAGACGGTTTCCCAGTCCTCTTGAACGTTGGCATTCCATATGGCCTGGTGCTCGGTGACGAAATCATGGTAAGCACCGTCTTCTTCCGCTTCACGTCCACCCCACCAAGATCTCCAGTGTTCTCCAAAGGTCAGGTCGGTCATGGGGGCTAAACTTCGGGTGATGCTCTGCACGTACCAATCGAACTCAGTGTCACCGAGCCAGTGCCCACCCGGAAAAAAATCACTGCCCCCTCTAAACTCTTCCATCCAGTTCTCCAGCTGAAACATGGGGTGGTCAGTCTTCTTGATAAGCTTTGCGAAATCGAAACGGTCTTGAAAGTGTCCCTCATATAGATGATGTGTCTCGTGGAAAAGCCAAAAGACCCGATGATGGCGGGTCCACAACAGGCCCTCGTCCTCACCACACATCAAACCCCATCTCATGCTAGCTGCTTGGCATAACAGGTTTGAGAAGGAATTATACATGCTAGGACCCAGGGCAAACCCATGTTTCGTATAAACAGCATTTGTCAGTTACAGGTTTCGGACAATGTATCATCTTGAAAAAGATTTCTGTGCAATCCAATAATAGCTACCCCGGCTTGTGGCTGCGTACACACATGGTGACATAACAGTGTCTACGCATAGTCACATTTCATTGCAAGTGTGTCTGTATCTACATGTATATACATATATGCATACATATGTATATATGTATGAACATATGGTGCACTACACTAATACCAGTACTCCACTACTTACTACTCTTACTGCTTGCCTTACTCGCTATTGTTCCTGCACTTGCTCCAACTCTTACCTTACTCTCACTATTGCTCTTCCTGATACGATTTTTCGTAGCAATTACTACTGTTAGTTGTTGCGTCGCTCCTGGTAGGCCGGCCTCCCCTTGAAAGCTCGGTGCCCGAGGGTGCCGGCAGCGATGCCCCCGACGGTGATGTTCACCTTGACCTCAGACTCAGACGTCGTTCGAAAGAACATATTTGCACATTCTGCTCTCCTGGCCTCCGAGGGGCGGCCAGCAGGAAACAGGAGATGGAATGCCAGAACGTCGGAGTCGCCATGCCTCTCCTGCACACAGCAACATCGCTCCTTCGCACAGCGGTCACATACCTGTGCAAAGTACCGATCGCTCGGGTTGTAGCGGCTGGGTCGGCCGAAACGTCTTTCGAAACCCTACATCCACGTGGACCAATCATAACTCCAGAAGACTTGCGGGCGATCGGGGAAACCGGAAAACTTGTCCACGATAGCTGTAAGCCGTCTCCTCTCCACGTACGAGGCAGAGTCCGACATTCCGGGATAGAAAGGGAACCGCAGAGGACCGTGGGGCTTGCGAAGGACGAGGGGAAGGGCAGGTTCAGGGCTTTTGGAACTCTGAAAAACGCTGCGGCTGGGGCCCCTTTGAAGAAGACCCTGCTAGTAAACCTATCATTGAGCAGAGCAGCAAACAGAAATCAGAAAGAGACTGAGGGGTGGAGAGCAACTGTCCGCAGGCCTTGACGTAGCCTTCTTCCCATGTCTGCAGGGCCGATACGAAGTCGGGTGCTCCGAAGTCCGTATGGGAAATGCAGCGCTTGTACTTGGAATCCCAGAATGGGTTGTGAGCCTTGGTCAGCACATCCCAGCAGTCTTCCACCACAATGGGCTCGAACCCAACCGCGCCGTCGGTCAAAAAGCACATAGCATCACTGAAGAGCCGCCAGTCCCGGATGATGTCCGGCACAGTCACAGTCTTCAGAGTGCTCTCGTCCCAGCTGACGACACCGCCATCCAGCTCAGTTCCATCATCATCCACAACTACTTTCATATGGGACCTCTTCAACAGGACAACAGCTACTTTGCCCACGTGCTGTGGCTTCTTCCCCGACCTCCGCCATTTCAACGCATACCAAAGAGCCAACAAATCTCCAGCATCATAGACATCTGGTGCCTTGTGCAGCCGTAAGTACTTCTCCAGCAGGGTCAGAGCCCTGTCTTCCGCACCTGTCAAACGTGGAGAAAGTCTTTCTTTAGAAAATTACTCCAACCCATGCAAACTTTCCTGTAGCCCACGGGCACCCTCTGCGATGCATGCCCGGGCCACGGACAAGACCACGGCACCAAAGGCCTTCGCTTCGTCGTCAATGGCCGCCAGCAACTGCTCCGCTTGAGCCTCGCAAAACGGTTAAAGCCGCAGATTTATGTCTTGCCCTTGTGCAGGCGGTGACAGGTCAGAGGCAACCTCGGGCCTCTGCAGATTTTTTGGCGAACTCTGGAGACACTGACTTCAGAAACACCTCCAGGACCTGGGATGGGACTTCTGATGGCTTCAAGGCTTCCGACATGAGCGCATCCGAGTGACTTCTGTCCTCCTCGGGTGATCCATCACGAAGCCTGCGGCCTTTGCTGCTGGCCACTTGGCCACTTCGACGCTCCGGCAGAGCACCGCGGCAGCTTTTTCTATGTCTTTGGGGCTCTCTTGCGTATGGCCAATTGCTCCCACAGCGAATCGTACGCAATTCTCATAGTTGCGTTCTCCAAGCGCGGCGAGTGCACCTGCAGTGGTTTGGGAAGCCACGTACTTGTAGGCTTCATTCCATTGTGCGTCCTTGTAGGCTGCCCAGAACTTGTGGTGCTCCTCAACATATTCGTCATGTGACAAGCCAGGAGCATCTGGTACAGACGGAGCCGCTGAAGCACCGGTGCCCATGGCTGGCAAAGTGCGTCTTTGGTTTTCAATCTTTTTTGCATCTGACATCTAGCTGAATCTTGCTTGGAAGCCGCAGCTGTGCTTGTAACCTGCGCGTGCTCGGTCCCGTTCACGCCCCGGCCTCACAAGCTGCAGCGATGCTCGGAGACACCACGCATGACACAGCCACACCTGCATCAGATCCATGATGGCGGCGAGAGCATGCGGTGGCAAATGGGGCCTCTTGTTTATGGTATGTATGTCCGGAACCTCCGAAACCCGTCACATGCTCGCGATTCCCAACAGTGTACAACCCTGATGCAGGTTGCCAGACTGTCGTGCGCCCTTTTCTCGACAATCTAAATGGCTGCGCCGACTTCGACGGCCATGGAGGCCACGGCGGCACCCAGTGCTTTCAGCACCGGGCTCTGCGTTAGCAGCAGAGAGCATTTAGATCTCTGCGGATGACCCAGAGTGTTCCGGGAGTGCGATACTTGGTTGTGGTTGGGTGTCTGGTTTACCATCCCGCAGCATCTACGACATACTGCAAGGAATGGCCAAGGGTATTTCCCTGGCCTCCAACATGCTCAGGCAACTGAAGGCTGCCAAACGCCGAAGCCGTAAAGCACCTGGGAATCTCAACAATCGATATCCTTCATCAGTGAACCAGCTCCGTGCATGCACATGCATGCACAACTCCAAGAACCGCTGAAGCTGAGGGCAGCAACAGCAAGCTAAGCAGCGCCCCCCGAAAACAGAGAGAAGTGTCGTCATCGCAAGTGAGCAGCGAGACTGTGTTCTTCTCTGTGCAGACACAAGAAATCAAAGGCAAGTGAAACAACGAGCTCTCTGTTGGCAGTTCTAGACATATAGAACATCGTCACGTGGTTCGATTCCTGAGGCCAACGACTCTGACCAGCATCATGTCCCTCAACATTGTCAGCGCGCCAGTAAGTAGATTCAGCCTGCAGAAACCACAAATGCCCGAATCTCGATACAAAGGAAGGAATCCGAGAGTCACGCAAATTGAAAGAAGCGGGTTAACATGCGCACAGATGGGAGGCTATGGTACCGACTTCGAGCCCGGCATCTCCACCCAAGTCACCGGAACCTGCGCACAAGCCGGCTTTAGGTATTTTCCGCTTCGGGGTGTCATTTCCACGCAAGCACTGCGATGAGATGTTTTGCTGTGTAGTTCCTGTCGCTGCTGTAACATCAAGCCTCTTAATCCCCCCCAGTGATCGATTTCGGGTTGGCAACCCCTACGTCCAAAGATTCTGCTGGTGGAGAGTGGGCTCGCCGGTAGCACACCCCACAAATTTCAGCCTTTTTTTCTGTGCCCGGCCCCCCTCCTCCTCCCTCGTCTCTGCCGCGATGCATTTTGTCAAGTCACTGTACTTTTGAGCTGTTTGTTCACAGGATTTTCTCCTTGCGGCGAGGCAAGACGGGCAAGCTTACATCATTCGTGAAGCTGATGCCAAAGCTTGGGAATTCTGGGGCTACGTCTTGTGCGTCGTTGCAAAGCTAGATTCCCCTTTCAGCATATGGGAGGTTGTATACGAGACCAGTGAGAACTGTGACACGATTATTATAGCAACGTCTATCGGATTATGAAGGGAATGTGCCACCTTTCGCATGGGATGCTTGTTCAGAGCCTCGGCATGAGAACAAACACTGACTTTCAAAACCTTTCTGGGGCAAATGTGCTTATTCACTCACGACCTCGCCTGTGTGACCTACCCGTTGCTTTCCCAAACAATGCACCTGCTGCAAGTACAGAAGGCCGAGGCGGACAATTAGCTGAGGCTGCACGCCAAGGCATATTTTTTTGGGCCGGGGGGTAGGGGCGTCCACCACTACTCTGCAGGAGGGTAGCTAGCGTAAAGGCTTTTACAAAAAGGAAAGCACAGTGCTTGTGTACAAGCGAACAGCTGCAGATGACGTTGCTAGAACCCGGAGCAACAGGCATGAAACAGTATTCTTAGTTCCTTCCTATTGTTGCTGCTACTACTACTACTACTACTGCTACTGCTACTACTACTACCACTACTACTACTACCACTACTACTACCACTACTTACTACTTGTAGGACGACTGCTAGTATTACTACTAATACGACGACTACTACTACTACTACGACTACAACTACTACTAGTACTAGTACTAGTACTAGTACTAGTACTAGTACTAGTACTAGTACTACTAGTACTAGTACTAGTACTAGTACTAGTACTAGTACTAGTACCAGTACTAGTACTAGTACTAGTACTACTACCACTACCACTACCACAACCACAACCACAACCACAACCACAACCACAACCACTACCACTACTACTACTACTACTACTACTACTACTACTACTACTACTACTACTACTACTACTACTACTACTCTACTACTACTGCTGCTATTATCAATTATTACTATTACTACTGCTGGTATGACCACCACTATACTAGTATGACCACGACGACGACGACTACTACTACTAAAGAAGAAGAAGAAGTAGTAGTAGCAGCAGTAGTCAGGGGCGAGGGGGCAAGAACAAAATAACGAGAAAAGTGCATGATGACTACTTCCTCGCGTGCTTCCTGAATTAGCTCCATCGAGTGGCACACTTTTGAGCCCTGAATGTTGGTGAAGAAAGTTAGCAGCAGCAGCAGCAATAGCAGCAGGGGCATGACTCGGCGACCCGTGCTTCTGAATCGGTTCTCCTAAGCGGAGCGGAGCGGAGCATGAAGATTATCTAGCGCCGAAGAGGGTTTCTACGTCGACATGGCCAGGCCACTTGCGAGCCTCAGCCACGCCCTGGCCAAAGATCTGCGACAGAATCAAAACCTTTCGGACTGACGAAGCAACTGCGGTCATGCTGATGCGTGGTGGTATGTGCTCAAGCCCATAGACAGGACCACGAGTGGCCTCGATGTCGAAAGCCCAGCGATATATATGCAAAGAAGCGAAGATTCGCTTCGCTGCCTGAGTGCGTTCCCACTTTCCGATGCTTCAGTGCATGGTTCTGTTGGGCCCTGCGTTGGCTTTGAAGAGCTTGAAGCCGCATTGGGTGTCGTTTATGACGCCACCTACCTGCCCAGCAAGCAATGATGTAGCTGGCCGTGTCTCTCCGAAGCACACCGGGGTCGCAGCCAGCAACCACACGGCAAACTGAAAACCAACCATCAGCACGTTGCGATACCAGGCCCTGGCATGGGAGCAGCTCACGGAATAAGATGGAAGGAAAGCGGTGATAAAGAGTGCATCATATCTGGGGCCACTTCTGGGGCCTCTTGTTCAATGCTTCTTGTCGAAGGTGATGCCTTGATCCAAAAGCCATCTGAGGAGCGTCATCCTGACCGGCACTATCTAGCAAAGCTGCCGACTCCTGAATAACCTCAGGCCATCCTGCACAAAGCCACGTGGTCACGATGAGGATCATGAACAAGGCGATGAAGGTGATGATGATGTTGATGATGGTGGTGCAGTTGCTGATCGCAATGTACTTGATGCTGTTGCGTCGACCAATAAGCGGGAAGATGACAATGCTACTGCTTTCAAACTTGTTGCCATAAATCTTAAGGGAGAGGCACCGCAGTTTCTTTCGATGATGCTGCTGTTAACGCTTCAAACTACGACCACTACCAACTGCCATTGCTGCCACCACCACGCTAGGGAAGAAAAAGATGACGACGATTCCTATGACTAACGCTGACGATTCAGGACGAATAGTGGCACTACCGCTACCAGTCACTACCACCACCAAGCCTCTGGGCCCGCAACAAGCTGAACAAGACTAGACCATGGGACCACTTGCATACGCATGCAACAAACAATCAACAACGAACAACAGGAACAAGCAACAACAAGCGAAAACCAAGAGGCACAGCAACCGACAGCCAACAACCACAAAACACAAACACCTAGAATCACCAGAAAGGAATTTTGCACCTTAGTTTGCAGATTTCTGTTCGCCGACGAAGTGTGGTGTTGCTGCGGACGGCATTATCACCTCGATTTCTCCCTCCTCAGCCGGCTCCGCCCAAATAGTAGCCGTGTTTGGGATGGTCCTTGCCTTGCACTCCCTTACCAATGCTCCTCAGATGCTGCTGAAACTGAAGGATGGCCGAAGGAACGGGCTCACAACCATGAGACCCTCACGAACTGCAAGCTTTTGGAGTCCTTGGCCCCGAGGCTTCGCTCAAGGCGCTCAAGGTCACGGACCGACGTTGCGCCGTCAGCATCCGCCATGAGCAGCAGCTGTCCTTCTGGGATGTATAGTTCTTGGCGCTGAGACGTCTGTGTTTAAATGTCATCAGAACCGTGAGAATGAATACCGACAGCAAATCACAAGGAGCAGCAGCAAGAACATACCAAACAAAATCCAAGCACATGAAGAATACTGAGAAGAATCTACAATGAAAAAAAATCGATGCAACCCCGGCCCGACCCGTCATGCCTGCAAGTTTCATTTATCTGTTTCTCACGCAGGCAGTGCTGGTCTTTCGACAGCCGCGTGACCGCAGCTACCAAGGATCAAAAGCGCTGGGCCCGGCAATCGCGCGGTTTGTCCTAAGAGCCATACTCTGCCTCCTCCCATTTAGAACTGCCATCCTGCTGCCGCATAGTGATTCTCTACAAGCTCGGGCTAACAGGCTTCTGCAAAGCTACCGCTCGCATGGTAGCGGAGCCTCTGCGAGAGGTTCGTTGAAAGAATCAGCCTCGCAACGATCCAGGGACAACGGCCCAACGGTAAGGGGCACGGTTGGGAAATATGAGCGGAAAGAATGAGAAGGATACTGCAGCCAGTCGCTCGAAGGATGGCGTGCTGTCACGGCGAAGCCTCTACGTTTGTTGCTTACGAAGAAGCAGCCTGCCTTTGGGAGCAAGGGCTGGTTTCAACAAAGGATATACAGCAACTCCTCGGCTTAGGGCGGAGGTGACTGGTGTCGCACTTAGCGACAATGGTCCCTTCTGCAGACGGCTGGCCTTTTTCCGTTGGCCGCCTTGAGCCACAATCAGTGGCCAGGTCGTCGCTCGTAATCCTGAAGCCTGACAAGTTGTTTCGGAATGGGCAAAACAGAAAGACACCGGTCACAATCTAGATTCCGAAACAACCATAAAGTAAACTGGCTCAAGCTTCTGACCCCGTTCCAGCGCTTTGCGCTGCAGTGCAACACCCTCTTCGACAACAGACCAACGACCACACTCCATAACATAACGGAGATAGCCTCCTGGGTGGCACTTCGTCAGAGGGTCAGCAAGCATGGCTCTCGTGTCGATCCATTTGATAACTCCAGATGTCTCGCTCAAATCGTGCTTTATCACTGACAGATCGATGGCTGTACGTTTGTCAGCGATGTAAGCAGAAGTGCTCGTGAGCTTTCCTAAGGCATCATACAAACTCTTGGAAATCAACAGCAGCGAAGAAAGGAATCTTACATGAATGCTCGCGCCACTCATGGGGCGTCAACATGCCATAGAAAGCTTCGAGAAACAATAAGCGGTGCCAATGGATGGCACCGATGCCAGCCTGCAATGACTGGCCCTCGGTCGCTAAGGTATCCACAACCTTCCGCTTCAAGCGGAAGCTTTTCCAAGCCGCGACGGTGGTGAGCACTGGTTTCCCAGAGCTGGCCAGGGCAACATCGTGATATATGATGATCTGACCTCCCTGGCTACTCAGCTGTTGCAGCTGATTCAAACTGCTGTGGATCTTGCTAGCCGGAACTCCATCTTGTGCCGTGGCCTTCTTAATCCCTGTACATCCGGTCCAAGGCACTTCGTGAAGTACACGAATTCCCTTGCTGTCACACCACGTGTCTTCAACAACTTCATGCTGGATGCATTCATCGGCGCGCCAGACCGTAGTCTCCGAGCTCGTCTCCTCCCAGTAGTCGTCAGGATGGTTCTCCAGCCAAGGCATGTCCTTGGCGTTTCCCCAGGCCGCGTCTGTCGCTGCGGATATCCGCAATGACTTCCAGGGAATGGGCATAACTTTTATGCCCAATGAAGCATGTTTCAATGCCTCTTCGGCGATCTTGTTCCCCTCTAGTAGATCCAGGACCCTCGGCTCCGGGAAGGACTGCTGCAGCAACGATACTCGACCTGCCAGGTCGCACCTCGTCTCCTTGGAGAGCCAGGAGAGGACTCCCATCTGGCTCCTCAATTGCTCCACCTCAGCCACAGTACACTTGGAGTAGCGCTGTTGCCGGCGGCTCCGTGACACGGGGATCTTGGTCACCTTGTCGCACACATAGAACTCCTGATCGATCTTGATCGAGCCGTCAGCTTGCAAGGAGATGTCCTTGCCGCAGAATCTCCCTGTTCCAGTCTGGTTCTTTCCCAGCAGGTATTCTCGAGCAATCTGCTCGATATTGGCCCAGTGCGCCGGACTGCCACCATGCAAGACATCATCTGTGGCCACTCCCACAATGCCTTGCAGTATGTTCTCTTCCGTTCCTTGCTTGCCGTGCAGGAGAAACACACAGGGATCGGCCTTGCTCGGAGTGTATCCGAAGTCCGTCTGTAGACGTCGGGCCAAATGCTTGTACCATGCCAGCGGGCCATCCGTCAATCCATAGCAGGTCTTCAGCAGATTGATGAGTTGCCGCGGGTGTGCTCCTGGTACTCCCTCGAGCGGTTGGGAGCAGTATAGCTGTCGATCAATCTTGTCTCCGGAATGAAACGCTCGAGTAAAATCCAGGAACCCGGGAACCCACTGCATCGAAGCTAAAACCTGAGCTATGAAAATGACTGAATCTATCCCAACTTGCGGTGTCCTGCATTCGACCTCGACCGCTGCAGCCTCGGAGGATCCTTTCATGACATGCCTGCACTTGGCCTTACAGAAGCCGCTCTCCTGATCATCAAGCAACAGGTCCTCGCTGCGAGCCTTCGCCACATCGGAGGGCTCCAGGGGCCTCTTGGTGATCACGTAGCGGGACTCCATGATCTTGTCGGCCTTGCAGCGGCGGAGCTCGTCGGACTCCTTGATCGAAAGCAGCTTGTAGGCACCGGTCGCGAGGTTATTGGAGACCTCCTTCGCAATAGCTCTTTGTAGGCGAGCTGCGTCCTTGCCACGGAAGTCCTTGGCGTGGGACTCCTTCTTTTGCCGTTGCTTGGCCAAGGCCTGCAGCTGAGCGTTGTAGATCTCCAGGAGATGCATTCGGCTACGTTTGCCGGGTGGCTGGTCGCCTTCATCCAGTTCACGTTTCAATTCCCCTTCCATCAGCGAGGGACGTTCTCCTTCGCCGCCGCCGGCTTCCGGTACTTCTGGAGTCACATCCGGATCAACCTCCATGTCGCCAATGCCGCCAGTGGCTCGACCGGTGAAGCCGGTCTTTCGGCATCTCCGGCTGTCTCTGCAGCCGGCACGGGTAGCGCTTCTCCTTCGGGTACAGGGCCTGATCGATAATGTCCCGTCTTTTGCCGTACTCGCCCCTGCTCGCGTGGCGGAGCTCCTCGTCGAGCGGGCACCGGAGGTCCTTGGTGACCTGGAGCACTTCTTCGGAGGCCCGGCTGTGATGAAGAATCCGAAGAAACCGTTCTCGCTCCGGGTGGCCAAGTCCCTCGTGAGCCCGCCGGACCATCTTCTCCAGGGTGACCTTCTGCATTCCGGGAAAGTGTCGCATGTTGCGGCCGTTCTTCGTATCCGCCTTTCGGCGGAAGATGGTCCCCACTTGCGGTTTCCCCGGTAGGGCTCGCTCTCGGTCACGTAGGTCTCGCCATCGAATCTCGTCTTCAATCTGGCTCCACCGTCCTTGGTCTTCTGGCTTGAAGTTCTCCTCCGTAGGCGCTATCATGTGGCCACCTTCGTTGTCTACGTGGGCCCAGGCATCGGGCCCCCGTCATCACCGGCATGTACTTCATGGCATCCGAAGTGGCCGGACTCATAGTTCCGGTGGATCTCCTCCAGCTCTTCGGGTAGAAAGTAGGCCTCGTCGTGCGCCACGTCCTCCAGAACCATATGTTGTCGGCGGTCGTCACCTTAAGGTTCCTCAATTTCCGGCTTGTGATGGCGCTGTAGGCGAACCGGACGCCATAGGCAAGGCCCTCGCCTTCGGCCGGAGTCGGGCCACCACGGTTGCCCAGGAGATCGAGGCGAGGTAACAGGGCCGGATAGTTGGTGATCACCTCGATCTTCCGGTCCTTGCTTGGTGTTTCCGTCGGCCATTTCTCGAATCGCCGCCGGTCTACGCCGAGCTCCTCTCCCGCCAGAGCTGCTCGCCAGTTGCTAATGTTCACTCAAACACAAGCGCCTGCGGAGTACACAAAATCAGCACATTGGGCTCAAACGAATTCGGGAGCTCACAAAGTAAAACAAATGTTCATGTAAATACCGGCCAGGAAAACAAATGGAAAATATGTGTACATGCTGTACGACTGTACGAGTACAAGGTGTGCAAAATTTTGCACCCCGCCTAAAGCATGCCGAAGTCCAACTAAGGCTAATGCTTTCACATAACTTTGCGACTTTAAAAGCCACACTGTACGGCACGGAGCTCAAAGCTACACAGAAAGGTTTCACTTCAGTGCACAAGCTCTGCCGAGAAGGTCTTTGGCTTGCAAGAGCTACGGTCTACAGCTACCCTAAGGGTGCGGTGGCACCGTCTGTCTACGGAAGCCGGAATGCATTGCCCTGGTGCTATACGCTCCTGCTGTTGAAGCTTGACGCAGGCAAGCGAACCCGAAGCAAGCGCAAGACAAGCAGAGGCTCCACTGAAGCGAAGAAAAGACTTGTTGCAGGGCGCTGAATGAGGATAGCACCATCCATGTGGGATCATGCAAGCACGATTTGATTATCAAGAAAGCGCTTGCCCTGTACGCAAAACAGCCGAAGGAAAACTATGCCCACGCCTAAAATGATTAGAACCTCCTAATTAAGGTTCAGAAGTGGCGGCATGCATCATCGCCACAACACGTGTCAGCAGTGCACTCCTAGTGCACACAGTTTCGGGTTTGCCAAAATGGCACGCGTCACAAGTATTGATGGTGCAAAATGCACCATATGCACAGTCAAGAAGGCCACAAGATATATGCTCAAGATTGTAAACACCAGAAGTTGTCAAGGGCCAAATCATCAAGCTTGAAGCACCTCAGGCGATGGAAGCAACGTCCAGCATGGGAGATCCAAACTCGATCTGCTGGTCAATTCCTTCGCCTTGGAACAGCAATCGGGTATCCATGGATTTCGTAAAAGGACTGGGTGGACAGCTCGGAGTCGGCCGGCGTGGCGGGAGAACGATTTCCAGCAGGCACAGGAGTCTCTGCAACGGGGAACACGCCTGCTGGGGCAGCAGAGGACGCAGCCTCAGGGTGATGAAAATCATCATCACCAGCACACTGCCTCGGACCTGGCCTGGATGATGCCTTGGACCTTGCACCTTTACGCATCGCACTCGCCACATGTGGCGGGCTCACCGCCTCATCATCAGTATCCAAAGCCATGGGATTCGCAGGAGTCCCAGGTGCAGCAACACCAACATGCACATTGAGCCGACGATCAAACTGAACCGAAACAGCACTTTGCTGGTGGGGGCTCGAAATCTGCAACTGAAGCTGGCTCTGAGAAGAGCTTCGGCAACACAGGGTGCGGATGCACACTCCAAGCATAAGCATCAAGATGCACGTGAGAAGGATCACAGAAGGCTGCATAAGCATGTCGACGACGGACACACCTGTATCATCACGGACCCACAAGCCTAGGAACCAAACTAGAACCCGGTTGGCCCAGTCAGGCAAGTCATCGTCCTGATCAGTCAAGCCGTCTCCACGTCAGTATTGCCCGTGGCCCGGCCCAAGGCACATATGACGGCCACCACGATGGCTTGCACCATCGGCTTGCTAACGGTGCAGGTTGAAGAGGCACGCACCGTGCGTATGGCGTCCCGCATGGCCTGCCGGTAATGCAGCTCTGCGATCTCATCTTCCCCAACAAAGCACTCCCGTAACAACATCCGAGAAGATTCAAAAGTGTAAGCATGCGACCCCTGGAAAGCCCTTTGGTATTCAAGTCCGCAACGTTGACTGAAGTCCCCACTTTGTGCAGGGCAATCACCTGCTCGGCCACCAGCTGTTGGGACCACAACACACGTACACTCAGGTGTCGCACGCGGCCAACGCCGCTGCGCTCCGTGATTGCCTTCGCCGCGCTCGCGTCAAGAAAGTGGTGCACCTGTGGAGGATCGGCATCGGCAATGAAAGCGAGCAACTGCCGGACGAACAACGCGTCACACAGCGTTGAGGTGGCGGCCAAAAGTTCGGCTTCCCCGGAACTTAATGCTATCACCCTTGTGTGTCCGACTGCTACTATACAAGAGGCAGCCTCCTACGAACACCATTCCAGAGCTGACGGATTTGCGCGATCCTTTACTCGAGGCCCAGTTTGCGTCTGAAAACGATTCGAGGCATAGCATTCCCTGGCTTGTTGATGGGATCTCCTTTGACACTCCACCGCAACAGTGCTTTCGATCAAGAAGAAGGCCGTGGTGCTGCCCTTCAAGAAGATACTTCAAAAGCTGGCGCAGGGCAATTTGAGCATCGCGTGTAGGTGAAGTCATGTAACTGCTCAATGCACGAATGGCCCGTTGACACTCAATCAGGTCAACGGCTAAATAAAGAAGTATCCCAATGGCACATCGGAAGGCCTTTGCGTCTGCAGGTGGCAGCGGCTCACTGTTGTCGACCTCATCAAGCAGGGACGCGTAGGGCGTCTTCTTCGGAGCGCTTCGTTCATCAATCTTCATCACTGAAAACAGCTTCTCAAAATTCTTGGCAGAAGGGGTCAACAGCATCCTGCCCTCAGAAACCAATGTGTGATGCCTCTTCAAAAAGGAAATTGTGTCTCCAGGTTTCTCCAAAATGTGGACACTCACACGATACTTGGATTCAAGAGTGGGCCTGAGCCGTTCATTCAGAAACCGTTTGCTTCCTGCACCAAGCAAATCGTCCACATGCATCTGCGTGCTGAATTTGGAAGCGGGCTCACGGATCAAAGAAGGCAAGGCATCGCACTTCTTAAAGCCCAGGGCCTCATCAAGAAAAGTGGAAAATGCCAAGTACCACTCCTTAGACCCGTCACGCTGTCCTGGGAGGACGCGTCCCAGCACGTAGCTGACACCAGCATGTTGCACAATGACCAAGCGGGTCGGCGGGTCTGCTTGACGCTGACCGCTGAGATAAGCGTCGCTAATGTCAAGTGCGACCATGACCCAGGGATCGTCGGGATCAGGCTCGTGACACAAGAAGTGGATCGGCAGGAGGCGGTTCGACACAGCTGTGGAGGCAGGAGAGAAGAGGTCATGACGCTCGCTAAGCCAAGCATACTCGCGAGCAACGTATCTGCTGCGCCGGTACCAGAGCGGAGTATCACCGATCTGCTTTTCGCACCATGTGCGCACCATGCGCGTTGTGAGCTTGGTGGGCTCTTGACCTTCATACTCCTTGCTGTGAGCTGCTGCCTCAGGCAGCAAAACACTCATGCGTTCAAGCCTAGCAATCTCGACTCCATCAGCGATAACATCAAGGGCTTCCAGCTCTTCAGGCGAGAGTTCTGGCTCCAAGTCGGCGGTGCGAGGCCGGCAAAGCTCAGGAAGCAACTCGGAGTCACCGACCTGACCCTCGAACAATCCTTGATCATATTCCTCAAGATCATCTAAGGTGTCACCATCCAAGGTCAAGGTATGTCAAGGTAGCACTTTCATCTTCATGCTCATAGCGCAGGTGCCTGATGTGTGCCACGCAGGGGCACTCATCACCAGAAGTGAACAGCACCTCCTCAGGAGGAGAGCTGTCGAAACTGTGGCCCGAGGCGGTCACCAAAGAAATCTGCCCTTCAACGGCCATCACTTGATCATCACCACTGCACCACCAAACCTGCGTGCAACCTTGGCTGGTCTCGGATTCTCACTAAGGCCAACAGCCTCATGGGTCACCGGTGCTGCAGGCATTTCGGTCCCCGCCTCGGCTAAAGCGCTGGCAGCTGAGTCAGTCGACAGAGCATCTCCCTGATCACCAGGAGGATTAGCAACCTCAGCCGCACCGGAGGCAATGGAGGGACTGTAGTCCATAGAAGTGGCAGTGCACGCGGGCGATTCAGTGCCTGCAATCTGTGAAGGAGAGCCGGGAGCTTCAGGAACCAACGGCACAGCGCTATCGTCTGCACTCGGCTTCGGGCCGACGTAAGAGGGCACAGGCATAGCCATAGCAACAGGAGGGGCCGGTTTTTTGCACCCAAGGACCGGCTGGCCACCGATCGAAGATAGGCCATGCTCCCATGTGCACACATCAAAGCTTGCTGCAAGATCAGCATCAAAGTTGTCCTCAACCCGGCGCACGGAGCGCGTAACAAAGATGCCTCCGACCGTCCCAATGATGTGGGTGTCGCTCCCAACTGCTTTGCCCAGCCACAAACCGTGGCTTGTAGCGGTTTCGAAGCCAGCAAGAGTGGCATACCGACCATCCGTACAGAGGATGCTGAGGAGAGAAGAGGACCTGATCCTCGCTGGCACCGCAAGCCTTTTCATGGTCATGCATGAGGCAAGCTGCATGCACACGGACGCCGCCCACGACCTGCTCCACAGCACCGTTCGACTGATGCGATTCGATAGGGGAGTTGTCCTTAGAGGCATCGATGCCCAGGTTGCGTAAAGCTTTCAGCAAACAATTCTGCACAGAAACAATGGAGGGCTCATTGTCAGCAGAAATGCGTAAAGAGCGGTGGCCAAGCCAGATGACGAAGCGGGCTGCTTCGGTCACGAGGTGATTCAAACTGCTGCCACCCTTCTGAGCCGTGGGGATTGCATGCACAGCTTTGGTGTGGCGATCATGCATGAAAAGAACAGTCAAGCGATCTTTGGCGTTGGGCTCGCCGGTTGCATCTCGACAGCAGTACCCGAAGTCAAGAGACACCACAGTCCTGGAGCCAACATCATGCGGGGCCTCAGAAGGATGCTTGTCCTGGCGACCGCGAAAGCGAACACATGTATCGCACCAAGGAGCGTACGGCTCATGAGTGAGTTCATGCTTGGCTCGATCGGCAGCTGAAGGGGTCTGTGCAACAGGCGGTGCCAAAGGAGCCGGCTGGTCTCAGAACGCAAAGTGTGATCAACCTGATGCTCACGCCGCAGCTCAGCCTCACGGATATGGCGCACAAGCCTCTCCCAACACTGAGCTTTAGAACCATTCTTGCCCAACCCAAGGGAAACCAAAGCTGCACGCATGACCCTCAAAGAAGAGTTGCGGTCACCGCTCACAGTGACGCTTTCAACCGACTCACGGTCCTCTGGCCTAGACTCACCACCACCGTCAACCTCAGGAGCGATCGGCGCTGCTTGATCACTGGACTGTATAGGCTCATATGAAGCCAAGGCGCTCAGGGCTGAGAGACAGGTCATCGTAGGCAATGGTAATGACCTGTTCAACGTCTTGAGGCTCAAAGGGCGAGGCCCGATCACTGAGCGCAGAAATGTTAACAGCCAGTTCAAGAACGGTCCACTCTCCACTTCTCCGAACGAGAGTTGTTCCGTACCAAAGAAGCTCAAAGGAAGAAGCGTCGTGTCAACATAATTCTGCCCGAAGCTCAAGAGTGCGCAACACCGAGGGCCGATGCGAGGCGTTCAGCCTAGGCAAAGGGTCCTGAAGCGTGGTTCCAAGCACACGAACAGCAGGCAGCTGCTCGCTGAGCACTCGAACAACTCCTGTGGCGCAAAGCGACTGGCGTTTCAATCGCACAGGCTCCGAAATCTCTCCGTTGGTCAAGACAAAGCCCTCTGAACCATTAGGAGCAGGAATCACATAGAACCCAGCTTTGTAAAGCTTCCCAAGCGACAGCAAAGGACAGGTCAGGCCACCAATCAAGAACTTTTCTTTGAACCGACGGGACCCGTGGCCCGTGGCACTGATCAGCATGCCACACAGCATCAGCGCATGCGCGAAGCAACACATCCCCCAAAAGGCTCAAAAGCTCATACCCAAAGGCTAGGTCCCAAGCCGCACACCGGTGCTCCGTCGGATCACCAATGTCAAAGCAAACACTCTCGCGTCGCTCGAGAGCGAAAACCTGTTCCTGAAGAGCGACTTCTCTTTGGTGAAGACTGGGGCCCCGGTAAGAGCGTTAAGCACTGCGAGGGAACGGGCACGGGTCTTAGGGGCGTAAGTCTGCAGCAGTTGCCGCCAGATTTCCAGGCCGTTCCTGTTGGGGATCTGCTTAAGAAGGGTACGGGGCTTATGCTTAAGCAATCCATTGAGCACAGCGTAGAGCTTCTGGCTCTTGTCACGGATGTCATCACCCTCTCGCTCAAGAACCACAACGTGATCAATGTTTTCCTCGACAACCCTCAAAAGCCTTTCGTAATCCCCATCAGCAAAGATGAGCCAGGTGCTAAAGGAGTGGCTCCAGTCCTTCCAGCTTCCAAGGTCCGCCTCATGAGACAGAGTCCCGAAGTTGCTCGCTCGGTCGATTAAGCACCTTGTTTGCCTCGCTAAAGCTAGCATACTGCGTGCGATCACCCTTGCTCTGCTTGTTCAACACCATGTTAGAAAGCAGCTACGTGGTCGCAGCCAACTGCTCTAGCACTGCACCAGGATCCGGCTGCTGAGGCGAACGGGCAGGCGAAAACGGATTACCTGGCAGCTCAAGGCCTGCACTGGAGGCTGCTGCTGCAGCGGGCTGAAGCTCGGGTGCATCAAGGTCGTCGTCGTCATCAAGAGGCACAGCAGCCATGGCGCTTCTACCGTCCTCGCCCAGCGAGAGGACTGCGCCCTAAGGCCGAGAGGCTCCTGAACTTCACCGAAGACCTAAAAAGAAAGTAAAACGGTCAAAAGCCTGGGCCCTTCCAAAGAACCCCAAAAAGAAGACGTGTCTGTTGATCGTGATCGTTGTGCTACGTGTAGCTGGGGAGTAAAGGTTCGGCTCCCCGGAGACGCTTTTCGGCCAGACCCAAAGGAATGAACCGGTAAGCGCTCCGCTACCATGCTAATTTTCACTCAAACACAATCGCCTGCGGAGTACACAAAGTCAGCACATTGGGCTCAAACGAACTCGGGAGCTCACAAAGTAAAACAAATGTTCATGTAAATACCGGCCAGGAAAACAAATGGAAAACATGTGTACATACTGTACGAGTACAAGGTGTGCAAAGTTTTGCACCAGTTCCTCCATCGTCCTATGGCTCGGTGCACGCAAAACGGAGTCCAAGCTGGTTACAGAGCTGACACAGTTCAATTGCGAGCTTGATCAAGGACTTGGCTTCCTTGGCACGCTGTGTGTGTCTCTTCCACGAAGGCAGATCTCTGTCACGAAGATTGGATTCTAACCTAGTCCGAGGGAGGAAATGGCGGCTCGAACATACAATGTTGACAAGCCCCGGGCGGTCATGTAGAAGGTGACTGCGAACAGACTCTCGAGCACCGGGCTTCAGCAAAGCCGACTCCTAGCTCAACTTCGCAAACAGCACTGGCATTCGGATGGCAAATCGTGATGTGCATTGGGCTTGGGCTTTTGCATCTTCACGACCTGTCGAACTTGATTATGGCTAAGCTGCAATAACTCCGAATAATAAGCGAGATGCTTCTTTTTCTTCAGCTCTTCCACGCCATCCTGTGCTCCGGGGCCCAAGCACCGGTTGAGCTCAGACCACACGGATTCCCACCGACGTAGGCTGTTCATAAAAAGCCGCTTGGGAACCAAGCGTTGTTCGCTACCCGGCTTCGCCCTCATCCGAAGCGCCGGCTGGCAGCACTCTTCTCCTTCTTCCGCATCTCCTGAAAGCGCTTCCACTCCAGGAACTCCTGGTAGTCCGCTTCCTCTGGCTCCATCTCCCACTTGTCGTCCTTCTCGATCTTCTTCACACCTCGGCTCTTTGAAGGTAACGGTGGCGGTGGAGGACGGACCGGGCTTTCCAGCTCGATCTCGGTGAAGGATTCCGCCGCGGACATTTCCGTCAGAAAACCCGGAGTGGCGACTCCTCGCTACCGAAGACGTCCTTCTTCATGTGCTCGGGCACCACCCAGTTGGGATCTCGATACATCACCTTGCCCGTGTGCTTGTCCTTCTGGAAGAGCACCTTGAGGCAGCGCGGGCAGCGCTTTTGGATCTGGAACGCATTGCTCCCGACCCCGTTCGCCCCCACATGGGTGCACTGATTCGAGCTCGCATAGGAGGTCATCTTGATGCGGCTGTCCACGTTGGCCGGTCAAGACCTTGCCGGAGTTGCTGGAGGTGTCCGGCAGCTGTGGTCCTCCTTCCAGATCGGCTGGTCCTCGAGCCATTGGAAGAACGAGCACCTCGTCGTGGTGTTCCGGTACTTGGGGCATCGGAAGAATTGCCGTTGGAAGTTCGGCCCCTGCTTGTGGGTCTGTAACACCACCGTTTGCAGTCCGCAGTGACAACGTCCCTGTTGGAGCTGGCTGCTCCGCCTCCGCTCGGGCCCACGATCCGGAAGGAGTTGGCCACCGAAATCGGCATGCTGGTAGTAGTCCTTTGGGAGGCACGGTCGTCCTCCACATCCTTTACCATGTCGCGCTTGGACTTCACCTTCTCGATGTACTCCTGGACGGCTTCGAGTTCCAGGGTGCTCATCGAGTGAGCCATCCGGCACATCTCGTTCCTCATGAGGTCCCGGGGTTGCGGATCCCGGTCTTGAACATCAGCACCTGCTCCACCACGTGGTTCATCACCATGTAGAAGCGAAGCATCATCCGACGCCAGCGCCCGATCGGCGTGCGTCCGGGCTTGATCTCGTCCACACGGGTCCGCTTGGAAGCCGGGGTCTGCATGATGGGATGCTGAAGAGGTGAACAAAGACGGGTCGCGTCGTACCTTGCTCGAGAAATTGCTCGGGCCGACCACATCAGAAACATGATTAACCTCGTCACTGTGCTTCAACTTCTCCGGGAGATGAGACATGAACTGTTGCAGCCCGCGGATCATGCTGGGGTTGAACTCAGAAAGAGGAACCCTGAGCGCCCCTGTCGGTCCGATATGCAATTGGACTGTATGTCGAAGCCTAGCAAGGTACACCTGGAGTCGTTTCTCGGGGTCCAAGGTCAAAACAGCTCGACAGTAAAGAAGAAAAGGAAGCGAAAGAAGGAAAGGGGCGGTCTGACTCAAGCCATCCTCGAACAGACGCACCCCTTGGGGCCCAAACTGGTAGGAACGAAGGCCACCTGATTCGTGCATGTGATGCCGTTCACTGCATCGCTGCATGGGACTTCGTCGTTTGCTTGCCCTGGACCTTCCAGTCCAAGTTGGCTTCATGGACCCTGACCCATTCCTTGACGGCTTTGGAAGTGAGCTTGCGCTGCGTATAGTTCAACAACAATTTCACTTCGTCACTAAGCTGCAAGGACATCACCAGGAGAAACCCGAGCTACTCACGGGGCAAAGTCACGCTGTGTTCTCCGAGGCGCCGGATTTCATTGTCCCAGCGAGAGAAAAACAACTTATGACTCTCACCCTGAGCCCTCCTAAGGGTATATGTAACTTTCACAAGTGTATTCAGCATGTCCTCCCGAGCATCTTCACCGTACAGCTCCTTCGTGTCCATCTTGGAGAGCAGCAGCTCGCCGTTGTTGTCGTCTCCCATCCATGGCCAGATGCTTCAGATCGTCGAACGGTGTCCCCGTGAGACTCTTCAGCAACATAGGGCCTCGGGCCTTGGCTCGAACTTTCGTCGTCGCCAGCCAGAACTTGGCCCGGATGTGATAGTCTCGGAAGCTGCTCTGCCCATCCCAGCTCGTCGGAAATCCTGCTCCAGCACCCTTGCCGTCGTCCTCGCGGTCGTCAGTGTCCTCTGATCCCCGTCTCGCCCTCCAGGACCGGGAGGCTCCTCGACTGTGCATAGTCCCGGAAGCGCTGGAACTCCTAGGCGTCCGGTGGACGGTTCGTCCTGGCTCCACCTAAAACGTTGGCCCATGGATCCAGGTCGTCGTCATCATCGGCGGTCGCTCCACTCGTCTCCCTGCGCTCCGGCAGGGTTGGGCTCTCCACCCATAGATCCGTGATCAGGCACTGGAGAATCTGCAGCCGGATTGGCACTTGCCATAGCAAAACGCTTCAGAGCTAACACTCAGCCTCAGAACCCGTTCTAAAGGCCTAGGAGCGTACTAGAGCTCCGCTACCACTGTCGCACTTAGCGACAGTGGTCCCCTCTGCAGACGGCTGGCCTTTTTCCGTTGGCCGCCTTGAGCCACAATCAGTGGGCAGGTCGTCGCTCGTAATCCTGAAGGCTGACAGGTTGTTTCGGAACGGGCAAAACAGAAAGACACTGGAGCCGCAAGGAGGCTTGTTGCAAGGAAGCGGCCTGGAGAGGTTGCCTATGTCGGGGGTGTCCGGGTTCTTTTGACTTTCCTGCGACGGACTTTAGGCAAGCCACAAGTGAAATATTTCAAGGGTACGAGACGAGACGGAGGTAACGAATACATTACCCGTAAAAGCGAACCCTTCATGCGGGTGAGTTAGGCACTGAAGTGTGCAGTCACACGTCGAACACCAGAAGCCAGTCTCCGAGGACGCCGCAACGGCGACGTGTGGAGTACGACTACGTGGAGTCAGCAGAACACCTGGGGTCGAGATGATGATGGAGCCGCCCCAGAGGCGGAGCATCCTGAAGAGGAGGCAGATGGTGAAACTACGACCTCGAGAACTTCGTGGTGGCAGGCCGCACCTTCGAACCGGAGGTTGGCATTGGCAGTCCCAGAGGAGATGGGATTGGAACTCCGGCAGCTAGTGGGGTAGCAGCTATTCCTCCAATGGCAGTGCCCCCTCGACATGGAGTGCTTTCGAAGCGGTGGAGGATGAGACGATCTTGCCAATTTCATACAGGGCTGGTACCTGTTGGCTGATGCCGCACTGGACACCGCAACATCATCGCCACGAGGTGAATGGCGACTACTCCCCCGCTCGCGTAGTACAGGAACTCCGAAACCAGTTTCCGGAAAACCACCTGAGTTGAAAGGATCAAGGACGGCGATCCCACGCTTTTGCGAGCATGGACGACCTTTACGAGACGGAAAACTTTGACGAGCCCGCCAATTACATGGACGACGACTACAACGACGAGGACCAGGCGATGCTCACCGCCGCCGAAGAGGAGGCGCAACAGGCCATGGCAACCATGGACCGGCTCGGCGATACTCTCAAGGACATCCAAATGCGGCAACACTCCGTCCAGATGAGCCGGCAGTACTACCGCGCGAGCTACCAGGCAAATCCCCGAAGCTCCGGAGGCCAAGGACGGACGTCGAGCACGAGTACCAGTGGCAACTGCAACCCCGGCCAGTCGAGCGCCGCTAACATGATTTGCTTAGGTTGAGGAGTCGAAGGACATAGGATAGCCAACTGCCCTTCGCCGAAGAAGAGGGAAGCCATGCAGACGCATTTGCCCGATGGGAGCAAGACACAGCAGGCACCATTTGTCTGCTACGTTCATGGTCAAGCGGAAGGTGAGAGTGCTCTCACCACTTTTCCATCCACCGCAGAGGCGGTCGAGGAGGGCTTTGCCATGATCGACGGAAGCGCCACCAAGACGCTCGGCATGCGTGCTGCGTGCGGTGGAAGCATTGCTTCGGTGCAATCAAAAACAACACGGAGATGCCAGACTGGCAGAACGGGACAAGGGCAACCAACCCTTGTTTGGCTTCGGGAACAGCACCGAAAGACGCTGCGTCAGCACCTGCAAAGTGGGGGTCACAGCCGGTGGCCAAAGTGGACAGGCGGAGATACACACTTTGAACCAAGGTGTTGGCTCGAACCTCTTCAGCATCGATGCCATGCGGACTTCGGGAGCGATAGTGGGCTTTCGCTCGGGCCTCCTCGTGCTGACCGCCATCAACGGCAGGAGGATCATCCCGCTGCGCATGTCCTCGACAAGTCATCAGTTGATATCGCTGGCACAAGAGTCATAAGACCCTTTTCGATGCGAAGGAGCGGGTGCCCAGTTTGAGCAGTTTTGTTTCATAAGCTCCCTAGGGACAACTCCTTTCTGATCTCGATCCTGACGGGTAAAGAGATTTCCAATGTAGGGTAGGCAGCTAGGCAGGAAACTTCTGAACAACAGAGTGATTGTAAACAGAGTAAGCGTGTTCGTATTGACATGACATCGGCGGTGAGAGCAGATGCTGCAGAGTCAGCTGAGCCGTTGGACGCAGTTTCTGTGAATGACTCAGAATGCACCCGTGCTGAATGTGAAGCTGTTCGTCCTGCAGGCCGTTTGCCAGGCTCAGAAGCTCAAGCTTGTGATCAGGTTGCTCCCTCGACTTCACCTCATGGATCGCCTGAGCCGTCCCAAGCTCGTGTTGCACCTGAAGGGCCTCGGCAAGGAGACCCCGGAGGCCTGGTCAAAACTCGAGATCCGCCAGCTCATCCACGAACGCGTGGAGGATCAGCCGACACTGGCTGCAACGGTGGCCCACAAAACTCCTCTCGAGATCCAGATCAATACATACATTCTTCTGTTTCTTCTGTTTCGGGCGAAGAGTCGTAGCGACGCGGCCCTTTGGCTTGCATCTAATTAAAGTTTGTGGGCAACCCAAGGGTGTCTGCATGCACTAGCACGAGCTCGTGCTGAGCAGTAATCAGATCTACCCCAGGAGCGAGCGCGGAGCCTAACCCGGCAGCCCGTATCTCCGGCGCTCAAGCAAAATCAACTGTAAGGCTGTAAGGCACTGGACACCACATGCGAGACGTAGAGGATGATGCTTGGTATTCCGTACTTGGCAATCCAAGCAACGATCCTGATTTCGGACCTAAGATGCGGGATCTTCCTCATGGGTATCAGATGAGGCAATCTCCGCAAAGTAACCGTATACCCAGGATGTCAAAACACCTTCATCGAGGTGATATCGGGGCATCGGCGCAACTGCGATAAAAGGCTATGCAACTGAAACATGTTGCAGCTAAAGAATCCTCAGCCACAGCCTATTCCTCCAGGGTATGGGAAGGCAAACTGCAAGCTGTACATCCACAGCTGTCATTCAAACGCAGCTGTGCCCATCCAACACTTGAACCCTGAGCTTATTCCTCCAGGGAACAGGGGAGGCCAACTACCGGGTAGGTCCCTCACAATGGAAAATTAAACATCACTGTGCCCTCTCAGACGTGCCGCTGCATACAGTGACCGCGTATATACACACCAACACGTGTGAGGTCCGAGTCTAACGAAAGCGAAGCGCCCAACAAACCCGTCGACATGCCGCAAAACTCCAGGACCTGGTCTACCGGGCTGCGGGGCCAGATGTCAAGGCGCTCGCCTATCGTATAAGCAACGTTACTGCCTTCAAGCTTGAACTCATATTGCCGCATGTCACGATCGTACTTACCATCGCCAGGGGTCGATTCCTTAGGGAGGTTGTCATCTGAAAGAGTACGGCCGCCCTCAAACTGCTTGCCAGCAAATATCATGTGCCGCTGGTCGGGCGGGATGCCTGCCTTGTCTTGGGACTTAGCCTTGACGTTGTCGAACTTGTCACTGGCCTCAACGTCCAAGGTGAGCTTCAAGGTCTTGACAAAGATCTGCATGCCGCCTCGCATGTGCTGCGCCAAGTCAGGGGTCGATTCAATCTGGAGGTTGTAATCCGAAAGAATACGCCCGCCCTCAAATTGCTTGCCAGCAAAGATCAGGTGCTGCTCGCCCTCAACATCCAAGATGAACATCAGGGTCTTGACAAAGATCTGGATGCCGCGAGGGGTCGATTCCTTCTGGAGGTTGTCATCCGAAAGAGTACGGCCGCCCTCAAACTGCTTGCCAGCAAATATCACGTGTCGCTGGTCGGGCGGGATGCCTGCCTTATCTTGGGACTTAGCCTTGACGTTGTCGAACTTGTCACTGGCCTCAACTTCCAAGGTGAGCTTCAAGGTCTTGACAAAGATCTGCATGCCGCCTCGCAAGTGCGGCGCCAGGTGAAGGCGTGCCCTCCTTGGGCACTGGGGCTAACGATCCGCGCTGCCGCGGCCATTCGAGCCCTCAATACATACATACATACATACGTACTTACTTGCACGTTTCCTACTGTATCCTTCAGCAAGCACAGCCTCAAGCAACGCTGCGCGAGTATGTCGACGAGACCTTGGGTGTGGCAGTATCCGACACGGACACCATTGCGGCCATGCAGCGCCAAGCCAGCGACAAGATTCTCCAGGAGTGCCAGGTGCATGGCGCCGATCCAGCTCAGCTTTCAGGACACCTTCTGCCCCGTCCCAAAACACGCGGACACAAGACGAATACATCGGGAACGGCAGCTAGCAGCAGCACTCCGAAGGCCCCGGCGACAGACTCTCGGGACGACCTCGTCTTGCAGCTGACGACTGCTCCTCAGGATCTGAGGAAGTAGATCAGCTGCGCGCCGAATGCCCTTGCAAGGTGACCTCGAGCGCGGACAAGTAGACGATCCGTGAGGCGATCGTGCTCTCATTTGACCTCTGTGTGGTCTTGTACAAGGCTAGTTCCACCTTTTTCATAGGTTCTTTCAGCTCAGCAGATTCCTCCCAAGTTGAAAGTGCTTTCAACAAAGCGTCCACTCCTGTCTCTGGGTCTGTGAGCTGCTTCGGGTCCAGGTTCTTGACTTGGGCCCACGCTGCTCCCTTGCAGAGCATGGCAAGCCGAGGGGCCAGCATGCCTCGGTCCTTTCCAAAGCAGATCTCTTTCAAGAAGCGCACCTTGTCGACGTATTCCTTGATGGTGTCTGTCGCAGGATCAAAGGACGGCAGCAAACTCCAAACGGCATTGGACTTCCCATGTCTCGCTGCGAAGCTGACATCCACGAAAAATGCAAGGATGAACAAAGACCCTCGGATCTCAACTCCTCTGGAGCACCCCGGCTCGGGCTACCAGTTTTGAAGCCATCAAAGCATCTGAAAGAGTGAATGTGATACCTTTGCTGAAAGCTTTTAATCAAAATGCTTTCTGAATCGCAATCACACTCAAGCAAGTTCAACTGTTGATATCCTAGCAGTTCGTGAAAGGCTTGTGGCAGTCAGCTCTTTGACTTGTTTTCTAAAGCTGCTGCAGCTGTAGATGTCAAAAACCGGCAATGTTCATCTGCGTCAGCGCACTCTGGCTGATGTCCTACGTCAATCGGTTGAGCGTAGGCGTGGCTTTTGACGAGATCTCCAAGATGACCATGGGGGAAATCAAGGCCTTTGTTCTGCTTCGTCAGAGCCAGCTTCAGGCTGAAGACAAATGCAAAGTCATTACGATGACCGATGGAGCGAAGATTGAGCAAGCCATGCGATCACCCAACACCTCCATCATTTCGGGAGTTGAAAGCAAGAAGAAGATCTATCCAGTGAACATTGCACAGAAGGAAGAGACTGAGCCGGCTCAAGGTACTGAGGAGGCCTTCGTCTTCACAGAGGCCGAGGAAATCTTGGTCTTCGACGCCTTCCTGAGCGAGGGTGATAAGGACATTCTGCTGGTTCAACAGTACAGATGCTCTGCTTGAAACGTTGCAGGGTGATGCCGAAGTGTCTGCCTGCTTCAACACGTACTTGGAAGGCCGCAGGCGGCTTTCTGAGAGGGACGCGGCAAGGGCAAGAAAGGCTTCGGAGGCAAGGGTCGAGAGCCCTTGGCCCAACACATCTTGGAGTCCGAGTGCCGTCGATGCGGCAGAGTGCCCCTTGAGATTCCAAAGCAGTTCATCGACCCGGGACACACGGCATCTGCAAATCTGGCCACCGCTGCGCCAGAGAGCAGCGCGTGGCAGGATGTGCTGTTCGGGATGCCTGCTGATGTGACGTCTTTGCAGGCCAACTCCAACACCGTGCATGTCTTTTGCGCCGAGGGGTTGGTTTACGATTTCAGTTCTGGTTTTGTAGGTGTGTGCGCGGCTTGTTCGAAGACGGTTCAAGCGCTCGGAAAGATCCCTGCCAGGAGCCAAGGACCTGAGCAGGTGAGCCATTCCCTGAGCCCAGCCAAGTTCGTAGCTCTCCAGCCTGAGTTGGATCAGGCTTTCTTCGTCAGTCATGGCTCTCTGGGGGTCGTCGACTCGGGAGCGTCGCAAAATGCCATGGGAGCTACTCCGCTTCCGGAGTTCTTCGCTGAGATCCCCTCTGAGGTTCGTAGGAAAGTCCCTATAACATCACGTTTAAGTTCGGCAACAGCGCGACGTCCACTTGCCAGAGAGCCATTTACGACCCTTTCGGGCTTGCGTGGGTAAAAAAAGCCATTGTAGAAGGCCCGACGCCGTTGTTATTGTCAAACACCTTTCTGAAGTCTTTGGGGGCTGTAATGGATTCAGAATCAGGACTGATGTTCTCTCGCAAGCTGCAGTGCTTAGTGACCACCACGCTGTCCGAGCGCAAGCTCTTGCTGCTTGATTTTAATCAGTTGCTCCAGGCCTCACGCTCGCCTAGAGCTTTAGGCTCTCACATGTCACAACAGGCGCAAAGCTTATGCCAGGATCTTGTGCAAACCTGTGCTGCTGCCGGCTATGTGAGTGCTCCTGATCCTGAGGTTCCGAAACACGTAGTCTCCCGAGTGGGGCCCAAGCCCACTCAGCACCTTCCGTTGACATGTCCCGTGCCGAGTCTTGCGTGAAGCCCGAAGTCCGAGACCAGCGCCAGCAGCATGACACCCGCTGCACGCTGGAAGACCCTGCGCAATGCCAAGAGTTTCCGGATTGGGTGTCTTGGTTCCTGAGCCATTACCAGGAGCAGTCCCAGTATGCGTTGGATATTGACATTGAAATGGAAGGTTCGCGATGATGGGAGCCGAAAAGCGACGGCAAGGGCGGTTCTGCTGGGGTATTAAGACCCCAGCTACGAACATCGAAGCACCACAACTCCTGTTATGTCTCGTCAGTCTCCCGCGTATCTATAGGGGATTCAAAAGATCGGAGTCAGCTCCTCCGAGAGGACCTTGCTGAGGGCGCTGCTGGGTGGGCTATGCTGGCATGCCCAGCAGATAGCACCGCATCTGAGAGCAGATGTAAACCTTCTGTTGCCTGAGGTTGAATCCAACACCGTTGCGACAATCATTCGCTCAAACATCCTGCTCGCTCATGCCAAGGCACGGGCGGGACACAAGATGCTCATCCACTCCTACCCGACCGAGCCGAATTGGAGTTGGTTGCCTGGGTCGATGCGGCTTCTCAGAACCGCGTCGATGGGGGCAGCACGCAAGGCATCATGGTGGGAGCAGCACCCATGGCCAACCAGAGTCGAGAAGTTTGTGCAGTATCGTTGATGTCATGGCTTGCCTCAAAGATAGAGCTACTACATGGCGAAGTGGATCTGCGACAACCTGACCGCACCGTGCAGAAAGTACCAGACCGACAGCCGGAATGTGTGTAACAAGATGCACAGCGAGGTCCTGGTGATCAAAGGGGCAGAGAAGGCGACCAGGTATTGAATTACTGGGACCCAAGGCAGCGCAGTCACGGACCCAAGTGGCCATCCGCTGGGTGCATTCAGAGGCCCAGTTGGCCACCAGTTTGGCGAAGCAAGGGGGACATCACGAGTTAGATGTTCTACAAGATGGGATTTCGATGGAGCATTGTAAAAGATGAACAGATGATGTCAAGACGACGACATCGGGAGAACAATCTCCAACCGCTCGCTCAAACCACCGGTGTGATGAAATCCAGCCCCAAAGAAGCTTCCAGCTGATGAGCCTTGATGGGGAACCCGGGCACGCAAGTTTCACTTATCTGTCTCTCACGCAGGCAGTGTTGCTTTTCGACAGTCGGGTGACGGAGCTACGAAGGATCAAAAGCGCTGGGCCCAGCAGATCCGCAGGTTGTCTTAGGAGCCGCACTGCCTCCCATTTAGCACTGCCATCCTGCTGCCGCATAGTACTCCGCATAGTCATCCTCTACAAGCTCGGGCTAACAGGCTGCCGCAAAGCTACCGCTCGCACTGCCTGTGCCTGAGATTTCCCTCTAACTTTGTTGCAGTCTACGGAGGCTGTGTCTTGCTCTTGGCTGTCGGTTCGGGGTGCTGTGAGCCCTGCAAGCTGCTTGGCTCTGTGAGGTTCAAAAAGCTGGGTAACCATCTCTTCAAACTCATCGACAAAGTTGCATACAAAGGAAGACTGTATTACATGCAGCATGTTCGCTGTGAATGCTTGATGAAATCTTTCTGTTCTCCTTTAATCTACGAAACATGCAGCAGGCACAGAAAGCCTCGTGCGGCTAGCATACCCGCGCGGACAGCAAAGCCCTTGCCACCTGGCAGAGTTCGGATGCTTTGGGTGCAAATCTCTGCGAAGGAAGGCTTCTTCAAATTTCGTTGGAGGTCAGCAAACGCATGGAAGGCCGGCGGTTGGCGAGCAGCTGTATTATCTTCACTTCACCATGACGAAGCGAAGCTGCCCTGCATTCAGTCGGCACACTCAGAACGAAGTAGGTAATGAAGACGAATATCTGAGTCTTGCCCTTGACTGTCGTGACGAAGTCTTGGGGAACGGCGTGCTTGCAGACAGAGCTGCAGCGTAAGTGTTGTCACTGCTGCCATCATCCACCACGATGATCTGGAAGGCTTGGCAGGCAGAAGTATGGACGATGATTAAGCCAGCACGAAGACCTACAAGCAATGCTCCGGAAACTGCGACACGGACTCATGGGCAGCAGCAAATACCGCAACTCCACCGAAACGAAGTCAATCTGAACCGAACTGTTTGCCTGGTTCAGCCCTTCAAGTGATACGTTGATCAAGAGCCCAAGCTTCAGCAGGCGTCCGCCCACCTGTTCCAAGCCTTTCTCTCGACGAGGAGATAAACTGCTCGGCTACCGCCCACTGATACTTGACTTTGGTATGGGTGTACAAGTCTCTTACGAGGCACAGAAAGAAATAGGTGTGTGGGTTGTAGAGTTGTGCCGCCATGTGCGAAACAAGTGGAAGCTTCCGCAGCGGCCTCATAAGAGAAGGAAGACGATGCACCGCGCCCCTCTAGATAGGTCAGCGTCTCGTCCAGCATCTGCGGCACCCGGTACTCCTGTCGGAGATCCGAGCAAGAGTCCAAAACGTGTGCCTCCTGTATTTCTGAAGCGCGTCGCTACCAGCTGCTATCGGCCCAAGCGGCAGGCCGACTCTCTCTGGCGATTCAGCTGGCACTGCCGGGCTATTTCTCGAAGGGGCTTGCATCAAAGCATCCGATGCTCCTCGTTGTAGGCGGGCACGATCACAGACAAAGTCACCTCTGGCGCCTGGCTGGGCCACGCAAGTGCGCCCCTGGGCCATGGAAGAAAAATTCGGTACTGTAATACAGTCAATACTCAGTAGCCCTTTCACAAAAGCAGCGGGGGTTGTGGTTGCGGAGGCCTTCCAAGCTGGTGGGATGAGCTCGCCAGGGACGCATTGGAAGGAAGTCCTCCGTTGTCGGATGCTCCGTTCTCGGTGCTCCACGCATGATGCAGCCTCTGACATCCCTCATCCATGCCTTTATCATGAAATCGAAATCTTCTACTCACCACCAGTGACCCCTGCAAGTACGCCTTGAGACTTGAGACTCGAGGGACTTATCGCAACTGGCCCTCCAGTCGAAGTACCTGGCAGCGGCGGTGGGGCACTGCAGTGACGGAACGCGCTTGGGCTTGGGATGATGGGGTTAGATTCTGAAAGCAGACAGCGGGGCACGGCTTGAGCAAGAAGATGACAGCAGCTGCTGCCACCAGCAGGAACAGCCCAAGAGACAGAAGGACTTCCATGGCCTCGGATTTCCGAAGATGCCCTGACTGCCTGAGACCCTTCTGCTGATCCGGAGCATCAGAGTAATAACATCAGAGTGGTCATTTCGCAAAGTCAAGACCTCGCACCACTAGAAATGCACCATGCTCGCGTTCGGGCTTCGGCATGGAAGCAAACTGCTTGGCTTGTGTGGAAACGCGTTTCGATGCATCACTCTCATGTCTCTCGCGATGACATGCAACATATCATATAGTCCTCGACGAATCCTGCCAAGCTTGAAGTGAAAGTGAAGACATGATGCTTCTCATCCGCTACTTGTACCTCATGGATGGTGGGTTACACACTCTGGCGCTTTCAATTCTTCCGGTGCGTTGGCCTTACATCTTTTCCGGCCTGAACCCTGGGAGCGACGGTCCGGCCGCCCCGGCCCTTCACCCCCCTCTTCCGCCCTTGAGCCATGGAAAGCAGAGTTCCTAGCAAGGCCCAGCTCAAACGCACCCATGCAGTCCCCGGGTTCGCCGACGGCCACTGTGTCTCATGCACAAGGCAAAGGGCATCATGCCCCTGGCGTGCCTGCTGCAGACACGGAACCTGTGACCTTCTGTACATCATAGAGTCCTTGGCCAGTGTGAAGGACGATCTTCGAAACTATGCCAGGCTGCTAGGGAATCGTGCTCTTCAAAATCCACAGCTTCAAGTTGAGTTTTGCCACTGAGTCTCCCGAATCACAGCGTCACAGGTTCCAACAGTCTGCAGGTCTATCTGTTTCAAAGGCGACCGACCGTCAACCACGTGTAAAATGTCGTGGTCGGCAACTTGGCAGAAACAGCAACCTTCTTTGATGATCGGATTTGAATCCTTAGGCGACGTGCGTCGCAACACGTGCCAAGCAGAACAGCCGCACGAGGGGGCAGGTCCAGGTAAATGCTTGCGGCACCCTGTTGAGCCTGCAAGTCCAGTTTCTTCCCTTCGGGAAGAAGACCAGGCGCATACATGCTGCGGAGATCATGCAGTGACTGAATGCAGTGTTTGGAAGTGAGCGTTTCATGGTCTCTGCTAGGGTCCCTAAGATTCTGAAACTCCGAAAAATAGCAAAGGAGGACGGCTATCGGCGCAGAGCTCAGTGGAGGCCTGCGTACATGGCCTCAGCGCGAGAGCCCCCGAATGCAGCCTTTTGGGATGCATCCAAGCAGTGAGATCAAAGCCTCGGCCACTTCTGCAGGTGTCGGGTTGGCCATGCCATAGGAGTAGGTGATAAACCTCAGACGATACGTGCACCGGAAGGTGCTAAGGTCTGTCATTTGCTGAGAAAGCTGGTGTTGAGAGAGGAGCTTGTGCAGGGAAACATTGACACGCACTTAGAAGCAGTGCATTAAAGTGCGCACATGTACCTCACCACCCATGCAATTGTATCTACATATCCGAGGGCTCGAACCACCTCTTCGTCATCTCCTTCGAGGAGCATGGCATGTTGACCTGACCAGCAGGAAGGCGAAAGTCCGCCCAGTCAGCAAGCGGGAATGACAGATGGAGTGGTTGACATGCCTGGTTTACCACGATATCGAAGGACTTGAAGCATAGCCCGCGGTTAGCATCTCCCTTGGTGAGATCGAACCTGAGGCTCCAAATTCCGCATATCGGCCCAGCTCTAAGGCGTCAAGAGGCCGAGAAGCACGGTGGGCATGTTGCTCTGGCGCTCGATCTCTTCGTCGTAACGGACATCGGCCTCTGAAGTCTTTGTATCTTCCAAGATCTTCTAACCGAACTTCCACCTTCCAAAGGACCTTCCGAACTTTGTCTTCTGAAAAAATAAGAAACTGCAGCATCAGCACCTTCGTGCATCTTTTTGCCGACTTCCCCAGGCGCCTGTGCAGCCAGGTGCGCCTGCCCGGCCTGCGAGGGACGGCTCCCGGGACCGAAAGTGAAGTCCTCGAGACAATTGCATGGGAAAAAGGGCTTCTACGTTGGCACGTGATGCGCCCAGACAATGGCACAGCTTTCTATCTGCTGTGCACAGCTAGGTTCTCCATCTCTCCTGCAGAAATCGCCTCAGCCCGGCATTCGACATCAAGGGCCGACCCTTCTTGTCGCGGGAAGTGCTGTACTGGGAAAACAGCTCCTGGACAGATGAGAGTAAGATAAATTGACCGGAAGAAGAGAAGTCTGTAGTCTCCTGGAGGAATTCGGAAAGGTCGTTGTCTGTTACAGCGGACTCAGGCTCTGAGTCCGACTCCTCCTGAAAGCTAAAGCTGCTAAAGCTGCGAGATGACGAATTTGGCCGAGGCCAGGGAGGTCCTTCCGACTCTTTCGAAGGCGCCTTGGCCTAGACTCGTCAGCTTCTCCCTCTGCCTCCACTCTGCACTGCTATGCACTGCTCCTACTGGTAGCAGGATTGAAGTCTTGGAATACACGGAGGAGTCAACCCGTGCATGCCTCCTCGCTATTTCCGGGCACTCTCACTGAGGCTGTTCCTTTGCTGTGTCGTCTCGAGCTGCGCCGCCTGCCCTTGCCTAGCAGAGCAGGATTTGTCGTCACCAGTTTGCCGCTGGCACATCAGGGCCTGAACTGGCAGCCGTGTTCCTTGCACCAGCACCGGACGTGGCCTCGTTGCCTCGTTCCTATCAGCCAACAAGTTCTGGCTAAACTAATGGATGGCAATCTCGCCTCGAGCTTCTCTGTCTTGGGCCTCCTGGAGGAAGTCTTCGATCTTTTGCGCGATCTATCTGGAGCCCGCTGCACGGGGGTCGGGGTATCCTCGCTTTCGGAGTTGTCGGCAATTTCCTCTTTGGTTGAATCCAGAGCCGCAGAGTCTACGGACTCGGCAGAGGGCAGCTCTGGCGGCTCTGGCGGCTCTGGCGGCTCTACCCTCTCCGAGGAGGGCGGTCCTCGGCACGAACCGGACACGGCCGTGCCGTCCCCATTTATTGCCGAACTTTTCGAGGTAATAGGCGTGCCCCACATAGGGGGCCGGTGCCGCTCACCGGATCTCCTTAGCTCCCGCTTAGGCCTTCCCAGTTCTGAAAGCACTGTGTGTGCCTCAGCTCTCAGGCTTTGGCCTCTCCACTTGCGCATCTGAGAACTCTTCTCTCTGCACAGCATCGTGAAGCCAACCACCATCAAAGGTGTCAACGGAGTCTTCAGCTTGCCCCCCTGCGCAGGGAACCAAGGAAACGCTTGAGAACAACTCGGCCGCCTGCCTTGTTGCTTCGTGCTCAATGCCTTTCTCCAGGGTTCGCCCTCTTTGCCTTCACCTTCCACAAGGGCAACGTGCCATGCTGTGCAACAAAGACCAGCCCGTGAGTTCGGCCAGTCTGTTCAAGCCTATTATCATCAACCTGTTCATTACGACCTAAGGCCGCATCGGCGCATAAGAGTTCGCCTCCTCCTCCGGTCACATCAGGCATGGGCAGTAGATCCATAAGATCCCGCTCCTCACCAGGCTCTTGCTTGCGAGCAAAGCTCAGCCTTTGTGCTCGAGCAGCTTGTGCAGCGGCAGCGGTCTCTGAATCGGCATCTTGCTTTCCGGTGCCAGTCTTTGATCTCTGTGAGACCTGGCGTCGCATGGGCGCAATCTGGCCCTCAAGTTCGTTGCAGTCTGCCATCGTCATGGGATGCCTCGGAGCAAGCAACAGCCCACAACAGGCCCTGTTTCTGCGTGAGGCCGGCACCTCGCCGACTCCTTGGGGGCTTCCTCCTCCTGCCGATCGCCTTGTGCCATGGCAGCGCAATCTGCCGTCGTCATGGGGTGCCTCGGAGCAAGCAAACACCCCACAACAGGCCATGTTTTTGCCTGACACCGACACCTCGCCGACTCATTGGGGTCTTCTCCCTCCTGCCGATCGCCCGGTGCTGTGGTAGCCTCTGCATGCCTGCCATCAGCCCAGAAAGGTGGCATTGAGGCCTTTTGTGGGCCAAAGCTTGATGGGTGGATGCCTCGTGCCGCTCTTTCTTGGAGCGGTGGTGACGGAAGTGCAGCTTGGATCGCTCTCTTCGAACTTTCGCAGGGTGGAGTTCAAGGACTTTCGGATCACCTGCCATGAAGATCTGAGATCATGATCATCAGACTGCTGCTCAGGTTCCCAAAGCAAAGCTCGCTCCTCGCTAGCCGGTGACGGCACGGTTCCTGGTAGCGAGCTTCTCCGTTCGAGGCCTGTCCCGACCCCCCATGGTCCCCATGAGCCGATCCATGGAGCACTGACCGTGATGAGTGTCTGCCTGCGGCCTTGCAGACACCCGGCCTTGCCGTGGGAGGTCATCGAAGCAGCTTTCCTTCGCGCACTCGCTATTCCGGCGACCAGGTCTGCCTGCCGCAGCAGCAGCTTCAACCGAAGCTCTCTTCACATCGCTTTTCCTCTGCTGCCGATCTGGCCTGTAGACCCAGTTCCGGCAGCTCCTGCCGCGTCCTGCCTGGAAAATGTCGAGTCGGATTCACGGGACAACTTTGGGATGAACAGATTTTACGTCCTGGAGTCGTTCCGGCCGTGCGGTGGGCGCAGCTCTTGCCCGTCCCGAGGCATGGACTGGCTTCCTGGCACATGGCCTTATTGAGAGCTGGCGTTGTCCTTCTTAAAGCCGGTGCCATGGTACAGTATGCCACGAAACTCTGGATTGCGTTCTCGCGGGCAGGCCTTCCAGCTCGATGTCGAGCACTCCTGGGCGAGGTATAACCCGTTCACGGTGCCAAAGAGTGCCTGTGCTGCGGTGCTGCCTCCAGCCGCTGCAGCCCGCTCCAATGAGAGGCGACCTGGCGAAGCTTTTTTTCTTTTCCTTTGCAGTTCTTCCGTCTTCGGCGCCATGGGCCTCCTGGCTCTGTGCGCACGTGTGAGGGGCGTGAGGGGTGCGGTGATTGCGGTGGGCCCAGAGCGTTCTGGGCCACTGCCGCAAAGGCCTGGCAGATGCTTGGAACGTCTCGCAATTATTCGTATGAGGCTTGCCGGTCCCTTCAGCCGAAGGCTATCACATCACTGAAAACGGCTGCATGTCTAAGAACAGGGCATCGCGCGGGTGCGAGGGCCGTCTGCGCAGCTCTGAGTGCACCTGACGCAGAGAAGTCTGGGCGCTGAGACCATGGCTGACATGGCCACCAGTGGCCCAGTGGCCTGTGGCTTCCTGGGAGTTCTCGCAGTGAGGACGGCCGTCCGTTTTAGTTGGCCCGTGCCTGAGGAGTGTCAGCTGCACCAACGTCCTTTCGGCTTGGCAAAAATCCATCTACGGCCCATGCGACCCACGATTCCGAGGGAACCTGCCGCACTCCAGATCATCGGATCGAATGATGGCATCAGATCTGTCCCGCCCACTGCTCTTACATCCTGGGAACTTTGTGCAGATGTTGCGTCTGACAAGTCAGCGAGCAGTCATTCTACGAAGCAATCACGTCACATCAGTACGCGGCCCTGCCACAAAATCCACCATAAGAGCAACCACCCGACGAAAAACCGCAAATTTCACAACTCTTCCGGAAGCTTGGATTCGGCCTTCCAGTTCCACCTCCGGCCGCGAGGCAGGCAACGCACGGCTACCAGGCCTGGCTGCTTACGCTCCGAGACGCCATTGCACAGCGACTATCTTTAGAAGAATCTTAGCCAGCCAGACGATGGGTTTACTCAGATGATTAAAACATCATTTCATTTCATCAGTTTCATCAGCGAATCATCCTCAAAATCATCTTCGAATCATCCTCTGCCCCAACAATCATCATCTTATTATCATCGGGCTCCCAAGCGCCGAAATCACACACGAATAAACGCCACGAGTACTTAGTACTTCCACGCAAGCTTCCTGGAAGCCTCCTGCATCTCCTGCGAACACAAGCCTTAGCAAACTTGTCTCTGAGGGGCCGTGTTTGTCAGTGCACGTGCACACTGCAAGTTTGCATGTGCATTCAAGAGGTCCACGTCCTATCGCAAGCACTCGGCAACACAGCGGGCGGCGAATGAGAATTCATTACCGAAAGAGCATCACATAACCATCTGGCTCAGATGACCGCTGCAAGCATACCGACCCGATCCATCGCTTCGCCTCTTCTCCACTGGGGTTGTGCTGCAAGAACATAGTCAATCAATCGGCGCACTGTTCATCCTAGACTTTAGGCCCTTTGGCGCGACCGTCGCGACCCATCGAAAAATCGTGATATGTCTGAACCCTGGCAACCGGGCCGAGGGGCCCGAGGATGATTTGAGGATGATTGTTGGATAATCCGCACAGGATGGAGGATGCCAAGAATGATGGTTTCAGGATAATGAAATGATGATTTCGGGATGATATTTGGATAGTTAAACGATGATTGAGCGATAACATTAGGACAATAAAGCGATAAAAAAATGATAATTTGCGGATTATTTGAAGATGATTTGAGGACGATTTGAAGATGATTCCCGCATTTCCCCATTTCCCCGCCCCTGCCCGCCTCGGCCCTCCCCTCCCGGGCGCATCTGCTGGGGCCCTGCCGCCCTGCCCTCCCCTGCCCCCCCCTTTGAGATGTAACCTGGACGTGTATCCCCTTGCTATGCGTGCAGGAACACAGGCACTCAGAAGTCTCTTTTTCCTGCAGGCGCACAGCTGTAGCCCTCTGCACTAGAACCTTGAGCAACAGGCATGGATACATGCAAGTGATACGTGAAACAGACAGGCACCTGGATGTGTAACATTCAGTGTTTCAACCAGGCACAAATCCAAAACACGTAGAACTTTCATGGCCGTGGAGTCGGCATTCTACAAGTCCGTTGTTGCCCAAGCGAATTATTACTGTGGAAATTGAGCTACATCTGCGACTTGCGAGAAACTATACATCTCAGCCTGGAGACAGCTTATGAAAAGAGCAGAGCACGCACACAAACACAAACGGATCGTCGGTTGAAAACTTTGCCTGAAAGTTGCCCACTGTTGTGTTCAGTTCCCGCTCCAGGTGGAAAGCATACTGCACATAAGATTGTAGAGTTTGGCTCCACTTGATGTCAGCATGACATCATTTCGGCGAGGCAAATAGTAAGGGCTTATATCCTGTGCATGGCGCTGGATATAGGAGAAAAAATCCACACCGTAGGCCTTGTTGATGCCGCCGACGAGCATCTGAAAGTCATCTCGCACAAAGCCAATCTCGCGGTACACATCCCTTTCCTTGAGGAAAGCATTGTGTGTGCCTCGAGCTTGCGAGAATAGTCCGGGTCCTCCGTCTTTGGAATACGCGAACGAGGATCATCATCTCTTGGAGGGCGGAAGCCTATGTTTCCAACAGAAGGTCGGAACTCCCATTCCGCCGCCCTCGAGACGCTCTTCATCCTTTCCGCTAGGCCTCCTGGATGCATACGAAGGTCCATGTTTGGGCTGCGGTGCCCATTCGAGTAGACCTTCGGCTTCTTCTCCAACTCCACGAGATAGTTTCCCTGAAGCTTCCCCATCTCAAACGCCTTGAGGAAGAAGTGCAGGGAATACCCGGAGAGTGGATGTTGCAACCAGGTTGCCCAGTCGTACTCTCCACCCAACGCATCTCGCATACTGGTCGACAAGGTGTGCCAGGGTGTGACCTGAACGATCGGATCGTCATAAGCAGTCAACATCTTCTGACCATTTGAGTCGACACAGTGCAAGAGACCGTGTGCAAAGAGATGCCACGGGTTTGTTCTTGCTTTGCGAAGAACCTCGTTGAGCTCCTCCTGCTGCTGGGCATTGTGCGCGTCAATTTTGACGTGAACAGTGTCACCAGACTGATACGCATGCTTGGTGGCCCCTTCGGATTGCGTGGCACTGGCCTGTCGCTCCCTCTCTTCCTTAACCTCATTCTCACGGATAAGCTTTTGCAGAGCGGCTGCGTCAAGTGTGGGTACCTCCACGGGCTGGGACACGCCGGTATCCTGAGATACCTTTGGGAGCTGGCCGAGGCTTCGGATCCGTGCTGCTTCCCGGCACCTCTCCCTGACGAGAGCCTCCGGAAGCCGAAGCAGATGCCGAGGCTCCCTCTTCATGTGAAGAGCCTACCCCTTGCAGAATTCTGCCTCTGCTCGTGGCGCAGACCACCAGGATCCTTCTCATGCGGACGGTAGTGGAACGTCAAGTACATCGGCGCCACGTCGGCATCTGAGAGCACCATGCCGTTGTCTCTGAGGTACAGCTCATGGGCATGGCTCAGAAAGCTCCCATAGTCAAGCTTGACGTAGAAGGTGTGCGAGCCGTACTTGATGACCGTCCCAGGCCCCGGAGAAACCTCCCCACCCGCATAAACGAAGTGGATGGCTCTCCTGTGCCTCTGCCACGAAGCCTTCTTGGCCTCCAGCAGCAATCCTTTCTCGCGGATACTCTCATAGTTAGAGATATCCGAGGCATGAAAGATCATGCCTAGGTGGTGGCATCTTTCCAGGGTGACCTTCTCACCCATGGCGGCTTCTGACACCTGCTCGGGAACTCTGCTGCGGCCTTCGCGGCAACACTGATCTCAAAATCCCAGTCGAGGAAGCGACTGAAGGATAATGCTCGGGGTGCCATCCAGAAGATGTTGAAGCGGCCCTTCGAGTTCGCCATCAGGAAGCTCAAGAATTTCCGTGGGTTCCACTCGATGGGCGAAGCTGATACCTCCTCATCATGTCCAGGGACACTTCCATATACTTTCTTGGAACGATCCGCTCATCGTGTCGCAAGAGCGCAGATAGCGCCTTGGAGCTGCGAACGGCCCAGCTGCCATGCTTCAGTTTGGAGACGTCGTAGATCTCCTTGTCCAGCGCGGCCAGCTCACCAGAGTCCAGGCAGCCCAGGAAACAGCAAAGGAACTCATACTTCCAGACAGGCTCTCCTCATAAAGACGGACATGCGACAGAAAAGCCAATTGTCCATCCTGAATCTGTGTTACGGCTTTCTCCCCATGTGGGAAGTATGCCGTAACATCCTGCTGTCTGTAGAAGCGGGGAACAGGTTCCGGCTTGATCTTGAGGGAGGCCACAGGCGCATCACGAGGAAAGGCTCGATTCCCCCTTGGAGGATAGATCACCCTGTCGTCCATCTCCAACTGATCGGAGTACACGACGCCAGGACGCGCTCTTCAGGTACATGGCAAAGTCAGGAACACCAGTGCGAATGTTCACCGTGAGGTTGCATCCGACGTTCAGGGGTCCAGAAGACCTGCACTGGCACCTCGTCTTGAGAGGAGCTGCCAGTATCCATCGAGGCGGGTCCTGCCGCAACCATGCTGGTAACAGAAGTGGAAGGTGTGGGCTACTTTCTCACTTGAGTTTTGAACCAGCGCATTCGAGCAATGCAGGCACAAATTTAAAAAGAGACCAACAACTCTTCAAGAATGTACATGCACTGAATTGCACTGACAGCTCACACATGAAGCAGCACATGACTCACAAACGCTCCTGCATGAACATGACATGTTGCACATGATTTAAAACCGCGTACTCCTTACGGAGCCAGGCGTTCAAGAAGGCCTTGTGCGTAATCATAGAACGAAAAGGAGGATTTGAATCATTTTCCTTCAACCACCCGGTTTGAACAGAAGTCAGGAGGTTTCTAGGATTCGCGCAACGTTTCGTGAGACAGTCAGACAAACAATGCTCGGTTTGAACGTGAGAAAGATCAGCAATAGCCCCCGAGCAAGCTTCCTTCCTCAGCATTTGAATCATGTGAATGGTTTCCTGTTGTTCGGGTGAGTGAGTAGTAGAAGCAGTAGACACGAGATTGTTAGCATCAGTTCGGATGTGAATCTCAGCGTCAAGACCGCTTATATCCTTCCACAAACCACGAAGCATTTGACAGGTACCAAAACACTTCATCAAAGCATACAACTCAGCGACAGTAGTGCGAAGAGTCGTTCTCTTGATCTTGGTAGATTCGAAGAAGACCAATGAGCCTCGGGTGTTCATCTGCAATGAAAATAGTTTAAGTGTTTTTAGAACCCCCGGTGCTAAACTGGTGTACCCAGACGCAGCGGCAATTGTTTGGAACTTGCGGCAATTGTTGCGACAATTGTTCGACTGTCAAAACAATTGCTGCGACAATTTTTTGCTTGTCGAAAAATCTTTTGCGAGCATTGATCGACTGCCATAACAACTGTTACGACATGTGTTTGATTATTGCTACAATTGTTGCAAAAGAACACAGGTTGAATGGAGAAAGCACCAAATAAATAAGAGGGCATTAAGGTGAAAGTAGAGACGCCAAGGTTCAAAGTAGAGAAACCAAAGTTTAAAGTAGAGAAACCAAATTTGAAGTAGAAAAACCAAATTTAAAGTAGAGAACGATTGTCGCCACAATTGTTTAAAAAATGTCGCGCGCATTGAACAATTTCCGAAACAATTGTCGCACGAATTGAAACAATCGAAAAACCACCCCAAACAATTAAACGATGTTTGTACACGATTTAGGAGGGGACTTGCGGACGGGGGTTCTAAAAACACCTAAAAAATAGTCATCGCTCTCTGCGAAGACCTATCGCTGTTGTTAGGAAAAGCTGCGTCAGGAATTCCAAGGATTCTCGGCGATCCCTTCACTGGCCACACCCGCAACTCAACCTCTTCACTGCGTATCTGTCGACACAACTTGTTCAACTCCTTACAGTGGCCGACCGACGGTCGGAGCAGCGGATGCGGAAGCCAAGCCAGAGAACTGATAGCATGCCTGAAATTGCTTCCTAGACGGAAGCCAGTTGATGCTAGCAAGCAACGATCTGCAAGAGGTGTGGAGAGTTGTATCGCACGCATCGTCCTTAAGATGCTTCGGTATGACGATCTCCTCAAGCTCTGAAACGCACAGCTTTTGATCGATCGATATATACTTCTTCTTCCCTTCTGCATCAAGAGCCCAACGAACACGCTGTCCCGTGAACGTGAGGTCGTTCTTGTCCTCGTGGCCAACAGTGAAATCTTCCTTTATCTTCTTGAGGAACCAAGCAAGGAACTCAGGGGTTTCAGTTTATGATGAGATCATCAACATGAAAACTCATCGCTCCAATTGTCTTCCGGCCTTTACTCGGACTACCATGCACAGGGTCAACGAAGAGCTCAAGAAGCTGATCAACCAACTCGGGAGAGAGCTCAGAAGGCTGGTCATGGGCCCTTTCCACGATCCACCATGTTCCTTTACGAAGGATCATTGAAGCACGGTAAGGGTAGTCCTTGACCTGGTAAACAGGTGCAGGAGTACGAAGAGCCTTGGCCCTGTGAGAAACGAGAGCATGCCCGTTCTCATAAGGAACCAAGCTCTCTTTTTACAAGCAACACTGCCCTAGAATCCAAGAAGCTTACTATCGGTAACGGGTCTCCAAGCATAGTCAGCCATCTTCTTAGTCTCGGTGTTGAAGCACTGAGCAATATCGGGACATGAAAGATAGGATCTCAAAGACGATGTAACAAAACGTTGTGGTGCGACAAAATTGAGAGGTGACGGAAGCTTTCCCTTGTCATTGTTGGAAAGCAATGAATACTCCTCATCTGACGGAAGAACCGGCAGTGCTTCTGAATTCCTGTCCGATCGCAAACACAACGCGCACAATGTTCCATCATCAAAGTCCTCAAAGATATCTTCGAACAAATACGACTGTCTGAGATCTGAACGCTCATCACCAACAAGACACTGAGACAGCAAACCTCGGATCAAGAGTAATTGTAGAGTCATAGCCTTCATCAAGTGACTCCAACCGATCAAATGATCCATCAGGCAGGTTGGTGAGAAAGGAAATCTGTCATCTTGCCAGCGACAGACCTCTGCACAAAAGTGCCAGAAGGCATTAGCAGCCTTCCTGGGCCATTCGGCTGGAAATGACAGGGTGAATGAAAATGTGATTCGGCTATCACTCCCAAGCAGCTTCAATCGAAGATTGATCAGCCTTGGCACTCCATTCACCAAACAACACAGGCGCACTCGCATCAAGACCAGAATGAACGGCGCACGAAGTAAGCCCGGCGAGGCGAGGTGTGATCTCAATGAAATCGCTCTTGTCTGAAGTGACAGTGTGGTAACAGATCTCATGTTCATAACAGTATCCGGAACCTGCTCGCTCAAGAATATCGTCGCCGATGTGGTCGAGTGCCTCTTCCTGAGAAGAGCGTCTTGGGCCTTCATCACGTACCTCTTCGGGTGAAGAGCTTCGTGAATCGTCAGACTTCAGAGGAATAGCCGCATCATGCCATGGGTCTCCATCACGCCTGACCTTCGATTGATTGACACGAAGAACAGCGCGATGGACTTCAACCATTACAGCAGCTATGAATCGCGGTGCAGCCCAGGGTACAAACCGTGGAAAACCAATGCCTTCCGTTACGTTTAACGTAAGGTCTGCTCCTGCTGCCCCTGCAAGCTCAGGTGTTGGCGGGACCGCCCAGGGTGCACCCGTGATTGCGTGATGCCGACCGAGGCGAAGCCACCATCGAGGCCCCAGCAAAGTCTGGCGGAGCAGAGACGCGCACACCGACACCCTCGTCGGGTCAGGTGCGCCGTTTGGAAGCCCAGATACACGATCTGGAGGATGCCAACCGTATTGAAGAGAGTACTATTATAGACCTTCGGAAAGCCCTTAGGACGGTTGAGCGTCAGCGAGACACAGCTCTTGGACGACATGAGGGCTCGTGCCGAGTCTGCAGAACGCCGCGAAAATAGGGCGGAGGAGACGTTGGACCACATGATGCGCAGGTCCAGATCCCGCCACCCGGAGAAGCAGCTCGTCCGATAGCGACCGAAGGCGTGACCGCACCCGTGACCGCGGGCGCTGTGATGCAGAAGACCGCGATTGTATGGAGAGTCGCCCTCGCGATGGGAGCGAGGCGACAGCGGGTGTCGCGCTGGCAGCGTGGCAACCGTGGTGGTGATGCAGGCCGGACACAGCTCTCGAGAACGATCAGCCTCGCCCCTTTACGAGGCCGTCCCACAAAAAGACAGAGAAGGGAGGTGGCAAAGGCAAGAACGTACGCCGCCGCGTGTGATTACACGTTCGACGACGACGACGAGCCCTGGGACCCGCCAGGAGCCGGTAACGGTGGAGGCAAGCATCGCCAGCCGCCGAGCCGCCTGAGCCACCGTACACCGGTAAGGAGGCTACCACCGCCTCCCGGACCGCAAGAGCCCTCATAGGCCCATGACTAAGGGGGAATCCTGGTATTACTTCCATGGATAGGTTTCAGGGTGATTGGACAGATGCAGATTGGGCAGTTTACCGCCGCCAGAACCCGCGTGCACCGGGAGCGGGGAAAATGGTCGACATCGACGACTGCATCTTCGAAATCGAGCTGGGAGCCATCGCCATAAGCGACGAGACAGGCTTTGGTTGGAACCGTCGTAAAATCTTCGGTGACTTTCCTGATGGAGTCTTGACGGCCCTTTGGGAGGTCCTCATCGAGAAGCCTTCCCTGCGTGTTGGCTGCGGCCATATGCCCTAAAGGCGGTTTAAAGCGGGGGACCGCACGCATCACGAGCTATGCGAACGGCACGATATTAAGTGCACGGTGGTCACGCAGCACACCTCACCTGGTTATAGTCCCACGGGCAAGCTTCGCCAGGTAAATCCTGTGGGGCATGTCTTCCTCCATCGTGACCCCAGCGATGGGTCGAGCTGGTCGTACGGGCCGTGCCATCCTGCCGGCGCAGAGCCAGACAGCCTACCCGCCGAAAGTGGCGGGGGCAGACATGCCGTGCCCGAATCAGCTCCGGGCAATGACGGAGCGTATGTGATCCTCTGGTTGTACTCTCTTGCCTTCCAGAGCGACACAGTTCCTCATCAGCTAGAGGACACAGATCCTCTCAGTGCACTTTACTCGGGCACAGACCCGCGACCCGAGTTCAGACGCAGATGCATTTGCCATGACGTTTCGGCCGGCCCGGACACAGCTCCGGAGGCTCACGTCTCACCCATGAACGATGACGAGGGGGATGCAGCATCTATGGCCGTGTCCAGCGGGGACGGGGTAGGTGAAGCTTCCCAGATAGCATTCCCAGAACCTGACGTAGGTGCATCAGGACCTCTTGCATCAAGCCTTAGGAAACTTTTACTAAGGCACAGTCCAAGCATATCGTTTCTGGCATTCCCGATATGGTAGCTGGTGATGAGGTGCTAACGGCAATAGTGGCAATAGTATACAACACTGCCCTGACGGAAGCAAACCACTTGATCCGGATCCGCGCAGGCTCTCGCCCAGCTGATCAGCGAGAGGGAGGCCGGGCCACCGGGCCTCGTGGTTGCAAGGTTTGACACTTCCACAGAGGAGTCGTGCTTGGAGCTTGAATGCTCAGCGGATACTATCAGTATTCCTATCATCCTGGTTACCCCGAATGGTCACCCAATGCTTCAAGACACAGTCTCTTTGAGAGGGGATTTGAACATCTCGGGCACAGGACCGAAGGTCAAGAAAGCACTAGATGTACTCCAGGCATGGTCTGAATCTTATGGGTACATTCCTAGGAGCTATCTTGATACAGACACTAGCGACTTCTGGAGAGTCTGTAATACCGTCTCAGAAGAGTGTTGCATAGCTGCGTTCACCCGCACATGCTTTGTCGGCGATGCCCAGGACACCGATCCTGAGGACATTAGCGAAGCTGAGCTAGTGCCTGACGCTGAGATGCCTCAGCGAGTAGCTGGCGATGACTAGACAATGCCGGTGGTGCACTGAAACCCGAGGAACGTGAACGCCTCTTTTTAGAGCAGTTTCCCTTCCCGGGGACACCCTCTACAGAGGCCGAGCGCCGCGCGGCGTGGAGGTCTCTGCCCCAACGCGTACGGGTCGCCATAAGGCGTCTTCACCGGTCTTTTGGTCATCTCCCAAACACAGTTTTGGAGCAAGTCCTGAAGCAGGCTCGTGCGAGTAAAGAGTTTGTCGCTGCTGCCAGGCTTTACAAATGCAAAGTCTGCCTGGACACTGCTCCACCGCCGAGGCACCATCCGGTCGCTGGGGATAGCGTGTTTCCGAAAGAGTTCAACCACACGATAGGTATGGACGCCCTTGGAAATCGTTACAGCTATCAACATAGTTGATATGGGAACAAACTTCCAGCAGATAGTGTTGGTAAAGGCCGGATGCAATCCCAATGCTCGACAGTGCATCAAGAGCCTAATCGATAGGTGGATTAGTTGGGCTGGGCACCCTAAGATCATTGCTACTGATCGAATTACTCACTTTCGATGCGAGTTTGTGCAGTACCTTGCTCAGAACGGCATTGTGCATCAGAATGCTCCCCTAGGAAGCCCACAAACGATAGGCAAAGTCGAAGCCACGGCGGTTTGGCTAAAGCTATCATTCGAAAGGTCATTCAAGATGCACAGCCCTCGAATATCGAGGAGATGGAGGTTGTAGTCACGGAGAGTGTCACGACTTTCGGAAAGTCTGGGTACTTTGATGTCAAAGTATGATGAGACCAATCCAAACTACACTCGACATCGTGCTCGACAGGAAGCGGCGCTTCAGCGCAACGCCGCACCGCGTGATATCGATTATAAAATCGGTGATTTGGTTATATGGCGTAGGGCCGTAGGGACAACATTCCCGGCAGTACCCCCGCTGTCTGGTCGACAGTGAGCCGCGTCATAGGACGGGAGGCGGAAAACGCATATTGGGTGTTACGCGAGAACATCCCTGTTTTAGTTATGACGCCCGGAAGATGCGCCCGGCAGATGAGGTCGAAGTGGCGGCGCACCGCGTACTCGCCCCGGTCTAGATCTCCGGCGGGGTCCAAGGACGCGGCATTCGTTGCCGATCAGACTGACCATGTCGAAACCTTGGCAAAACGACCCTTGGACACTCGTGACTTTGTGCTTAGTGTCGTGGACGACTCCTGACATCGTGGCGTTTTGCACTCTCGCGGGAGTTGTACCCGTGGCATCTTCGACCCACAAGCCTCCGCCTCGGTAGTTACCGACACCAATGGTGTAATTGAACGTACCTGGCGTGTTGGCTGTGTCCTTGTGAGCCTCTGCCCCTCTATTGGTAACCTGAATACTGCTCCATTGAGGGTTTTGATATCCTGATGCAAGAGGTACCTATTAACTATTCAGGTACAAAAAGAAAGAAGGTCTGTCGCGCGTGGGACCAGACACTCCTACTCGCCCGCCGTGGCGGTATACTCCGAGCGCGAGAGCGATGCTCTCGGGATCACCATGTTCTAGCAGAACGCACCATTCGTAGGTGAGCGTTACAGTGTGTCGGCATACACTGTTAGCGACGTGGGAAAGTTGACCAGTGACGATCTTCAGCTTCTCTCCGATCTCGGTTATCCTATCTATAAGGATACTCCCAAAGCCTTCGGTAGGAAATGCGACGGAATCTATTCGATTGGTCATTCCGATTTGTCGATTCAAGTCTTCCTAGAACGCATGATCGAGAACGGAATCAATGAGATCGTCGTTTGCAGAAGTCACCCTTATAGCGCACGTCATCCACACTATGATTGTGCTGAGTTTTCCGCCACATGTTTTGCCCATGGTATAGTTTACAGTCATGCTCCTGAACTTGGAAACAGGAATCACTGCGGAATTGAGGCGAATCTGCAAACTGAGCAAGGAATCGCCACGATCACTAGGCTAGATAGTGAGGCGAACGACAACCATCACCGCATCGCACTTTTGTGCTCGGAGGCCAGTTGGAGAAGATGTCATCGTCAAGTCATTTCACGACACATCTGGTCGGAGCATCACAAGCTGGTAGAGCACATACATGCTAACGGCGCGCTCGAAACCCATCCGTATCATCACGTGATCGAAACAGATGAGCAGGAGGGTGCATCAGCGAACATTGCCGTTGGTGATACGCAGCCGCACGCTGCGCACACGCCGTTGCAAGCTGAGCCCACGGATAGTCGTGGAGCGGAGTCAAAGGTGTTTAGTTAAACTGTAAGACCCTGAGCGTTCACGCTTTTCCTGCTTAAGCCATAGTCATTCTGTACGTTCTATGTGCCGTAGCCTAGGCTCTCCACAGGTGTGGGCGTTCTATGTACACGTCTTAACACCCTGCCTCGAAGTCCTTGCGCTGTACTGCTGCAACGGTCCGCGGTCGGGCAAACCTCCTGCCCTGGCTGTATAGGCTTTGCCTCCACAGCCCCCAATTATGGGGTTTGTCAGACCGTCCATGTCCTGACGTTCGTACAGTAACAAGTACTTCGTCCTAGTGAAACAACGCTGGCGCTCTTCCTTCTTTTGAGCTTCTGCCGTTACGTTCGCTGGGTGAAACTTTTCTTTCTGGCTTCCGGCCTACACTCACTGCTGCTCCTCAACGGTGTACTCCGCGTAGGTCTTACGGGTAAAGGTGACCGTCCCCTTAGGCGAGGGGTCCCTCAGTACGAAGTTCCGTACTGTCTGGGGTACCAGGTTCCGGATCTTTGTCCGGTCCTTTTCCTTGCTCCTGGTTCTGTCTTTCACAGTAGTCCTCATACGATGCCAGGCATTCGCCTTCCATGACTGTCTCTCCAGCTTCTTCCATTGTCATCATCTTTCCACGGAATTCCATCAGTTCCGGGTTCTCTTCTTTGTTCTTTTCAGAGACAATTCTTCTCCACGACGAAAGTCTTCCTCGCTTATGATGGGCATCCTTGTTCCATCCGTGTGTATGATATCCGGTGTTCCCATCGCTGCTCTTCCACGCTGTCTCAGCGATCCTTGTCCGATGTTCCGGCGTTGCACTCCGGCATTCCATCCGTGATCTGCTTCTCCAGATCCACTTGCTTCTTGTTCTGATGCTTCCTGAGTTCTGGGAGGTTCTTTTGTCTGGTCGTAGTCCATCCTCCACTTCTTCGTCGCGTACTCCGATATACATGGCCCACATGCACACCAAGTATGGTCCTGTTTTTCACGAGTACATTTCCTTTCTCCGCACCAGTAGCATTTCTTCGGACATCCTGAGGTTGACTCCACGGTATACTCCATGACTTCCCAACAGTCATCGCTGTCTTCTTGTCCACGCGGTTCCATGCGTCTTCCACGTCCTTTACTCTGAACTCCTCCAGGACGAGTTTCCGGATAGCATATCCAGCAATGGCGAAATCCTTCTGCCAATGCTTGTTCCTCGTACTTCCATTCCGGACGGCCTGCTCGTGCTTCTCCTTGCACATGGTAACAGGTCGGCTTATGGAATACTCTCGCTTTCGACGCAGTTGAAATCTTTACCTTTCCAAGTCCATACGCCAAATCCAGCATCCGCGTCAACTTCTTCCACAGCGTGATGATGTACGGGGTCGCATCCCAACTTCAAACTTACTGAAGTTTCCTTCCATGTTGTCCATCCTTTTTGCCCAAACAGGTACGGTTTGGGGTTCTCTCCTCAGAAAAAGGTGGGCCGCGGTGGGTTGGATGGCTGGGCCGCGGCAAACTGGCTGGGCTCCAATGGGAGCTCCCTTCACGTTGCCTTTCTGGGCTCCTGGGTTGGACGGGTGGGACGCGGCGAAGGACCTGGGCTCCCATTCACTTCCCTTCATGTTTCCTTTCTGGGCTCCTGGGTTGGACGGGCGGGCCGCGGCGAAGGACCTAAGCTCCATTGGGCTCCCTTCATGTTTCCTTTCTGGGCTCCTGGGTTGGACGGGTGGGCCGCGGCGAAGGACCTGGGCTCCCATTCACTTCCCTTCATGTTTCCTTTCTGGGCTCCTGGGTTGCCTGGGCTCCCATTCACTTCCCTTCATGTTTCCTTTCTGGGCTCCTGGGTTGGACGGGGGCCGCGGCGAAGGACCCGGGCTCCCATTCACTTCCCTTCATGTTTCATGTTTCCTTTCTGGGCTCCTGGCTTGGACGGGTGGGCCGCGGCAAAGGACCTGGGCTTTTTTGGGCTCCCTTCATGTTTCCTTTCTGGGCTCCTGGGTTGGACGGGTGGGCCGCGGCGAAGGACCTGGGCTCCCATTCACTTCCCTTCATGTTTCCTTTCTGGGCTCCTGGGTTGGACGGGGTGGGCCGCGGCAAAGGACCTGGGCTTTGTTGGGCTTTTCATGTTTCCTTTCTGGGCTCCTGGGTTGGACGCGTGGGCCACGGCGAAGGACCTAGGCTCCCATTCAGTTCCCTTCATGTTTCCTTTCTGGGTTCCTGGGTTGGACGGGTGGGCCGCGGCAAAGAACCTGGGCTATCATTGGGTTCCGTTCATGTTTCCTTTCTGGGCTCCTGGGTTGGATGGGTGGGCCGTGGCGAAGGAGCTGGGCTCCCATTCAGTTCAATTGTTTTTTTTTTGGGCTGGGTTGGACGGGTGAGCCGCGGCAAAGAACGGCTATCATTGGGTTCCGTTCATGTTTCCTTCCTGGGCTCCTGGTTTGGACGGGTGGGCTGCGGCAACGGACCTGGGCTTTATTGGGCTCCCTTCATGTTTCCTTTCTGGGCTGCTGGGTTGGACCTGGACTCCCGTTGGGCTCCCTTCATGTTCCTTGGGCCGCGGCAAACGGATTGGGCTGCCAATTGGGCTTCCTTCCTGTTTCCTTTCTGGGCTGCTGGGTTGGACGGGACGGGCGGGCCGTCAGCAGAGGCCTGAGCTCCCGCTGGGTTCCATTAATGTTTCCTTTCTGGGCGCCTGGTCTGCCACAAACGTCTACGGCAGAGGCCAGGTATCCGGTATCCTTGTGTGTTTTTCCGTGCGTGGTTTCTGCTGCAGCAAGATCCTATGGACGACGTTCTTCGTTCGGTTTGCGGAAAAATTGTCAATGGTTCCGTGTAAGGAAAATACTTGTTTGCGAGGTAAGCCGACTCTTCGCTTTTCTTTTTGCCCTGTTTGTGCGGCAAAGTTGCCCGTCTTTCCCGTGCGACAGCCGACCGATCCGTATACTAATCTCTTTTGTGCTTCTTCCACGAACGTCTACAGCAGAGGCAAGGTATCCTGTCTTGCAAAACGGCAAGGTTGTGACACTTGCGGGAAATTTGCCGCAAGATCCTGTGGACGACGCTCTTCGTTCGGTCTGCGGAAAAATCGTCAATGGTTCCGTGTCAAAGAAGATTTTCGTTCGCCTTAGAAGCCGGCAAACCTCTTCGCACTTCTTTTTGCCAAGTTTGCACGGCAAAGTTCCCAATTTGCTCCGTCCGACAGGCGACCGATCCGTATACCAACCTGCTTCGTGCTTCTTCCGCAAACATCTACAGCAAAAGTCAGGTATCCTGTTTTGCAAAGCAGCAATGTTGCAACCGTTAGTTGATCGAATACGACGTTCCCTGTCCTTGTATAGGTAACATGTCTGACTGTGTAGCTTAATGTGCCAATGACATGAACTTTGGCTCATGTAATGAGAAAAGAAGTACGCTTGCAGCTTGTGCTCCTCTTCGGGCTGGGCTTCCCTTTTGGGTTTCCTTGCCTTGCCGAAAGTTATGTGTGTGTGTGTGTGTGTGTGTGTGTGTGTGTTCGCCGTGCGTGGTTTCTGCGGAAGTAAGATCCTGTGGACGAAGTTCTTCGTTCGGTCTGTGGAAAAATTCGTCAGTGTTTCTGTGTAAAGAACGATATTTATTTTGCCTTGTAAGCCGACACACCCCTGTGTGGTCTTCTTTTCGCCAAGTTTGCGCGGCAAAGTTCCCACTTTTCCCCGTGCGACAGCCAACCGATCCGTAAACCAACCTGTTTTGTGCTTCTTCCACAAACGTCTACAGCAGAGGCCATGTATCCGGTATCCTGTCTTGCAAGGCAGCAATGTTGTAACAGTTGCGGGAAGGTTGTATGTTCTTCCGTGCATGGTTTCTGCAGCAGCAAGATCCTGTGGACGACGTTCTTCGTTTTGTCTGCGGAAAAAACCGTCAATGGTTCCGTGTAAAGGGGAACTTGTGTGTTTCTCCGTGCGTGGTTTCTGCTGCAGCAAGATCCTGTGGACGACGCTCTTCGTTCGGTTTGCGGAAAATTGTCAATGGTTCCGTGTAAGGAAAATACCTGTTTGCGAGGTAAGCCGACTCTTCGCTTTTCTTTTTGCCCTGTTTGTGCGGCAAAGTTGCCCGTCTTTCCCGTGCGACAGCCGACCGATCCGTATACTAATCTCTTTTGTGCTTCTTCCACGAACGTCTACAGCAGAGGCAAGGTATCCTGTCTTGCAAAACTGCAAGGTTGTGACACTTGCGGGAAATTTGCCGCAAGATCCTGTGGACGACGCTCTTCGTTCGGTCTGCGGAAAAATCGTCAATGGTTCCGTGTCAAAGAAGATTTTCGTTCGCCATAGAAGCCGACAAACCTCTTCGCACTTCTTTTTGCCAAGTTTGCACGGCAAAGTTCCCAATTTGCTCCGTCCGACAGGCGACCGATCCGTATACCAACCTGCTTCGTGCTTCTTCCGCAAACATCTACAGCAAAAGTCAGGTATCCTGTGTTGCAAAGCAGCAATGTTGCAACCGTTAGTTGATCGAATACGACGTTCCCTGTCCTTGTATAGGTAACATGTCTGACTGTGTAGCTTAATGTGCCTATGACATGAACTTTGGCTCATGTAATGAGAAAAGAAGTACACTTGCAGCTTGTGTTCCTCTTCGGGCTGGGCTTCCCTTTTGGGTTTCCTTGCCTTGCCCGGCGATCCTACCCCAATATCGTTGTGCTGCTGTTGAGGGTCGGATTAACTCAGTTGCGGGAAAGTTATGTGTGTGTGTGTGTGTGTGTGTGTGTGTGTGTGTGTCTGTGTTCTCCGTGCGTGGTTCCGGCGGAAGTAAGATCCTGTGGACGAAGTTCTTCGTTCGGTCTGTGGAAAAATTCGTCAGTGTTTCCGTGTAAAGAACGATATTTATTTTGCCTTGTAAGCCGACACACCCCTGTGTGGTCTTCTTTTCGCCAAGTTTAATCAAGAGGGAAGGAAGGTACTTAAACCCGGCCAACCCTCTAAAGAACCAGGGCATCTAGCTGCATTGCCCTTCTTTTTCTTGAGCCAAAGTGGCGTTCGTAGTCTGACTTCACAAGTGAAACCTGGGCCCCTGAAGCATTAAAGCAGGGCCTCTCAACCTAACCTCTGTAACCTCCTCTGTCGGGTCTCTGGGGCTGTGTTCTTTCAACTCCCCCCTCGCCAGAGTCAGCTACAGGAAAGACTGCGAACTACTTGAAACTGTACAATGGGGCGCTTAAAGCAGCCCCCTAAGCACACGGGCGCCTACGGCAGCCCCCCTAGCGGAAGAGCGCTAAAAGCAGCTCCCTCCGGCAAGCTGTGCAAAGGTGAACGTCGCTACTTGGGACTAGACCCCGAAGTGGGAGAGGTGGTAGGGCCACTACCGGCTTTGGTCTTGAGCTGTCTCGTGTCTACCAGAATCTCGGGAAGCTTCTGGCGCATGCCTAACAACTTCAACGCATTATCCCACTTTTGCGGTGGAAGTGCTTTAGTGAAGATGTCGGCAGCCTGCAAGTTTGTATCGACATACTCAATGTCTACATCATCCTCATCAATCACCTCAGAGATGGAACCCAGATTGACCTTATGGGTGCGCGCTATGTGCCTAAGCTTTGGCGAATAGCCCTTCTTCGCAACTAGGATCGTAGCCTGGTTGTCCTCATGAATGACTAACCTGATCGGATAGTCGAGGATGGTCTGCCAGAGCTGCAATGCCGGAAGTGCTTCTTGGAAGAGGCTATGAGCTAAAGACACAATCTCGGACTCTGTGGTACTGCGACTCACAGACGTCTGGCGCTTGGACACCCATGCAAGAGGAAAGAAGGTGTTGGGACCTTTTAGGACTAAGAAACCTCCACTGGTGGATTTGGCATCGTCCCTTTCCCCTGCAAAGTCGGCATCAACGTAGAGCGCAAGATGCAGCTCCCTTGGCCCGTCCGATACAGTGCCTACAAGGCGGTGGGTCTTAGTGGAATCGATGTAGCTTATCAGGCGAAGAAGCTTCTTATCATCGTTCCTCGACCACTTTTGCACCTTGGTCGCGAGGTCACCTATCGGCTTGACTAAGTCAGGACGTGCAAGTCTGCCTAGCCAAAGGGCCTTCATCAGCACCTTACATGCGTTAGGAGCCAGCTCCCCAGCAATCTCCTCTTGACTTACTGGAAGTGAAGCCTCAGGAGCGAAAGGTGTGGCAGCATGCTTTAGAGTCTTAAGGCCAGTAAGGCCCTTGTATAGGTCTACTGTCTGCTGTGCGTAATCAAACATATCAAACGCCATGGCACCCTTTAATGCGCCTAGGGCAGCATTCTCGGTGCCTTCGGGCTCGGCGTTGATAGTGCAATGGTTGCGGCCTAAGATCCTATACACAGGCTCCGGGGGTTCTACATCAACAACCTTACATAAAGCATCCCAAAACGGTTGGTGCTCCTCCTGTGGTCCAGAGAGGGTAAGATCATCTACATAAGTGGAAAGAAGGAGCTTAGTCTCAGGAAACCAAAAGTTACCTGGATATTCCGGCAGTTCTTGTCCACCCATATTCCTAAGAACCTCCTTAAGGTGTTTCTCCCACAGTCCGCCCGCTTCTGGGTGGCCGTACAGTGCGCGTAGAAGCAGCACTACTGGTTTTGCAAAACACTCACGCCACCAAGCAGGACGAAGTTCAGGTGGTAGCTCTATCCAAGTTTGGTACTTGGATTTAAGGAGAGCTTGCACATACGCTTTGACGGCGTCTGCGGCACTGGACTGATGGCCAGGTAAGCTACCGTAAGCTAAACAGGCATTAAGTCCCTGAACAGAGGTGGGGTTTGCACCTAACTCTCTGTAAACCGCTGCGGCGCCCTCTTCGTCCTTCGCACAGTCACCCCGGTACACGATTCGGCCTTTAACCTTCTGAAGGTGCTTGGCAAGTTCCCAAAACTTGATGGACGCAATGCTCATCAGCTTGCCGAAGTGTACCTTAGTGCCCGTGCGGCGCGCTTGCGCTTGGACGCTAGCGTATTCCTGCGGGTTCGTTTCGTCCCACACTGGAACTGCGCGAAGACCGTCTGCTTCCTGTTTCACCGCATTGAGGGCCTCAGGTGAGGAGAGCATTTCGGCCCGAGAGAGAAGTTTCGTCACCATTGCAGACACCTCCTTTGAGGGTGCTTCCTTAGGTATGCCATGAACTGCACACATAAGGGCGGAAAGGTCGACGACCTCTTCTACGAGCTTAGAAGCCTCCTGGTCGGACTCTATTACGGCGGCAAGGTCCTCGTATCCGCTGAGAGCGGAAACGTGCTTCAGTTCCTGTTCCTTTTCGCGGTGTTCAGTGGTTGTGGAAGTGGGTAAGATCGGCATCGCAGGAACCGAGATATAGGCCCTACTGGGGTTGATGGCAAAGGCGATGCGCTCACACATCTCTTGCGTGTACAACCCAGTGAGTTCAAGATCCTTTCCCCGAGCCTCGACGTGCTCACTGGGATCATGGTTGCAGGTGATCCCTTCAAAGGCTGATACGATAGATGTGGATGTTGTCATGAGGCGCCATGGTTTCTTAACCGGCTGCCCCCCTGAAGCAGACACACCTAACATACAACCATCAAAGTCAACAACCTTAAACCTAGGATCCTTAAAGAACTCCTTTACATCAGGCCTCTTCCATGAATCGGAATACCTCGGCCACTCAAACGTGACGTCAATCCCGAGGTCAAGCGCGGTCTTAGCATGCTCAGCAAACTGTGCGAACAACTTCTTAGACCTATGAATCTTTTGCAGGAGTCGTGCGCGATACTCGCCACCGCCCCTCTTGAGCTGAACGCGATGCCATTGGCATCCAGAGGTGCAGGGCAGAGACACCCAGAGGTGACTCTTCGGACACGCCCTAAACTGTTCGTGCAGTTGGGCAGCTACAAGCTCGTTCTCAACGTCCAAGGTCTCTTTGGCGAGGCGTACGTGTGGTACTCCAAGCTCCTCGTTTACACGCCCTAACATTGAGTTTTGGGAACATGCATACTCGAAGACAGTCGTGAGCTTAGTAGGCTTCCCTCTCCTTCGACTCCGCTTGTTACCTCTTAGGTGTGCTTTGTCTTCCCCGAAACGTGGTGTGGAGGGGGCAGCTAAACCGAAAACAGGTAGGTCTTCCTTTCCGCGTACAGTGTCCAAAAGACACGTGGCACTGGCAGTGCACGGTGGCAAGGCAGCGCCTGCTGAAACAACGCTCACGGTAGCAGAGGCAGGAGGTACCGGAGTGCTTGGTGCTACGCTTGGAGCTGGGGTTTCTGGAGCAGCGCTTGGAAAGGGAGTCTCTGGTGCAACACTTGGTGCGGGAGTCTCGGGTGACTCACCTAGGGCGCGAAGCGCAGCCCTCCTTGCGGCAGCTTCTTCCTTGTCTGCATTAACAAGCTCGGCAAAGCGTGCTCTGCAAGTGTCGGTGTGCTTTGTGGCCTTACCTCTACACGCTAAGCAACCCGGCGTTTCCCCGAACTTAACAATCCTATCAGCGGTGATATAAACCGTCCTAACGCCAGGTGTTCTGGGCGCCGGCGGCCCGATGCTTTCAAGAGCAAAGGGAATCTCCCGCAATGGGATCTCGGGCAGTGCGCCAGAGGCAGCACTCAAAGTGGAGCCGTCGACTAGCGCCTTACGGGTAGCGTTTGCAACAGGGAAGATGGGCGGACCGTCTTCGATGTACAGCTCAGGTTCTGGGACATCATGAACAGATGTGTTGCGTTTGCCGCGAAAGTCATTGTAATCAAGAACCTTAACAACATTGCGATAGCGCATACCAGCGTCTATCCGCCACCCTAGGAAAAGCCCTGGTGACATGTTGGGTTCAAGAGTACGCTTAGAACCTTTAGAGCGGTACCAGACCAGTTGCCCAAAACAGGCCCTCTTCCCATTGAAGGGCTCCTTTGTGAGGGCCTCCCACTGTGTGACCCCCCCTATCGGTGCACTCCTGTCGAAGGACAAGGAAAGGCACGCGTAAGGGTACGAGTAAGAATGCATGTCGTATGGCAAACCACTCTGTAAGTGGATAGCTCGGCAGCACTCTTTCTCCTCGCGGATATCCCTCTCCAGCAAGGCGTTGTGAGGCCATCTGTTGGGAAGAGAGGGTTCCGGGGTCAAGCCTACCTCCTCCGCCGCTACTATCAACTCACCTGCTTCATCTAATTTAATGAGACAGGTTGGCGACAGCTCGTGCGCCCTAAGACCTATAAAGTGCCGAAAGTTACGTGCGTGCTGGGCAGCACCCCTACGAGTCATAGGGTACGCAACTCTAGCCCCTGAGAAAACATCCCTTACAACATGATGTGACTTCACTCCGCCGGTTCCTATGCCTCGGTGTTCGTCACCTTTGGCCATGATGACATCATCAGTGGCGAGCTGTTGAAACGGTGCAGTGGGAACATCAATCATGTCATCTGCCTTGGCATCGGGCTTGTGAGCCACACGCATTGAGGTGGTCTTGGCGATGTGACAGATCTTGCAAAAGGGGTTCTTAGGAAAGTGGGTCCTAAGGTGTTTCTCAGACGTGGCTTCGGCTCTAAGTTCTTCGGTCTTAGAGTGAGGCTCTGGAGGAGGTGGCACCAGCGGTAGTTGCTCTGTGGAAGGGGCGCTTGGAGCAGCCCCCTCACGCGAACTAGAGGCGCCTGAGGCAGCCTCCTTGGCTGTTGTGCCTTCGGCGGGCTGCTGCGTACCTGCGGGCTTTCCCTTGAAGAGTTCAGGAAAGAGTTCTTCTTCGGAGCTCTCACTGGCAGCTGTCTCACCTACAGCGCCTTCGCGAAAAAGCCGCTTCGCTTCAGCCTTCTTCTCTGCATGCTTCTCGACGACGTCGGCTTCCCAATCATAATCGCCAGAGGTTGTGCGGGGATAGCTTGCCTCAGCCTCTTCAAGATCTGCGACCTCGAAATCGCTGAACGACACAGTATCATCATCCTTCGGCGCGGGGGATGCCGATGCAGTAACGGGGCTTAGGCTTGGGCTTTGCTCCCTTACTGCCGGGCGCAATGTCTCCTCGAACTGGGGGACATATTCTACGACCCTGGTCGCATTGATCCTCGCTTTGCGCGGGATACGAAGCTTGCAGCGGTGCACGTCCTCTTTCTTCACGAAGTACGGACGGTGGTCTCGAGGGTCCCAGACAAACAAGGATCCCTCGTCAAGGACAGCTTTACCTACAGAAAAGGCTGGCGGACACTCCTTAAGTACGTAGACCTGCTCCTCTGAAGGTAACAACCGGCTGCCCTCAAACGCGAGGCTGTGAGTGCCTTCACGCGCGCCGCCACCAGTGGCAAAACCAACAGGTGTCTCGGAGCGGGTGACACAGGAAAGGGCTTTGGAGGAAAGCGCCTGGCGACCTATCAAATGCCTACCTGCTGCCGTGTCCCAAAGCCAGGTGATCTTGCCATCCTGGTTCAGCTCGGCGGGGAGAGCATTGATTAACGGTGCCGTTGCAGCGTTCGCCTTCGCCTTTGCCTTAGGCTTAGCCTTAGCGTCTGGCTTTGCAAGTGACTTGGGCTTAGGACCAGTGTACTTGTTCTTGCTGTCGTGAAGGAACGGACAGGGGTCGCCTTTGCAGGCGCCGAACGCCCAAAACATACACGGTGTCTTGGCCTTCTCCTCCGGGGTCATGTTCCTGGCGCTTTTGGCCTGAGCAGATCTGGGCGTCGTATCACCACCTTTTGGGCTTCGTGGTGTTCCGTTGCCCTTTCCGCCCTTTCCGCCTTTGCCCTTACCCTTTGGGGCAGGTGCGCCTGGGACCTCGACCTCGGGTTCGCCCTCGTCTTTCTTTTTCTTTTTCTTCTTTTTCTTCTCCTTCTTCGGCGGCTTGTCGGTAGTGCCTCCTTTCGGTGCGCCTGCGGCAGCACCCGGTGCAGGTGTTGCGGGCACACTTGGCTTTGAAGGCTGGGAGGTGGAAGTCAAGGTCTCTGGCTTCTGTTGCAAGGACTTATCGAATTCCTGTCGATTGACACGCTGCTGGTGCAAGTCGATTGCAATGTCCACGCGGTTCCACAACCATGCGGCGGTGCGACGGTGTGATCCCGGTCTTGCTTCCCTCGCCTTCTCTACCTTGGGCTTAAGAACTGAAACCTTTTCGAACTCATCGATCAGATGATTGAAGATCGTACTGTCCTTAGGGAGATCCTCTACAGGAATGGTATTGGCGACGTAGTGATACTTATCACGAAATGCCTCCAGATGGGAAATACCATCCCCTCCAATCTTAATGTTCAGAAGGTTGCGTTCTGCTAACATTCCCATGCGGTCACGTTCCAGCTGGAAGTGCCGATAAATGGCGCGCAACATGCAGCGACCATTGGGCATGCCACCCGACTTGAGCCTCTCAGACTCGACCATCTGCTGGAAAAGCAACCCGAAGCGACCGTGGCGACACACTTTGATAAGCTTAGCGGCGATCTCGCGGTCAAGGCGAGGGAAGCGCCCATCCTTACAAAGTGCGGCAGGCTCCTTCTTTAGGCAATCTTGTGCCCAGATGTACACCTCATCGCCTGGGGTCTTCTGGAGTTTTCCAATGGCCATCAAGGTCTGATTCACAAACCCTCTCGCTTGCGCTGCGTTTTGTGGCGGGTTTGGGAAGGATAAATCAGAAAGCGATTTCACTCTGATGGTGTCCTCCTCAAGCTCTGCATTGGTCTTCGGAGCCGCCGCGCTTGAAGCTGCGGCCCCATCACCGTCAGGGGCTGGATCATCACCTCCATCTTTGTTGCAGGTGAGCTCTGGGCACTCCTCTTCTGCGTGTTTCTTAGAACCACACATCCTACATGCTGGATGCTCGGACCTTGCTGAGGAATCAGATGAGGACGATGAGCTGGATGATCCGCCTGATCCTGGTGAGCCTGGTGGCGCTGTAACTTGAGCGGTGCCTCCTAGGTTCAACGTGGGTACCTGAGGTGGTGGGTCGGACTGTGCTTCTGCTGGTGCGCTTGGGGCTGCACCCGAAGGCGCGGCTGCACTACCAGACTGCGCGGCACTAGCTGCGACCAACTTCGCTAGATCGGAAACCAACTTAGCCAATTCATCAACCCTTTGGTCTACCGAAATAGGCTGTGGATCTTCGGGAGGCCCTGAGCTGGCCTGCCCCCCTGGTGCGCCAGCGGCTGCACCCTCTTGGGGCGCATCGCTCTCGCCTGTTGGTTGTGCGACAAGCGGGGTGCTTAAGGTCTCTTGTTCCTCAGGCACTGGCTCGATCACAGGGGTTGTGGGTTGTTGGACCGTATCATTTCGACTCGTATCCGGGGAGAAAGACATCTCCGGAAAGGCAAGACGGGCTCTAGTTGGAGTTCGTGGGACCTGCGTGTTGCTACTCTCCACGAATTTAGCAGAAAGGTCACGATACCGCTCGGCCATAACGGCCATTGCCTCCTCGTGGCGTCGCTGCATGATCTCCATCTCGCCGGCCAGCCTCATGATATCAGCGTCACGTTGTTGTAAACGCTGAACCGCTTCCTGCCTATCGACCTCAGCCTGCTCTCGTGCCAAAGTGGCTTGCCGAAGAGCTTCTGATAAACCCCGGGCCTCACCCTCAACTAACCTGATCCTAGCTTGGGCTGAATGGTTGCTTTGGGCTATGGCTTGCTGGGCCTCACCTTGAATCACCGAGACCCGTTGTTGAGCCTCACGATTGGTGGCGTCAATGGCAGATTGGGCTTCTTGCCTAAGGCTGGCTTCTCGAAACCTAGCATCATCCACGATACCCTGCGCAGCTCGTGCGATCGACTGGGCCTCGTCGCGGTACTGTGCCTCGGCCGCTGCAGCTTGGAAGCCTGCTTGCATTACAGCCTCCCTTGCTTGAGCAACTGTTTGCTGTTCCCTTTCTGCAGCCTGGTGCGCGAGGGACGCAGCACCCAAGGCAACGCCGGAGGCGTGGTGGGCGTGTGTCACGGCGGCACCTGCAATAAAGGTGGCTTGTGTTGCGCTAAGTTCGGGACCCCTTTGTGGGGGAGACGCCGCGGAGGACGAGCTATACCCTTCACTCCTTTGTGGTGCGGGGGTAGGCTGGTTAATCCTAAGAATGGTTGCCGCAGCTGGCACCAAGGCCTGGCCGCTAAAAAGCTCTGGGTCGCTAAAGGAGGATTCCCCGGATGCTCGGCTTCGGCTTCGGTCTTCTGATGGTGGGGAGATGCCTGACATGGCTTCACCTCCTGAAGCTTGAGCCTTTGAGCCCAAACAACACCCTGTCTACGAAAACCGCCTATCGGCCGGGACCCGAAAGAATCCCCAAAAGAACCTTAGGGCAAAAGGGGAGGGGGCAAGAAAACAGGACCCCTCACGCAACCACTCTCGAAAAGACTTTTGTGACTGATGCTCGCGATGGTCGGCCCGTTCGGGGACCAAGTGTCTTGAAAGAAGGTGTGTGCCGACGGCTGTGCGCAAAAGGCAGCACACACACAAAGGCAAAAGTATGATACACTGTCTCTAGGGACCACCACCCAGCACTAGAACCCAAATGCACCCTAGACCTGTTACCCGGCCCGGTGCGCCACAGGCAGCACCCTAGGGCGCTGCAAGGGATGGTGTCGTGCGGCGGCGGCGGCCCGAGAGGATGGGGCTGACGTTTGCGACCCCTATGCTACAAAAACCCAAGGCACTAAACCACTAAGGTGGCCCGGTGCGCTTGGAGCAGCACCCTAGGGCGCCGCGAGAGGAGCAGGCGGTGGCGACACGCAGGCTGGGTGAGCCGGCCCGGTGCGCCAATGGCAGCACCCTAGGGCGCTACCTCTCGTAAAGGAGCTCGCGGGGTTGAGGTGGCGAGCCTTTGGGAGGTTGTTGCGCCCCGTTCGCTTGATCAACGCGCTTGCCTGGTTGAGCTCGAAGATCAGCTGGTCGACGCCGCCACCCTTCTGCGCCTGCACAGTGAGCGCGCCTGTCTTCGCGCACTCTTTTATAATGCCGCGATTGTCGTCAATAATGAGACTTGCTGGCGGCTCTATCTGGCACAACTGTTGTGCCTTCCCGTCGGGGCCAGTGCGCTGATATGTTTGGCCGATGCTGAGGTTGATGCTCAGCGGCAACACCAAACGCAAGCACTCTAGGGCCTCTTCGAGGAAATGATGACGATACCACGCCGCTGAAGAGGGTGTGCTATAGCTCAAAATTGCCAATCGGAGTGGCTTATGCTCCTCGCAGAATGCTTTGAGCGCGTCCACAAACTCAAGGTTGAAATATCCGTGGGAGCCACGGCGGGTCTTTCAGGTAGCTCCTGTGGACTCGATCCAGGCCTTGTCTAAGACGTGGTGCCAGTCGAAGACAATCGTGGCCTCGGTGCGCGAAGCAAGCACCCTTTGCGAGGAAGCACTGGCAGCTGCCGCGCTTGAAGCTGCGGCCTGGGCGTTCTCCTCGTCTCTAGCCTGCTGTGCCCACGCGTGATAAGCTAGCTTCTGGCGGTTGCCGGTGACAATCGGCGGCGGAGCCTTGGAAGTTGCTTTGGGCTGCTCCTGGCCACCTCTGGTGATGCTAGCCACAAACACAGCGTGCGGCGGGCCCTTGAACACCGCCTGTGCTGCCGCCCCCTTTGGCGCGGGTGGCGCCGGCACAGGAGGGGACTTATACTTTACCCCGTGCCTATCTGTGGGTGGCACCTTCGAGGGCAGCTTTGGCTGCGACTGCCGCGCCTTTGGCAGGCTCTCCTTGGTCGCCGGTGCACGTGACCTTGGGGAGTCACCCTCAGAAACCGCACCCTCTGGTGAAGAAGATGCTTGCCGCTTGGGCGGCCAGGACCCGCTGCGCCCTCGACCCCGGTGCGCCTGGGCAGCACCCTTTGGGGGAGCTGCTTCTGGTCGGCGCGGGGTCCTTGTGCGCTCTCTGGGCCCTGCTTCCTCGACGGCTTCTATGGGCTCTGCCTTTGCACCTCTCTTGGCCTGACCTGTGCCTGTGCTTGTGCCTTCGCCTGCGGTCCTGGGCCTGGCCTTTGGAGGCGGGCGCGTCACCCTCAACGGTGCGCTGGCTGTGGCGGGGACGCTTGATGCCTTGGACGCTGGGGTCAAGACAACGCGGGGGCGCCTCGTTGGAGGCTCTCCCTCCGGAGTCGCGGGTCGCCGTCTCAAGGTCGCTGTCTCTTCCACCTCAGCCTCCACGATCTCACCCTGTCGGAACGGCCTTCTCTGTGGTGGTGCCCTGGGTGTTGCCGGTGCGCCTGAGGCAGCACCCCGCTGCCTACCTTCCTCTTCTGAGCTGGTGTCTATGCGCGCTACGGACACACCCCTAGGAACCCCACTAGCTGTATAGGCCTCCCGGTAAGAATGTGGGTCGATCCACGCGTCGTTGGGCAAATCAAACGGATCAGGTGCACTAAGTGCTTCTTCTGCGTCCCCTTGGTGCGCGGTGCGCTGCACCCTCGGGGGGGGCACGGCACGACGCTGAAAGGAGGGAACTGCACTAGGATCCCTAACCCTAACCCAAGCACCCTGACTATCAACCCGAACTGTGGGGAAAGTCTCGGTGGCGGGTGCCAGGATAAGCGGCCTTCGGGTCACACCCCGGCCGCGGCCCACACTCACGCGCACTTCTCTGATCGGGGCTGCGGCTTCCGAGGGGGCTGGAGAAACTGTTGCCTCCGAGGCAGGGGGCACGTCTATTGCCTCGTCCTCCTCTGCTGCCTCTTCCTCCTCGGCGCCTTCTGCCTGTCGGCCTTCGGTTGCGGGCTCGTCGTCCGGTGCGCCTACGGCAGCACCCCCGTCGTCGCCTTGGGCAACCTCGACCTCTACCTCTATCTCCTCGGTCTCCTCCCGGCCGGCTGCCTGCTCTGCCTGCTCGGCCTGCTCGGGCTCCGCGTCTTCGGCGTCCCTAAAAGAGGCAAACACCGAGCCGCGGAGCCTAAGCTCCTCCAGGCGTGCCTCCTCTTGCGCTCGCCGCGCCGGCGGGGTGCGGACGCGCCTGGCAGATCGCAGGGAATCTTCTGCCGGATTCCCGCCAGCTCTGGACAGATCTACCTCGTCCTCGGCAGCCGGTGGCTCGGAAGATGCTCTCGCGCCAGTGTCTTCAATGATCTGTTCTGGCTCTGCTGGCACCCTCCTCTGCCTCAGTGGGTCGCTCCGGCCCCTGTAATAAAGGTCCCGCGTGGGTCCCCTTATTCCAAGAGCCGGCGCCTTCGGAGGTGTGGGCGGCTGGCTGCTCCTCCTCCTGTGGTGCGCTTGAAGCAGCACCCCCCGACCCAGCTGCCTTTGCTGCGGCTTTCGGCCTCCAACGCGCTCCTGACCCAGTGGCAGGCTCTTCCGTCACGTCCGAAAAAACAGTCCACAACTCAGGATAGTACTCGACCAGGTCTGCCCACACTGGGTGGAATACGTCGACCTGTTCTGTAATCTGGCCGAACCTAATAATCGTGTCGTAGTGGGCCTCGGTAACGTCTTCAAAGTTCCGTCTGCGCACGATTATGTTCTGTACCGACTCAGCAAGTTGGATCAAAGCGTCCTGCGCTTGGTAAAAGTGAAGCTTCCTCCTCTTCGCTCCTGCGCGGCCCCCTCTGTAGGGTTTGTCTCCGGCAGGTGCCTCGCCCTTTGGTGGCATATGCTAGCCGGTGCGCACAAGGCAGCACCCCACTAGCAATCTGCCCACCAGCGCGCCTAAGGCTGCGCTCTTGCTATGGCAGGGGGAAGAACCACTAAAACCCTGCGGCCGGGTTCAAGTAGGAAACCAAAGGAAACAAAGAGCTACGGCTGATAACCAATCAAGAGGGAAGGAAGGTACTTAAACCCGGCCAACCCTCTAAAGAACCAGGGCATCTAGCTGCATTGCCCTTCTTTTTCTTGAGCCAAAGTGGCGTTCGTAGTCTGACTTCACAAGTGAAACCTGGGCCCCTGAAGCATTAAAGCAGGGCCTCTCAACCTAACCTCTGTAACCTCCTCTGTCGGGTCTCTGGGGCTGTGTTCTTTCAACTAGTTTGCGCGGCAAAGTTCCTACTTTTCCCCGTGCGACAGCCAACCGATCCGGAAACCAACCTGTTTTGTGCTTCTTCCACAAACGTCTACAGCAGAGGCCAGGTATCCGGTATCCTGTCTTGCAAGGCAGCAATGTTGTAACAGTTGCGGGAAGGTTGTGTGTTCTTCCGTGCATGGTTTCTGCGGCAGCAAGATCCTGTGGACGACGTTCTTCGTTTTGTCTGCGGAAAAAACCGTCAATGGTTCCGTGTAAAGGGGAACTTGTGTGTTTCTCCGTGCGTGGTTTCTGCGGCAGCAAGATCCTGTGGACGACGTTCTTCGTTTCGTCGGCGGAACAAATCGTCAACGGTTTCGTGTAAAGAAAGATTTTTGTTTGCGATGTAAGCCGACAAACCCCTTTGCCTTTTTTGCCAAGCTCGCGCGGCAAAGTTCGTACCTTTTCCCGTGTGGCAGCCAACCGATCTGTATACCAACTTGTTTTGCGCTTCTTCCACAGACGTCTACAGCAGAGGCCACATATCCTGTCTCGCAAAAAACGGCAATGTTGCGTGTTTTTTCCGTGCATGGTTTCTGCGGCAGCAAGATCCTGGTGATCTTAGTTCGGTCTGCGGACAAAACCGTGAATGGTTCCGTGTAAAGAAACATTTGTGTTTGCGATGTAAGCCGACAAACCCCTTTGCGTTTCTTTTTGCCAAGTTTGCGCGGCAAAGTTCCTACCTTTTCCCGTGTGGCAGTGAAAGTTTAAACCCTTAAACCAGTATCCTTCTTACAGCACGGCGCGAGCTTCGGATTCTTTTCTCTCTACTCGCTCTGCTGTCAGGCTGTCTTGAGCCTACGTTTGACCTACGGAGATACGCAGTGAAACTGGCGCTTAATCGGGCATGAGGGAAAATTGAACATTCTGTTACGCCCTCATCACGTACACAGCATTGTCGTGTCACGTGATTCTGTGAAACTTTTCCTAACCTTTGTACTACTTCTGCTTCTGTTTTCGCATGCTCCTGTGAGCCTTATCTTCACTTCTCGCACGCTTCTTTGAGCACTTTTGAACATCTTTCTTTTCCTTTTCTTGGTCTTCATCCTCAATCTTCAGATGTCCCATAGCAGATTTGCGAATTTGCTTTCCACACACATTTGGCATGGACTCACTCCACTCTACGTGCACACTCACTTTTTCTGTACCTCGCTGTACGCGGGGTAGTCGTAGTCCATCCTTGCCCTTCGGCAATCTGGAAACTTTTGTCGGACTTCTGTCTTTAGTCCTTTTGTGAACATTGACTTTTGAATTCATCGTGGTGCTCGTAGTGCTTTGACGTTGCCGTGGGACTTTCGTCCACGTGGCTTTTGACTTTGTCGTTGCCGTGGGATCTTTCCATCCTCGTGGCTTTTCTCTCAAGCTTCTAAAGCTTTCTTGGTGAAACGTTTTGCCTGGGCTGATTTCCAGCCCTCACTCTTTTTCTTGCTGGGCGTCAACAACGCCCTCACGGTCTTTTGCCTTGCTTTAAACCGTTCTTACATGTCGCCTAGCCCCAAGGGCCCTTGGGTTGCTGCTTCTGTGCTGTCTGGTGTTCCCGGATCAACAGGTCCTGTCATAGTAGAGCTTATTGCTTGAATCCGTCGCCTTAATCTTGCTCTATCCTCATTTACTTCTTCACTGCGTGCCCTGAACCTTATTCCATCACTTGTGCCTTCTCTTCTGTCTTGACGGAGTCTTGACCTTTCTTCGATCAGCGTGTCAAGGCCTTGGTCTTCCTCTTGTTGCAACTCTTCAAGTAGTGTGGGGCCAAGTTCTTCAGCTGCTTGCCTGGTTCCTGCGAGGTATGCCTCGTAGGTTAGGCGTGCTACTCCTTCTAGCTCTTGTTGGCCCCTGGCCTCCAACGAAGCTCTTCTTTCACTGAACGTCATGTTATTCCACTGGTCTTCCATAACTTCTTCCGGCCTTGGATATAACACATTTCTCTCCGGTTGGTTATCTTCTTGCTCGTGGCTTTCTTCTTCTTCTTCTTCTTCACCTTCAGTGGTGTCATACTTCTGTCGCCAAACACTTTCCGCGTGATCGCGGATACACTCCACACAACTGTGGCTTGTGTGGTTCCTTTTGTTCCGCGCGCAGCGGTTTTCATTACACCACGTGCATATTCCAGTGCACACTTCTGTATTCCTTCGTCTTGTCGAGTTACCGCGGCTTTCCCTGTCTTCTGGGTGACATACCCAGCATGACCTGCATCCTTTTTGTTTTGCAGTCTCGACAGACATCTCTTGTGTAGCTGGTGGAGGGCTCCACCACTTGCAAGATTGTTTATGATATACATATCTTGTCGGGTAAACGTAGACTGGCTCACCAGTCCTTCTGATCTTCAGCTTGTTGTACAAAACCTTATACCCTTTCATCACTTGCTGGATGAGGAAGATTACTCCCATAACACTTAGCGTGATCATCAAGATGTCCATCACTTCCTCCATCCTTCTACTTGTGTCTTCAACAACTTGGTTCCCTTCGCTGTGGGCCGAAATGCCTGCGGTTGCGGTTATTCCATGGATGCACAACATCCATACAACGGTACCCACATAAGCTCCTGAACTTTTCTTATTCATCATTCTTCCTTTTTCTCTTCTTTCCTTGGCCGCTGCTTTCATTTCTTCCAGCTGCTGTAGCTTCTCGTCCATGATCTCTCCTTGCTCTCTTATCTTTTCCTGGATGTGTTCTGGTATCCGAACAGTTCCTTGCTTCCTTGCTCCGAAGTTAGCTTCTTGAGACTTCTTCAACCTTTCTGCTTCTTCTGCCAATTCCTCTGCAGTTTTCTTGAACGTCTCCAAATCTTCTTCCTTCTTGTCTTCTGGCACTTCTTCTTCATCGTCCTTCTCTGCTGACTCGCTTTCTTTGGACTCATCGGACTCTGGATCCGACGCTGCCTCACTTTCCTCCTTTTCCACTCTGGGATTCTCTGGCTGCTCTTCCTTCTTCTTTTCAACAGATCTGACTTCGTACTGCTGATTGATCGCCTCTACCTCCTTCCAGAGGTCTTCAGTGCTTGGCCTTTGTGCCTGATCTCTTTTAAGCACTTTTTCCAGGTAAGTTGTAGTGATCATATACTTGACTGCTTCGTCATCTGCCATTGCTCTTGTCCTATCTTCTTCCTTTTCTTCTTCTTTCAGGACTTCCTTCTTGAGCAAAACGGCTGCGCTTGCGACTTTATGCATATTTGAGAGACTTTGGCGGCTGACATCTCCTGGAGCTTCCCGGGTGAATAACTGCATAGGCCCTCTGTCGCGAAACGCGTATTGGTGCCGCACCTTTATGTAGTGAGCACGGGATGGCATTTTGGTAGGAGACTATGGCCTTTAACGGTACTTTGCCCTGAAGCACTAAACAGACGCAGCCACACCAAGGAAAAGGACACTGGACTGACACGTCTGAGGCTCGCCGGTTGTCCCATTCACAGCCAGCAATCTCTCGACATTTTCGCGCGTTCCCTGCAGCCACTTACTTTGCATTCAACCCAACCGGTGGCCAAAGATCCCTCTGGTTAGCTTTGAGGTAACGTTGCACCTGTTTTCCCTGTACTCGAAATCCTATCGTAGCTCGTCGACATCTGCGCATGTAGGGAGTATGGAGCCGCCTATCCTCGACAGTGTCGGTACCAGCGGTAGCGACGAGGAGGACCCTGCCCCCGCTGATCGGGCTATGATGCCTGTCGGCCGGAGGCGAAACCTTCGCTTTATTGGAAAGTGCCTAGGCCATGATGTCAGCTGGCGTGGCACTCAAATCATCCGGGTAGTCTCGCTCCAAGCGGGCGGCGTGGGTGGGATGGATCGCGAGGCATGGGGCCGGTGGTGGGCTGAGTGCGCCGCGGAGCTGGGGGCAGACATTTTCGTGTTGGCTGAAACGCGAATCGGCACTGCAAGAGGGCATGCACAGGCTGTGTCCGGTTTGGACAAGGGTGGGTACATCGGGCTCAGCCACAATGTGGACCCCACGCCTCCCTCCTCTTCGCAGGCCCCGTCGCCAATGTCATCGGGAATTATCATTGCAGTCCGCAAGGACTACGTAGGCAATTGGCAGCAAGTCGCGCGAGACTCAGACGGTCGTGCGCTGGCCGGCACCCTCCTCAAGGACGATGGTGCGGCCATCCGTGTAGTGGGGGTGTATGGCCCGACTGGTGCCACCTCCGCCTCCTTTGACCAAGATGCGAGAGCGCTCTCGCAGGAACGAAACTTGGTTGAGTTCATCTCCAAGCAAAAAGCAGCAGCACTTTATGCGGACACTTCCTTGCTGGTGGCGGGGGATATTAATAGCTACACCGTCCCGGACTTGGACTGTTGGGAAGGTCGTGCTGCTGCTAGACCTGCCTGCCTAGCGGTCCGGCTGCAGGAAATGGGGTTGCACGACTGTTTCAGGGAACTTCACCCCAGATTGAAGGCCTTTACTTTCTACACTCGTCAGGGCACTGCTGGCCGCCTGGACCAGATTTGGTTCATGGGCGGAGTCGGGGGTGACAGCCAGGTACTCAATGCAGCGATTGTGTGGCAGTGGCAAAGGCGCACTGACCATGACCCAGTGGTGGTTGACTTTAGACATTCCCTCCCAGTAATATCTACGCCGCCGACTACCACAGATGACGTGGACTGGCGCTGTGTAGTGCAGGCCAGTCTGATCACTCCGCAAGCTGAGGAGCTCCGGATTAAGATCCAGAACACGTTAGACCCTTTACGCACGTCGCTGGAGGATGCCATGTCTCACATCCGCCAGCAAGCTGCCGATCTGCTCTACACACAGGCACCCATGGCTACCGTACTTGAACCTGGGGGAGTCGCTGACCGACGGAGCCTTGATCTGAGGGATGCCATCGAAAGGGCCACCTCACTCCTCCACTCTTCGGTAGCCGCGAGTTTGCCACGCCAACAGGTCAATCAGGACTTCGCTTTATCCGGGCCAAAGCTTCATGGGAGGAATGCATACATCAGCTCAGGAGCCTCAAAACACTACTGACACATGCTGAGGATGGCGACCAGGCGAGGACCCAGATTGCTGATCAGCTTGCTGTGGTGCAGAGAACTTGGGAGAGAAGTGCGCAGCGCACCAGCCAACTCTTGTCGGGGCAGGGGCGAACTGAGGGCAGACCCACCATTGAAGATTGGGACGGCTTCCATTTGCATCCGAAGGTATGGGCTAGTTCACTTACAGGGGTATCGGCACAAGCGGAACTCTTACAAGATGGATTTCGTCACTGGCATCAACGGGGAAACGCGGACACCCAAGTCGCATCAGGCGTACTGCACTTCAGACGACGACCCACTACTTGACCGTGAACCCTGGAGCTCGCTACGCGAGAAATCTTGCTTCCGCTCTACGGCCTGTGCAGAAATTGCGCTAGCTGCTGGCTTGTGAGGACGACGCGGTTATATCTTTCAGCTCGCCTGCCGCAGCCATTTGATTTACACTTTACACGGTGAAATAAAGCCTTTTTCCGAACATCCTTTTGTTGAGCATTGTGTGACCTATGTTCAACATGATCCCTGAGCCTACTTGGAACCGACCCGGCTGCAGCCCTACACACTTGATTCGATGCATGGTCGCTGTAACCGGGATTGGGCGGTCTCGAGTCTCGTGGCGAGGCCCCGGAGTGGTCAGGCAGCCCTTGCATCATGCCGGTTCGTCTTCGGTGAATATTAAGACCGTTAGCGGCGTTGACATGCAGAAGTACTCACAGACTGCCCAGTTGCCAGTGCTTGCATCATATAGGACAGATTCTCTGACTTTGAACGAGTCGCTCATTCACGAGCCTGCGACTACAATGCGCGAGGCCCCAGATGTGCGGAGCGCTGAAGAAGACATGCTGAGCGGTTCAGTGCGCGCGCCCATCTACACAGCAGCCTGCGGAGTTCGACGTTTGGCAGTAGCTTCCACCAGCGCTTGGAGGGCACCCATCTACTCAGCGGACTGTCGAGTTTGTCGTTAGGTGGTAAGCTCAACCTGTGTTTTGCAGTTGAACCAACCAGAACTTGTTGCAGTAGCTCCACCCAGAGTTTGGCGTGGACCCTGCTACACAGCAGCCTGCGGAGTTCGACGTTTGGCAGTCGCTTCAACCAGCGCTTGGAGGGCACCCAACTACTCAGCTGACTGTCGAGTTTGTCGTTTGGAGGTAGGTTCTAGAGTTTGTTGCAGTAGAGTTTCAAGTGCACCCAGCTACACAGCAGCCTGCGGAGTTCGACGTTTGGCTGTAGCTTCAACCAGCGCTTGGAGGACACCCGACTTCTCAGCTGACTGTCGAGTTTGTCGTTTGGTGGTATGTTCAAGAGTTTGGTGCAGTAGAATCAACCAGAGCTTGTTGCAGCTTCCACCAGCGCTTGGAGGGCACCCAACTACTCAGCTGTTTGTCGAGTTTGTCGTAAGGTGGTAGGCTCAACGTGTGGTTTGCAGTAGAACCAACCAGAGCTTGTTGCAGTTGCTCCACCCGGACTGTGAAGTGCAACCAGCTACACAGCAGCCTGCGGAGTCCGACGTTTGGCAGTTGCTTCAACCAGCGCTTGGAGGGCATCCCACCACTCAGCTGACTGTCGATTTTGTCGTTTGGTTGTAGGTTCTACCTGTGTTTGCTGTAGATTCACCCTGAACTTGTTGCGGAGCTCCACCAAGAGCTTGAAATGCACCCTGCCACACAGTAGACTGCGGAGTTCGACGTTTGGCAGATAGCTTCTACCAGCGTTTGGAGGGCACCCATCTACTCAGCTGACTGTCGAGTTTGTCGTTTAGTGGTAGGCTCTACCTGTGTCTTGCAGTTGACTACCAGAGATTGTTGCAGTAGTCCATTCCCGAGTGTGAAGTGCACCCAGCTACACAGCAGCCTGCGGAGCGCGCCGTTTGAACGTAGCTTCAACCTGCGGTTGGAGAGCACCCAACCACTCAGCTGCCTGCAGAGTTTGTCGCTTGGCGGTAGTTTCGACCTTTGGTTTTGCAGTAGAATCAGCCAGAGCGTGATGCAGTAGCTGCAACCAGAGTTTGGAGGGCACCCAGCTACACAGCAGCCTGCGGAGTTCGACGTTTGTCCGTAGCTTAAACCAGCGCTTGGAGGGCACCTAACTACCTTGTTGTCCTTCGAGTGACGTCTGGGTGGTGAGTTCGTTGTGGTTGTAGTTCGGCGGTACGTCCAATCTGCTCTCGAAGTGCACCCACGTGCAGACTGACGTTTGGCAGTGGTTCCAGCATCTTTCCGAAGCAACCAGAGCTTGGAGGGCACACAATCTCCCAGTTGCCTGTGTATGTCGATTAGGAGTAGCTTCATCCATAGCTTGGAAAGCGCCCTCCGACCCAGCTGCCTGCAGAGTTTGAAGTTTGGCAGCAGCGTCAACCAGAACTTGGAGCAGTAGCTCCAACCTGAGTTCGGAGGGCACCCAGCCCCACAGCAGCCTGTGGAGTTCGAAGTTTGCAGTAATTTCAACCAGCGTTCGGAGAGCACTCAACTACTCTACACGGTTGTCTGTTGAGTTCAGCGTTTGGTGGTAGTCCAGTGCGCTGCCTATGGAGTTTGACGTTTGGCCGTAGCTTCAGCCAGCGCTGGGAGAGCACTTACCAGTAGCCTGCTGCTTTTGACGTGTGGCAATTGCCTTTATATGCGCTCGGAGCTTCTGCCCAACAATTGGAAAACGAGGCGACGCAGGTATCAAGTTTTCGTAATATTCCTGACGCATGGTACCAGTGCTGGCTTATGCAGATGCACCGTTTGAACATTCCCATTTGTAGCCTTTCCCTCTTTTCCCCCCTCTCCCTTGCCCTCTTGCTTGTGCTGCTGCTTTGTCTGCCCTGCATGGCGCCATGACGTTTTTCGGAGCGCCGTGCCCCACTTGCGTCTTAACCCTCACGGGTGGAGACAACGTGGGTGCCCGTCCCCTTGCCGGGGGTCGTCTTCTCTCTCTCTCTCTCTCTCTCTCTCTCTCTCTCTCTCTCTCTCTCTCTCTCTCTCTCTCTCTCTCTCTCTCTCTCTCTCTCTCTCTCTCTCTCTCTCTCTCTCTATAATCGCTGATATGAACATGCACAACAGTATGCAAACTACACTTGCTCTTCCCAGTCCTTGTTCTCCTTCTTCACCGAATCTTCTTGCTTCAGCCAATGATATCAGCACTGCGGTCGTAACCGTCTGGATAATCCTTGTAATCATCCTTTCATCGAATCTTGGAACACTTCTTGTTCTTGTCCTTCTCACTTCAGCTTCTTGAACTTCTTGATCACTTGGTGTCAGGAATTCACCTGTGTATCCTAGGCTTAGCATATACTTTCGTATCTTCTCCCGTGTCAGGGATTTGGTCCCTAGGTCTGAGGGATTGTCCTTTCCTGCTATCGCCTTTATGATAAGCTTCGGGATCCTTTGGATCCATAGAAGGTCTACTTGTAAATGGCATGCTCTTCCTAAACCTTTTCTTGAGATCAACTGTCTTGAGCTTGACGAATCACTGTATAACATCAGTCTTGGTGCAACTCCTAGGATTCTTGTCAGTAATCCTTTCAGGAATACACCTTCGCTTAAGATTGATGTCGCTGCGATTGTCTCAGCTTCGCAAGATGACAATGCTACGCTCTTCTGACTCTTGCTTTGGAAATGAATCAGGCTTCCGTTCACCATGATCACTCCGCATGAAACACTTTGTCTTGAATCTCGGTCTGCTGCCTCGCTTCTGTTCTTCACTTCGAGGAAACTTTTTCCAGGGTAACTTCCTTGATGTACCAGTGCGAGCTCTGGTGATCCCTTGAGATACTTTCCGACGTACCTTAACAGTTCCATGTCTGCTTCAACGGGTGATGCGAGCTTTGTTGACAGTTTCTTCAAGACGTACATGATGTCTGGCCTCTCGGGCGCGAGATACAGTAAGATTCCTACTCCTTTTCTGAACGTGTGGTGGTCTTCTGTACTCAGCGGTTCCATTCCACCTTCTTTTGTTTGAAACGATCTTCCATTGTCCGCTGGACACGGTAGTTTCTTCGGGTATGCTCCTTCCAACTTGAGCACTTCTACCAGTCCTTCGATGTACTTTGAGTTCATCGTGATTTCTACGTTTCCATCTCCCATCGACTTGAAACTTCTTTTCAGGAAACTCATTGATCCTTCATTCTCGTCCATTGGTCCTTCAACTTTGATCTTCAATCCTTTGCTTCTCAGGAATTCGACCAACTTCTTGAATTCTTCTTTTGATGCGTATAGCTCCATGTCATCTACATGACTCAGCACGATTATTCCGAATCCTTCTTTGTCTGGCTTCCTTGAGAATAGTGCCGGGAGCCCACTATCACTTGCTAACCCATACTCTTCTAGGTAGCTTTTCAACTTCCCGAACCAAGCTGCACTGCCGATTCGCTGTCCGGGCAACGTGAACCCGAGTTCATAAATTTCTCCATCGACTTCAACAATCGTCGGCTCTTCCTGCTCCACCATTAAATAGGCGTCGCCTACATCGATACTGCCGAGTGTGTACCCTTCTGAAGATGCGAACAGGGCTGACAGTAGCTTCACTGTGCTTGCTACACCGGTTGGCGAAAACAAACTTGCAATGTCTGTATCACCTAACCACTTGAACTCTCTTGCTACTAATCGTCCTCTTCTTCTCCACTCTTTGTCCCTGTGCCTCCAATCGTACACTATCTTTGTCGAAAGAAACTTGTACTTTGAAATGTCTGTTCCTTTTGGCAACTTGTTCAGCACTTTCATCTTCTCAAGTCTTTCCAACTCGTGCTTCTTGGACACTCCTTCGACTTTCTCCATTTCTTCATCCGCTAACTTTGGTGGTCCACTTTCGAAATCGTTCGACCATTTTGGCATATCTCCTGGTATCTCTTCTTCACCATCTGATTCTTGCCATTCTTCTTCTTCATCGAACTCTGCTTCCATTTCTTCAAATTCTTCAATTCGACTTCTTCGTCATCGTGATATTGCGGAAGTTCCTTTCTTAGGAATGGTTCTATCTTCTTCACGCTTCTCGTGTCGATAACTCTTCTTACCGAACTTGATGCTTGTCCCGAGGATTCATCTGCTATGGCCATAAACTTCTCTGGCCTTTCTTCGACTTGCGTTGTTCCTTCATCTATCTTTTGTCTCACCGCTTCTGGCTGCTCGCCTTTTTCAAGGTTCCTCTTTGGCGATGCTGGCGGTGCATTCTCTCCTGGAATCAGCTCATCAGATTCATCACTTCTTTCGCTTCTTCTTCTCGTGACTCCTTTTCCACGACTGCTTGAACTGCTGCTTGTTGATCCTGCATGTCCTTCACCTGGATCTTCGTCCATGTCTTGTTCAGTCTCGCTTGGCGGATCAGATGCCGCTTCTTGGCTTGGGCTATAATCCTTCAATTCATCTTCTTGCTCTTGACTTCTTTCTCTTCTTGGAACCAACTCTGGCTTATCACCAGTTGCTATCTCGATTCCACTGTGTGGTGGCAATCTCTTCGTCGATTTTCTTCCTACCAACATGTCTTGTGTGTAGTTCCACGGTGTTCCTGTTGCTTCTGCTAGCACTTCGACATCATACAGTGGCGTACACTGTCTTATCGTTCTGCTCTTGATGATTCCTTGTCTTGTGCTTATCAGATTCAGGTTGTTCACCGAGTCTTTTCCAACGAAGATTCCTTTTCTCCATGCTTCTCCCTTTTCTTTAACTTTTGGTACAGGCTTCGCCAATACTACGCTTCCCCATGGCGCTAATGTTCCTTTGTACTCTCTGTCGAATAGTACTTCAAAGGGTGTTGATCCTTTCTTCACAACAAACCTATTCAGCAGGAATGCTGCATGTCTTGCTGCCCATGGATACAGCGTACTTTCTGAAGTAATCTTCACTTTCGCTTGTGATTCAACTCCATACACCAGTGTCTTGGATAAGTTCCTAACTGTTTGAACCCATCTTTCAACTTGCAATCCTGGTGTTCATCTGGTGCTACATCTTGTATCTCTGTATCAAGATTCTTCATCTTCCGTATCCCTTGTACTTTCTTTCTCAGAGAAACCATTGATGGTTCTGTGTCAGTTCTCAGAATGACCTTAGAATTTAACAGCATAAGCACTCTGCAAACTTCTTCAACAACGTATGCCGTCACTTCTTTTGTCGCTACTGGAATGACATGTACGAACTTTGTTGCTTCATCAACCATCACAAGTCCGATTGTCAATGCATCGTTGTTGTCTTTTGTGTTCTCTTCATCTCGAGTTCCAGTGAACTTGAAATCCATTGAGACTAACGATGCTTCATTCTTCTTCTCAGATACATCGAAATTGTCTTCTCTTGATCTCGTTGCTTGACAGCTTTCACACCAATCAGCTTTTGGTAGGTGTGTCAGTTCGTGCTTCTTTCTTTCTTCATCAGTTGGCATCTCTGGTCTCTTTTCTCCTTTTGGTTCTCTTGTGAACTCTAGTTCTAGTCCTTTGGAGATTTCAACCAACTCTTTCATCTTGTTTGCCGAAATGGCTTGCTTCAACCTTTGCCATATCTGAGTCTTGCTTCCAGTCTTTCCTATCTTCAGGAATTCACATGCTGTTCTCATCTCCTTGAGTGAACTTTCTGGGCTAAGTTCAACTCCTGCCACAATCATCGCTTCTTCCATTTTTTCTCCTAACTTTGGCAGTTGCTCTTCAATTTTCTTCCATTCTTTCATATCTTCTGGTGCAGGCGGTTCACTTGGAAACAGGTTCTCCATTGCTTCAGCTGCTTCCTTTTCCACTTCTTCTACAGTCTTCTTTGTGTCACTTCCTTCTTTGTGAACCTTCATCTCCACGTCTGCTGCTTCCACTTCTTTCTCTTGCTCTTTCTTCTTCTTCTTCTTTGAAGCTGTTCTTTCATAATCACCATACTCTTCAAGTCCCAGAGACTTTCTCTCCAAGATCGTGATGATGACCGAGTTCTCTTCAACTGCGTCTATCGCAATCTCTTCTCGGTCTTCCCACTTTTCAGCGCACTCCACAAACTCCAGTTCGCTCCATACGATGTTGTCACCATCGTACCTCGATACCAAAGTAGTTCTGAACTTGAATGCTTTCACATCATCATATGTGGGGTCATAGGTCACATACTTGTCATAATCGATCCTTGCTGGCTTCCCATCTGACATGAAAAACCATCCTTGATGATGCTTCATCTTCTCGAAATCATCTTCCGTCTGCTTGATCAGTGTCAGCTTTCTCACTTGTGGTTCATCACTTTCAACCTTCACTTGTGCTCTGTAGATCTTGAGGTCAGTCACTGTTGAGTTTCTTGCAAACCTCACTGGCACTCTTGCTGAACCTTTCTTCAGGTAAGCATTGAACTGGTCTAGAGGATCAAGTCCCCATCCAACTTTCCACAACTTGCCTACTGCAAATAGTGGTTGTGTTACATCTCCGAACACAGCTGAATCTCTTACCTTTATCACTCTTCCATCTGTCCTTTGAAATTCGAATGTGATGTTCGCTCTTGTTTCAGTAGTTCTTATCCTGTTGCCTTGAGCATCTTGAATAACCATTCTCAAAGCTGGGAACTCAACTGTTCCTAAGTCTTCACTGTAGTAGCATAGCGGAAGTACATGACAATCCGCTCCACTGTCTAAAACAACTTCAACAAGGTCTGAGTAGCTTGAGCTAACGGCTCTTACCAGATGCACTTCTGGTCTTTCATCTTGAACACTTCCGAAAAGTCTTTCTCTTTCTCTTGCATGCTTGGCATTCTGCTTGTCCACTTGCAGATCTTCATACCACTTGTGAAGTTCATCTTTCTCATAATCTTCTTCATCACTTTCATCGGCCATGCTTGACCACATTGTGCTATGGTCAATTCTCACTGCTCTTGCAGCATAGTCCACCACCATTTGGTCGAACATTCCTACAAGATCGACGTACTCTTCATCATCGTCGAACACTTCTTCAATCACTGGCATAGGCGTTGTTACCAACCTACGCACTTGCTCATTTCCTTTTGCTCCTTGTGGTGGCTTTGCTTGTGCCTGTGTAGAAGAACTTGGTTGCTCTTCACACCATTCTTCCTCGCCTGTCTCTTGGACGTTGCGAACTTTTCCTTTCTTTCCTTTTCCTTTCGGTGGTAACCAACACTCCGAAGAGTAATGTCCGGTCTTACCACAGTTGAAACATACAGGTCAGTTTTGTCCACCTTTTCCTTTTCCTTTGTCACTCTCGTAGCCTTTCCCTTCAGCCTGCCTGATGCTTTTTCCTCCTTTCTTTCCATATCCTTTTCCTTTTCCAAAACCTCTTCCTTTCCTTTTCCTTGGAGCGGCGAAGAGTCCGCGGCCGGTGGGCCCTCGTCGTGCACCGAATTAACCGTGCTTTGCACGGTCATCCTCCTTTGGAGGGCGTCGCCCGCAGGCGGAACAGGGCTACAGCCTACGGGAGAGCGAACTCGTCCCAGATGTGCGAAGGAGTGCATGCACGTCCTAGGGGAGTAGCACGTCCCCGCCCTGATCTACGGCTCTACGGCAAGACTGACAGGGCAGCACATCGAGGAGTGTGACGCCAGGAGGCGTCCTGGAGGGAGTCGAAACGTCCCATACCTCTAGCCCGAGGTGGGCCCCCTGAAAGAGGCGAGGTATTCCGCGACGGCCAGCACGTGGGAGGCCGTCATGAGGTGTGCCTGCATGTGTTCCGGGCTGGGTGCCCGGACACGACATGCCATACACCAGAGCATGTCCACGCTCACCACTGGGGGGTTGCTGTCCCGATGCAGCTCGACCCCCTCCGATGTGGTCGCATACAGCCTGGCCGTTGCCGACGGCACCCTCATGCACAAAGGGTGCTCCAACGGGAGCGGTGCCGTCGTCTCCTCTGGGAGGAGTCGCAGGGCCCCCAAGTTGAAGCCCGTGCACATGTGCAGCCTTTCCAGGACTTCCGTGGGGGTGGAATGTCCTGGCACAGGCAATCTGATAACCTGCAGCTGACCGCCGGCCCGGCACGGCGATATCGCCATCCCGGAGGCTCACCTCTGCCGGGCTCTCGGCCTCCGCCGCCAGGAGGGAATCGGCAACCCCCGCCGGAGGATCTGCAGCGGATCCGGCCTCTTCCCCACCTGTGTCCACTGAGCCAGCCGGATCCTCAGGCGGGGCCTACAGCGTGCTTTGGGCAGGCTGCTCAGGTGGCGGTGATCCTTCCGGGGAGGGGTAGTGGAAGGAACCGGTTGCTGCTGCTCCGGCAGCGAGGGGTCCTTCCCTCCGTAGAGGGGGAGTGCGAGGGGAAGGTGGCACCTCTGCAGCTGGGTTGGTCCGGGTCGTGCCGGCAGTTGCCGTGGCGGGCTCCACCGTGTCGGCAGGGTCGGAGGTGAGGGGTGCAGTGCCGCCCTCGCCCTGGGGGGCCCGAAGGGGCGGTCTTCCGGGTCGCTGTCCGGCCTCTCTTCCTCCGCCTCGTCCGCGGGGGAAGTTGGCTCCCCGTCCGGCATGCCCATGGCATCATCTGCCTTCTCCTCCTCCAACTCCCCCGCCTCCATCTCCGCCTTAGGCGGTTGCGCCTCGGCGGAGATCGGCGCCTCCGAAAGCGGGGCGTGCCCAGGTGCTGCCTGGCTTTTACAAGTTGTCGTCCGGCAGACAATTCAACACACCCACATTGTGCCTCCCTCAGCCGGAGGGGGTGGAGGGCTACTCTCTGAGGAGCTCTCGCTCTTTGTGTTTGGGTTCGCGGCTTTGCGTGACCTGATAAAGGCCTGATACTGGGCTCCTTGGCCCTTGCCTTTGCCAGCCTCCGGCCGGCCCTTAGCGCTGGGAGGTCCCATCCCGCGCTCGGAAAAACCTATGCAGGCCGCTAATCTCAGGACCAGCTGCGGCAGCTACGCTACCACTACCTGAGGCTCTCGACTTCGGGTTGGGAGCCAACGTGGGGGTCGCCGCGGGGAGTGAGGAGCTTAGCATACTCGCGGCAATCTGCCCCTTCTTTAAGCGGGTAGGCGCACATTGGTCAGAGAGGGTCATCGTGGCTTTAGAGTGCCCTGGCCTAAGCTGCGCGCCACACTTTTTGCACATCCACCTGTCGCCGAGGTTGTGCATGGCATGTGACCCGTGCACTTCCAGCTCCGCTGGAACAGGGGTCTCCCTGTGCCGACACTGGTGGGCGGCTATGCGGTTGAACCGCCACAGGGGCATGAGCTGCTTTATGTAAAGCCCGCACACCGAGCATGCCGCGGAGGCGATTGCTGTGGGGTGGGCCTCCCACATGTGCCCGCCGGTACCCTTTCTGATGAAGGCTTCGATCCTTTGGCGTTTGTTCTCCCCTCCGTCCGCTGCCGGCCTGTGCCGACGGTGAGGGGGCCGTGGCTCGGTGGCCACAGGCTCGTGCGCCACCTTGGGGGTATGCTTCTTCCCCTTCCTGCGTTTTGCCTTACCTTCCGGGGTCAGGTCCCAAGGCGGTTGCTCTTGGGAGATCAGCAGCACGGATGCCCTGTGCTGCAGGAAGAGCGTCACCTCACGAACGAGGTATCGATCTCGTCCGGGCACCATTGTCCCGCTTGGGCCGTGGCCCGGGCCGCCGCTTTCCGGCAGAGGTGGTCTGCCGCGTCATTAACCTGCTTCCTCCAGAGAGAGGCCTCCCCGAATTCAGCGCGGAATTCGTCCTCGGTCACGTGTGACCTGTGCGCGCGGCGATCGCCTCCTTGTAGCCATGGCCAGGTGACCACCGACGACCTCTGCTGCCGCAGCATCCCGAAACAGTCGGTGGTGATGTGTGCGACCCCCGGGGTGCGGGCACAGACGCGCGCGTGCGATCGCGTATGCTTCGGTCTGGGGCACCGTGGTGCCCGGCGGCAGGGTGCCGCACGCAGTCCCGACCTGTTTGAGCCCATCGGGGGCGCGCTGGAAGATGACCACGCTCCACGCGGCTACGCGGCCGCGGGGGTCATTGGCGTGGGCGCCCGCAGTCCCGTCCGTACCATAGAGGTATTCAGGGGCCCACTCCCTGTTAGCCGCCACCCCGGTGACCTCCTCGCTTTCCGCGCCCCACGTGTAGCCAAGGAGCTGGGAGGCTTTTGCCGGAAAGAGGCACCGGGTCCAAAGACATTCAAAGGGGTAGGTCTCCCTGAGGCGTGCCCAATTGGCCGGTGCGGGTGGAGAGCGGCCCTTCCACCACAGGGCATGGACCGGATGTACCGGTACATCTGCTGCCCCGTCACCGCCGGTAGCCGGCGTGCCTGCTCCACAGCCTGCCGGCGGAGTTCCGGGAAGTGGGGAGGCGGGTTTCCCCTGGCATGCCACAACGACGCCCAGTACTTGAGCCGTTCGTACGGCCGGGATGCAGCCGTGACGTCTGTGAAAGGCCTCACCACGTTAGTCTCGGCCTTTGGCGAGGCACCGGAACAAAGGGCGCATGCCCTTCCGGGAGCCGAGCACGAGCCACTCGGTGATGGCCTCAGTTTCCGCCTTACGTGCCCGGCAGTGCTCTTCATCCCTGAGCCGGTGGATCACTGCCAGGGTGGAGGGTCGGCCTTCCTCAGGCGACGTGAGGGCGCACAAAAAGTCCTGGGGAGAGGAGGCCTCGATCCCAGGCAGAGAGTCGTTGCCTCCACGGCTTCCGGCGGCATGCCGCCCACCAGCATCTCAATGCGCCGGAGGTGCTTGGCGGGGTGTGCTCAGAACGCGGCCAAGCGGCTCCAGAAAGCCGCGGTGTAACCCCGCCATGGGTACGACCATTCCTGCTGCATGAGCGGCTTGTGCTGCAGGGGGTTGTTGGTGCCCCTCCCCCCGTCACAGGTGAAGTGACGAGCTGCCATGCCGGCGGTGGTGCTGGCGAAGCGACTGGTCAGGGCGTGGCCCCGATCATCCCCAGAGCCGGGGTGACAAAAGCCGGGTCGGCATGGGAGGCCTCGTCCCGCAAAGTCCCGTGGAACCCGGCAAGCTGGGGCAGGGACAGGAGCCCTTGCTGGATGTCCAGAGTGAACCGGACAGCGGCATGTGGGGCAAAGGGAACCTCCCACTCTATGCTGACCCCAGTGAGCGATGCCAAAGGTCGAGCTAGGAGGGCGTAATCGAGGGTATTGCCTGTATTGATGGTCGGACCATCCGGGGCGAGCAAGGCGCCCCCCACGGTCTCGGCCCAGGCCGTGCCCTGGAAATCCGAGGGGGGGGAGTTCCAATCCCCGACCGCGATCCAGTTGCGACAGTCGCGGAGGGCTGGCCTGAGGGCCGCCAACAGCTCCGGGTTGCACCCTGCGTGGATTCCCACTCCACTTTGGAGGTACACACAAAAGACCATCAAGGTCCACCGGAAACGCGGGAGGGCCACCGCCACATAGCCACAGCCCTCCTCCGTGATCATGCCGCCACAGGCCTGGGCCGACCTCGGGTGGGGTAAGGTCGGTCACCCACCGGCGGCGTGAAGAGGTGGAAACCACGCTTCGTCGCCTCGATGCGGAGTTGGGTGAGGCCCTCCGACTCCTGCACGGCTAGGATTCCTTTGGTCGGTGGGTGCCAGGTGAGCAGATCCTTTTTCCACGTGGTCACGTTGGCGCTCGTGATTTGGATGGGTCCGGCAGAGGTCTCTGGCAGCATCTGTGGCAAAGGCGGCCGCCAGCGGGGGATCCAACCACCCTGGCCTCGTCGGCATCTTCGAGGCTCGCCACCTCCGCGAGTGCCCCAGCCACGAGGCAGTGGCAGCGGCCTTCGATCGCCGTCGACGGGGCCACGCACGGGCGGCCGTGGCCCTGCATCGCGGCCCTGGGCTTCCGAAGGCCTCCTCCTCCCCGGCTGTCGGCTCTGGTCGGGCCAGCTTCGGCCATCCTCGGTGCTGGCCTCAGTGCTGGCCTAAGGGTTGCTCATGTGAGGGGCCTGTGTGCCGGTCGGGGTACAGCGGGCCCGAGCACCATGAAGGGGTTGGCCACCTGTCTTCCCTTCGCCGGCGAGAGGCCCCGAAGGGGGGGGGTGATTGAGCATCCTCGCCAGCAGCAAGGTGGGAAGTTGAAATAATTCGGGGATCAGGGCCACTCCGAGCAGGCACCCCGTGAGTTGCTCACCGATCTCTAGACAGCATCCCTGGCACAATGCCGCTTCTCCGTGTATGGCGCTGACCCCAGGGCCGTAGGCCCATCCGTAGCGCCTCATGGATTGGAGCTGCTGGAGACACTGGAAGACCGAGCTTTGGCCCTGCCTCTCGTGGCAGTAGGCTGAGACCGGGGCCGAGCTAAGTGCTTCGGGGCGAGTGCCAGCAGTGGGCGGGCACCAGGAGTGGACACCACATCCTGAAGGCGAAGTGGCTGTGCGCCTGAGCTTGCCGTCTCCTCCACTTCTGGAACAGGGCCAGGGGCCTTATGCTCGGTGGGCTGCCACGTTGCCCAAAACATGGCATTTGGAAGGGTCGCCCATGCTGGGGCCTCTTGGTCCTGGGAGTGGCTCGTCGCTCTGCTCGTTCTCCTGGGAGGGAAAAGCCACCTCCAGAGGGATTGTGAAAAACGGTCGTGGCGGGGCCACGGAAGGATACGTTTGAAAGAATCTGGGGCCACTGACACAGTTATCAACTGAGGGAAGGGCCCCAGGCAAAACCTTGCAAAACTGACGGCGAGCCGGCGAGATAAAATCATCAGGGGTGTGATGGCCTCCCTTGTCGGCGAAAATTGGAGTGGGAAAACCACTTCCACTCCCTGTTCCGCCCTGGAGGCTAAAGCCCTACTCCGTGTTCTGCTTCCTACTCTCCTCGTCGCCGGCCGTGCCCTCGCCGCTCTTTGGGGGGGTGCGGCTCCTTTGGCGTCCTCCGCCCTCGGGTCTTTGGGCTGTGCCGGGCCGGCAGCTGGCAGGGGAGTGGCGCCCTGCTGGGTGGCACCTGGGGCCCCATTGAGCCCGAGCTGGAAGGCCGGCAGTCCCGGTGGTGTTTCCATCCCGGGCGGTCGCTGCCGCTTTTGGCCTTTGGCCCGGTACTCGGCCAGCTTCTCCTGCTGCTCCTCCGTGAGGGTCAGGCCCAACACGGTGACCAGCTCGTCCACGTCCATAGGATCAGGAGTGTCTGGCACATCCTGGACCCCCGGCATGGGCTCGACCGCCTTGGTGAGCTCGAGCTTGAGCTTGGCCTTCTCCACCGCGGTCTCCGCCTCGTGGATCTTCTCCGTGGTCTCCTGTAGCTCCTGCAGCTGCAGGCGGAGGGACTCCTTCGCCTCCTCGATGCTTTCGAGGAGCTTGATCTTCTTGGTGACCAAGACGCGAAGGCGAGAGCTGGCCTTGGAGAGGTCCTTGTTGGACTGAAGCGCCTTCTCTCCCGGGGACGGTTCCGGCGCGCTGGTCGCCTCGACCAGTGCCGCGCGCATATGCGCGCGCGCATCCTCCGGGATTTGATCCCACAGATGGTCGTGACGGCGCGCTTCAAGCGGCGTTCCTCCTCGCGCTTTTCCTTGTTGTCGGCGCCGCGCTGAGGGGACGGCGAGGGGGACTTCGGTGGGCGCGGGCTGCCGCTCTGCTTCAGAGCAGGTGCCGGCCACTTCTTGCCGCACTGGCAGTAAGGGTTGCTGTGCACCTTGTCTGCCCACGTCCACTTCCCGCACTTGCAGACGAAGTACTGGCGCTTCTGGCCCATGGCTAAGGAGTGATTGCTCACTTCCTTGCTGTCTTCCGGCCGGTCAAGGTGGAGGGCGAACCCTATCCACTGCGGCCTCACGAAAAGCAAGGGGTGGAAGCCACTCCCAAGCCAGGGCACTATGGCTCAAGAAGAAGCTAAAGCTGGGATTGTGAGGGCCTCGAACCTGGTCGGAAAGCAGGTTGAAAGCCCCAAGCCCGTTAAAACAGCACTTCCTACGGCCACAAAATGTGGCACTCGAGCCGAAAACTTGAGCCATTCCTTTTCCTTTTCCTCGAAGCGGCGAAGCGTCCGCGGCCCGTAGATGCACTTAATTACCATGGGTTTTCCATGGTCTTCCGCCCCGGTAGGAGCGGGCATCGCCCGCAGGCGGAAAAAGGAGCTAAGTCCTACGGGAGAGTAACCTCGTCCCAGATGTGCTAAGGAGTGCGAACAGTCTTAAGGGAGCGTAACGCGTCCCTGCTCTGCACTACGGAGCCTACGGGAGGGAGCGTCCCGTCCCGCAGAGCTGCACATCAGAGGAGTGAGACACGTCCTCGCCGGGAGTGCTACACGTCCCAAGGAGAGAGGCCGTCCCCTGCAGAGCAGAACAGGAAGCTCCCGTGTTCTCGCTCTTACGGAGCAGGGCCGAGAACCAGAACCGAAACTCGTGCTGAGCTGAGAAGAACCGGGTGAAAGACAACCAACCAGAAGCTCTCCGAGCAAAGCTGGAGGATGAAGTGGTCGAGACCCGCCGGAGCGAATCTCTTAACCACCGCTACGCACCGGTGTCCCCACGCCACACGCCTCGAGGAAGGGCAGTGCCGCAACAGGCTAGCCCTGACGTTAAGGAGGCGGCCGGTACAGGCGCCCGCGGAGTAACCCTGACAGGCGTAAACCACCACGGGAAAACAGACACAACACGAGAGCGACGCCGGGCACACCGTACCCCGGAGGGGAGGCCTCCCTCGACAAAAAAGCCACGTGTCGTGGCGTCCGGCAGAGCCCCATCGGAGCAACAGGTCCTAACCCGAAAGCAACCCTAACCGCCCACGCCCTTCAACAAAGCGCAGGGCCAACGCTTCCCCTCAACAAGGCGCAGGGACGACGCTGCCCCTCATCTTCCTAACAGGTGGCGCGGGGCCCACGTGCCCGCAGACGAGTTAGGGCTGCATTGGGCCAGGGGGCCTGCGGAGCCTAAAGAGGCCAACCAGGCGGACATCCCTGATACCGAGCACAGTGCCGTGCAAAGCACCAGGGAGCGCTGTACAAAAGCTAACTGCCGACGAAAAACGCCAACCTCCGGAAGGAGGCCAGGGAGTGGGAGGCAACACGTCCCTATTAGCCAGGAAAGCAGCAGTAGCTTCATCGCCGCAGTGTGTCGTAGGCAAGACACAGGGCGGTGACGCCATAAAGGGACTGCAGGTTCCTTGCTGTCTTCAGGCCGGTCCTGGTGGAGGGCGAGCCCGATCCACTACGGCCACGCGAAAAGCAAGGGGTGGGAGCCACACCCAAGTCAGGGGCGCTATGGCTCAGAGAGAAGGCTAAAACTGGGATTGTGGGGGCCTTGAACCTTGTCAAAAAGCAAGTTGAGAGTCCCAGGCCCGTTAGTTAAAACACGCAACTCTCTACGGCCACGAAGTGTGGCACTAAGCTAGCTTGAGCCGAGACTTGAGCCATTCCTTTTCCTTTTCCTTTTGATCTTCCTCTACCACCTTTTCCTTTTCCGTATCCTCTGCCCTTTCCTTTGTCTTTTCCTTTTCCATAAGGGCTTCCTTTTCCTCCTTTGTCACCTTTTCCTTTTCCATCTCCTTTACCTTTCCTCATCATATGCAATCTATCGAGTTCCATCGGAATTGGTCCTTGGTAAGTCTTGTTGCTTGAGTGTGACGTTGGGTCTGGAACACTCAATGATCCTAAGATGTTTTCAGCTGACCATGTCTGATTGCTTCTTTCATATTGTAGCAGCTTTGCTCTTAACTCTTCGTACGTGGTCTTATCAGTGATATCAACCATCACATGCTGCTTGAGGTGCTGCGGTATTCCTTTCAGCAGTGTACCGATCTTCAAGTTTTCATCGTACTTCTGGCCTGAGAGCTTTTCGTACTCTGCTGTGAGCAACGATGCTCCTTTGCTCATGGCTGGGAATCCAACCAATGCCTGAGCCATTGCTAGACTCCTTGAACGAGATGTCGGCTCTAATTCAGCCGTCAACTTTCTCCACAGTTCAAATCCATTCATCCCGCTCACGCTTCTCAGCACTTTCAGAGGTCTGTTTCTCAAGTAACTGCTTAACACTGAGTAAAGCTTCGTTCCTCTGTTCACTCTTCCTTGATCATTGTTGAAGAATGCATTTGTCACCTCCATTGATATCGCGGCTCCTTGTTCTTCTGCCGACTTCAGGTCCTTAAGTAATTCTTGGTCCATGAACGCTAAGAAGTTCTTGAACGTAAATGACCAGTCACTCCATTGTGACACTTCCTCTTCAATCGTAGCTGGATTAAACGATTCCGGTGGCTTGAGGATCTTACCTCCAGTATCAAAACTTACTGAGGCTGGCTGGCCTCCCGCAGGGGCTGCCTTCGGTGACGCTTGGGCTTTCGCCAGTGCATCCATTGCTGTTGTCAATTGCTGTTGCTGCATTGCTGTTCCTTGCGCAACTCTTGCCATAGCTTCTGTAGCTTGACCGTGTAGTCATCAGCTGTTCCAACCTCACCTGCTGGGGGTTCGGCTGGTGCTGTGGCTGTTGAGCTTGTTGTTGCTCTTGCATCTTTTCAACACTTTGGCAGGTCCTTGTATATCTGGCCCAAGGTCTTCACTTCCACGCTTTTCTCCGACTTTGCAAGGTGCTCTTGGCTTAGCCGTAACTCCTCGCTGTTCTCCGACAGGATGCTCTTGGTAAACCGTAACTTCCTGTTCAACACTTTTCACCTTTTCCAGCTCGTGGCTGGCTTCCCTGGATCTTTGCTTGATCAGCTGCTGGCCTTTGCCAACAGCTCCGCTACCATGAAAGTTTAAACCCTTAAACCAGTATCCTTCTTACAGCACGGCGCGAGCTTCGGATTCTTTTCTCTCTACTCGCTCTGCTGTCAGGCTGTCTTGAGCCTACGTTTGACCTACGGAGATACGCAGTGAAACTGGCGCTTAATCGGGCATGAGGGAAAATTGAACGTTCTGTTAGGCAGCCAACCGATCTGTATACCAACTTGTTTTGCGCTTCTTCCACAGACGTCTACAGCAGAGGCCACATATCCTGTCTCGCAAAACGGCAATGTTGTGTGTGTTTTTTCCGTGCGTGGTTGCTGCGGCAGCAAGATCCTGTGGATCTTCGCTCGGTCTGCGGACATTTTTGTTTGCCTTGTAAGCCGACAAACATCGACAAACCCATTTGCTCTTCTTTTCGCCATAATTGCGCAGCAAAGTTCACACTTTTTTCCCGTGCGACAGCCAACCGATCCGTATACCAACCTGTTTTGCGTTTCTTACACAAACGTTTACGGCAGAGGCCACATATCCTGTTTTGCAAAAGCAAAACGGCAATGTTGTGTGTGTTTTTTTTTCCGTGCGTGGTTTCTGCGGTAGCAAGATTCTATGGATCTTCGTTCGGTCTGCGGAAAAAGTCGTGAATGGTTCCGTGTGAAGAAAGATCTTTGTTTTGTGTTGTAAGCCGACACACCCCTGTGCGCGCTTCTTTTCGCCAAAATTGCGCGGCAAAGTTCACACTTTTTGCCCGTGCGACAGCAAACCGATCCATACAGCAACCTCTGCTGTGCTTCTTCCTCCAATGTCTACAGCGGAGGCAAGGAATCCTGTTTTGCAAAACGGTAATGTTATGAAAATTGTGGAGAAGCTGCGTTTTTTCTTTGGGCGGTACCTGCGGCAACAAAATCCTGTGGACAATGCTCTTCGTTCGGTCAGCAGAGAAAACGTGAATGGTTCCGTGTTAAGAGAGCTTTTTGTTTGCCTTGTAAGCCGACAAATCCCTTCCTACCTTTCTTGCCAAACATGCACGGCAAAGTTCTCGTTTTCTTCCCGTCCGACAGCCAACCGAAGCGAACACCAAGCTCTTTTGCACTTCGTCGGCGAACGTTTGCAGCAGAGGCCAGGCATCCTGTTTTGCAAAGGCGACAACAATGTGGCAGTTGCGGGAGAAATGTGCATGTTTTCCGTGCATGGTGTTGCAGCAAGATCCTCTGAACGATGCTCCCTGGACCCTCCCAAAAACCTTCCCACATGCTTGAGTCCCACCACCCACTCTTCTTTTGCAGAAATATATCGCCCAATACTTAATTCTTCTTCGCAAAATCTGCTGGCGAAGCCAGATTGGGATCCAACACATTCCAACTTGAACCGGTATGATTCGATGCATTCTGTTTGGGGTCTTCGCTGGTGTAATTCCGAGGGATACACTGGCTTCTTCTGTTTCTCCTTTGAGCCAAACTGCGGTAGTCGGTTTCAGCAAATGGAACATCTGTATTGCTCTGATCAGGTTCTTGATCTGACCACTTCCGACATACTCTTTCAATTTCTTTTCCTGTGCGTACTTTTCATACTCCTTTTCTCCAGTATACTCGATACTTCCATCTTCGGCATACTCCACTTGGGACAAGTGCTACAGTAGAAATGACCTTCTGGCATACGACAACTTCTTGGTATTCAAGTCCGCTACATTTAGAGCAGTCTTTACTGTTCCAAGCTTCACAAGATTGTCTCGTACCCAATCTTGCAGTTGACACAGCCTAACGGCCACATGCTTCAGACTCCCAATTCCTCTCGGTTGACCCCACTGTCGTGCAGATGAGGAATCGCACCGTATCTCCACTCGTACAGGAGTGTTGATTAGGAACTCAAATAGCCTTCCGACTAGGATAGCTTCTCCACAGGTTCCACATAGTGCGTACAACTCTGCTTCACAGCTTGATGATGATGTGGCCTTCTGGGTCCTTGAAAACGATAACACTTGTACTCCGTTCAGTACGATGATACCTGATGAGGTACTCTTCCTTCTGGCCATTTCAGGTGTCTTCAGACTTGCCCAATCACTGTCCGAATATGCTTCCACAACATGTCTGGTGTCCTTGACTATTTCGTCATCCTCTTGGCCATTCAGCTTCGTGATCAACCGGCTTCCGATTTCGGTATACGGTAACAGGGTAGCCCTTGTGGCTGTTCCGCTCAAATACAGAATCAAGTGTTTCAGACACTTTAGTGCCTGCACCGTCGGCTTCGACATACTTGATGCCAAACACTTTGAGGCATACTGAATATCAATTCTGTCCTGTGCCAGGTACAAGATAGATCCAAGTCCAGATCTAAACCGTTTTGTCTCTTCAGCACTCAACTCCTTACTCCGGTCTTCCTTTACCAGACCCACATGCTCTGGTGTGGCCTTACTATTCAACCTTCCAAGGTCATACAACTCAATGAGCTTCCGGACATACTTTTCGTTCGGTTGTACCACAATTCCTTCCGGGACAAACACATACTTCCTTTTGAGATAACGCATCTCTTCGCCATTTCCAACTCCGTTTGTTGGATAAGGTCCTTCTTTTTCCACCTTGAAAATCTTTTCCAGTCTTCCACCAACCAAATGGTTTCCTGTCGTTCTCCGGCTAGTAGCTCGTCATCTACATGGATAGAGATACACAGCTTCCTTGTGGCGTGTCTTGCCAATGCGGGTACATGTACTGAGAATGCAAATTGAAGCTTTTCCAGAATACTCCGCAAGTGTTCATACCATCGTGTTGCTGCATTCCTCTGTCCTGGTAGGCATCGCTTCAGCCTCCAGACGATTCCATCTGACAGGTTACATGCACTCTTCATCCAGGCGCTGATCGTTACCAACATCTCCTCCTGTTGAGGTACTTGCAGATAGGCATCTTTGATGTCCAACACCACAACAACCCAACTGGGGTATACTAAGTGCAAGAGAATAACTAACTGTGACGCTGCGCTCGACGCCGTAGGCGAAAACGTTTCTGCTGTCGAGCTTGCTCCAGCACGGTATTCTCGAGCGACAATCCTGCATCTTCCTACCATCTCTGTGTCACCAATCATACACCTCGCGCAAGTCCATGCGCTTCTCGTCTCCAGTGGCGTTCGCCTCCATGAACTCTTCGATCACTCCGATTTTACTGAGGCGATTCAATTCTTCCACTGCTGCTTCCTGATCCAGAACATCCAATTCTTCCGGGCTTAGTTCTGGTGGTGTTTCTCCTTAGTCGTGCTTGGGTACGTCTTCCATCTCTTCTTCCATGAGGTCTTCATACTCTATGTCCTCTCCTTCTACAGCTGTAAGATCCTCATGCCCATCCCAATGAAATGTGTCCTCTTCCTGAGATACCCTAATGGTTCTTCACGAGATTTCTTGGGCGATCCTTCAACTCCTTGTCCTCCTTCTGCAGGTCGTTTCCGAAACGCATCCAACATGGTGTCGTCGCTGATTAGCGCTTCTCCTCCAACTTCTCCAGGAGGTGCGTCGTTCATTGAGCTTGAGCTCCTCGAGTGAGAACTCGATCCTGTGCTGGCCCTGCCTCCGTCTGAGGCCCTGCCTCGGCTTGAGGCTCCACTTGTATCCAGCATATCCAAGAGTTCTTCTACTTGTTCTTCCTGGGATTGTCCTCTATCCTCTGCTCTCACTACTGGTTCCTGTGCTGTTTCTTCTTCCGCTATACTTGCCAATGCTGGGGCTGGCAATGGCCGCCTGCTGAATGTTCCTTTTGGTTTCATGCGGTCAATCCAGTTCGCTGTCCCTTTCTTCTCCGGTTTCTTCAGCGCAAATACATACTCACCAAATGGGGCAATCTTTCCTAGGTAGGGTCTACCAACAACACTTTCGTAAGGCGTAGATCCTATCGCGGCGTGTCGGTGGTACCTGTGCAGCAACCATGATGCATGGCATAGTCCCCAGGCCCAAACTGCATGGCCTTCAGGGATCTCAATACCAAGCTTTCTTTCTGCTGATCGTACTAAACATACCGTTTGGTTCCTCTCTGTCTGGATGAACCGTTCAACTCTAGCCGTTCTTCCCTTTTGGTACGGCTTGTTGTTCTGTTCGTGGGTCTTCCTGTTCATCTTTCTCCGAGTTTCCACGATTGCAGCTATCAGAGACAACATTGCTTCTTCTGAGTCCCCGACGGATCCTACTTCATCCAAATGTCCAAGACTGCGTACCCATTTCAGCACTTTCTCCACTGTCTTCCTCTCGTTCTGTTTTCCAGATACTGGGATCACAACTGACATCCGTGTCCATGAACAAATTCCAACTAGTGCTGGGGTGTCCTTTCCTTGTAGGAACATGAAATCCAGCTGAATAATGGGATAAGGTACTCCCACTGAGTCCTTTCCTGCTTCGGGGTTCTTCTTCTCGTGATCCTGTTTACTCTTTGCTTCCACGCATGACTCGCACCAATGAGCAAACGGTGGGTGTGTTGCTTCATGAGCTAGTCGTTCTTCCTCTGAGGATGTGTACGGTTGTGACTCTACTCGTACTTTCTCCTTCTCTTCGCTCTTTATCTTCTGTGCAGACTTCTGCATCTCCAACTCTGACAAAGGATTTCCATCTCCATCGTAGGTTGGTCCCAATACTCCTTCGCTCCGTCCAGGGGCGATACTTACCGGTACGACCGGCGTGCTCAGATGCGGAACTCTCTGCTCTCCTGTTGCGAAAGGTGTGTCCGGTCCTCTCGCAACCATCACTGCTTCAAAGTCTCGACAGAAAGTGAAGAAGTTTCCACTCACTGCATGAAGGATAGTACAGATCCTTTTGGGTGTCCCATGACACTCTGCAATGTCTACATTGTGGCTCCTAATTGAACCATAGTCCGAGTACAACTCGACTAGTGACCATTGTCGTCCTATACTTCCATCCGGGAGAAGCATCCTTGGGATCCATATACGTTGTTCCTTGATATACAATAAAAGGTGTTCCGTCTTCCATGATCGTCCATTTACCACTAGGAGTACTGTCCAACAGCTGCCTTAAGTAGTTTGGAATACGTACAGTGACGCTTCTCTCAACTGCAGTCCGACTGTCAGTGCTACTTCTTGAATTGCCATAACCTGGGCCTGTTCCCGTCCAACGGGCATTGCGATCACTTCCGACAACCGATAATCTACCTACCTAACAAACAACAACCATGCCGCTTGAAAAAGACCCTGCCGTTTGCCTTCCCGTCTGGGCTGACCACAACCATAGACGACACTGTGAGGTTCCATTGAGCACTAAGAGCTTGCTCTCCCTCAGGTACTTCAGGCTGATACTCCAGTTTCCAGCCATGCTTCAAGAGTCTTCCCCTTGACAACAAAATGTTTGTTGCATCGCTCACAATGAAGCTTTCCGAAATACTAGGGGCTGTCCAACAGTCCTCTCCCTGTTCCACAGAGATCACAGCGGTTACCATACCTGCTGACTTGATTGAATTTCCTTGGGCATCCTCCAACAAGATACCTGTTGTTCCTGCATTGATGCGTGAAGCCTTCGGATGTGAACTAGGTAACAAACTAGCATCCGATCCTGAATCCAAAATAATGATCTCAAGTGCTTCCTCGGGTTCAGTCTCTTCTACTTGAACTGCTCGCACAACTTCATGGTCATCTACTACAAACCAATCGCTATCTTCATCCGTGGCATCCATCACATACCACTCTGCTACGTCATGAAACTCTTCACGAACCATACGAACCTTTTCAACATCACACTCCTTTTTCTCCTTCGCTGCATTGAGGTGAGACTCGATCCACCCATTCTCTCTTTTTACAGCATCCTCAATTGCTTTCTTGTCGTAGCGCTTACCTTCACTCTTCAATTTCCTCTGCTGCCGTAGGTAGTGTTCTTCTCCTGGATAGTGTTCTGGAACTCGTGGAATCCCATTGTTTGCTGGTGGCAACACTCGCTTGCACACCGGCTCCAGGCGTGTACCACAATCTTGGCAGTTTCCAGTTGGTTCACCATCTTCACGTTCTTCTTCAGAATCTGTGAAACCAGGACTGGGTAGTTCACCGAAAAATGGATTGGTGACTTCATCACCTTCTGCAGTCTCTGCTTCTAACTTCTCGAACCATACGTACTGTCCGGGTGTACGTGATGTCAAGTTCTTCCTCGTCAGTTTCCGAGTTGATCGGAAAGGTTTCCGGATATTCTTCCGGTGGAGTGGCGATGTGGTAGAAGGGCTTAGGATTGAATCCTCTCACTCTCCTTGTCACAACTCTCGGGTCAGGTCTACTCGTGGTCTGCCTGATACTTCCCGTCTCGATGACATTAGGTCGGGGATACTGTTCTTGATTCGGTGGATTGTTGGCATACACTTCTGCTTGTGGCTGTTCTTCGGCTTCCACGTTTCGAACAGAATGTTTGTTGCGGCACTCATTTCCCCAATGTCTTTCCTGATGACATATCCTACAAACTGTTCTTCCAAGCCCTTTTCCTTTCTTTCCTTTGCCTTTCTTGCCTTTTCTGCTTTTCTTGCCTTTCCCTTTTCCTCTTCCTTTACCTCGACCTTTACCTTTACCTCTTCCGCGGCCAAACCTGAATCCTCGGCCTGCTTGCATGGCTCCGAACCCTCCGAACATTTTACCATAACCTTTCTAACCTTTTCAGTACCTTCTCCTTTCCATCCTTTTCCTTTGTACTCTACTTCCATTGCTTGGTGTCCTCCACCAGTGGGTGCGTTCTCCACTGTTCCTAGGTACTGCTGATTGTGTCCAGATTCCAGAGGTTGATGTACTTGATGCGGCATCCAACTCCTTGTTGACCGTTCGTAAACAAGTACACTTTCTTTTACCTGAGCATACGTAGTCTTGTCTGTAAGCTGAAGGTGAATGTCTTCAAGGGACTAGGAATACATCTCAAGAGTGTAGATAGAAGAATTTCTCGAGGATAGGTTTGTCCACTACATCTCTCGTAGTCCTTGACCAATTCTTCCAGCTTAGAGATTTGTGCTACCGAACTCAATCCAGGTGAGAAGATCGGGTATCCATGAATTGCCTGCATCAAGGCTAAGCTTCTACTCCGAGTGCTTGGTTGGTATATTCTCAGCAATGACTTCCACAACGCAAATCCATTCCTTGTTCCAGCAATACTTGGGTCTCGAGCATGTTGCTTCGTGGTTCCTGTCAACCATGAGCTCAACAACGAGTAAAGCTTCGTAGACATGGTCTGCTGTTCTTCGTTTGCGAAAGTAGCTGGTAACACTTCATGGTCCTCTAGCCTCTCCAGATTCTTGAAGGCATCCGAGTACTTGGGTTCAGCATACGCGGGAATGTTGTATAGTTGTTCCTTAAAATCCATGAAATCTTGTCTTCGGTTTTACCTCCGCCGAATGACGGCGGCCTGCCCAACATTTTCACTGCACCTTCCAATGCCTTAGATAGTATACCTTTATACGAACTTCCTCTGGCATTTCCTTGGTTTCCACTGTAGGTAACTAGCTGGTTGATAGCTTCGGTAGTGACTCTAGAATTCTGAACTAGTTGCCCGAGTATGTCTTGTGTAGGTACCATACCTAATCCATCTCCATCTCCATCTTGCACAGGTACTGCTGAGGCCTGCACTTGTGGACTTCCTCCTTGCATAGCTTCCGTCCTGACAAGCATGATTGCAAATACCAATGCTTTGATACTCCGCTTGCATCCACTCACTTTACGTCTCCAACGAGTACTGTGCATCCGATTAACTTTCCTCCGCATACATGTGCAGGTGACTCCTTTTTGCGTTCTTCCTGCGAGAAGAGTTGATCCGAATACGCAGCTACACAAGAGCTGAAGAACTAGTGATACTAGTGATACAAATGTGCAACCTAGGGTTGCCAGTGCAGCTTTTGCTGTCGGCCCAAGCGCCGTTCCGTCACAGATCTTCCTTGTCGATTCGATCTCCGAGACGACTGCATTTCCAGCTGAATCTCCAGCTCCAATGGGATTTCCTTCCTTGGCATCGATTTCTTCAGAGTCCGGATCCTCTTCCTTCTCGCTGGACTCGCTGGCTTCGGAATCCGACATCCTTTCGTCACTCCCTGCTTCGTTTCGTCCGGGACCAGGCTCCGGTTCTGCTTCCTTGGCATCCTTCTCTTTCTCAGAGGGGTGTCTGCTGCTTTCTCGAGCTCCTCCATTGCCTTCTGTGCTTCCTTTGAGGCAAGAGTCTTACTCAGTTTCTCCTTCTGGTGTTCTTCCATCTTACTGCGAAGTTCTTCTCGGCTTGGTGTTGTCGTGGGTCCTTCCTCATTCTCCACCAAGTCCACCACGTTCCGGCTCGGCGCGCTCTCCTCGGCAGTCCAGATTTCCGGCTTGTTCTTTCCTTCTGGCTCGGCTTTCCTCTTAAATAGGGTAGGCACCAGGGGCTTCCTTCTTCGCCATCTCGATGTACTTCTCGTTTGCCCGTGAGATTTCACGCGACATACTTCCAAAGTCACACAAGGCGACCATGGCAAAGTACTTCTTGTAGGGGTTGTCGTCTCCCGGGAACCCAGGGCGGGATATCCCCCGCATCGGGAATAACTTCCTTGTTGTCCGGGATCGTTCCAGTATGCACAACATTGGCTCGTACATACAAACTTGGAGTGAGCTGAACTTGCATCCTTTCCTCCAATGTCCGCCGTGCCAACACGAGGCACATAAACTGTTTCCTGGGGGTAGCGATCCGTAGATCATTTTACCCTTCTCGCCTTCATTTCCTTCGATGTCCAGTCTTCCCTTACCGGCTGGGTGCATTGACCAGGGTTCGATACTTCTTCCTGATCCTTTGCACTCCTTCTTGCTAGGGATGAAGCGGATGGAGTACTCTTCAAGCTGTCGTGAAACTTCCTCGTAGTCAGGCTCGCCTGTAAGCTGCCATGGGAATCCATACATGGGCTGCACTTCTCCATGCTTCCCTTCTCCAAATCCTCGCATGGCGATGGAGTACAGCAGCTTTCCAACTTCGTGCGTCCAAGTCTTGGTGAACGGTGGCTTGCATCCTGGGAGACATTCCTCGCCTTCACGCAACTGATGTCGCGTTTCTGGCCAATCCTCCTCGTAGATCCGCTCAGTCCATTCTTTTCCAGGGGTTTCCTCTGGTGGCTGCTTCTTACCTTTTCCAGACTTCCTTTTGTCCCGAGCTTTCTTCTCCTCGGCTTCCGCAGTTCCTTCGGGATCCTTCTTTCCAGGTAGCTTCGGCATCTTCTTAGGCATAGGCATAGCTTTGACAGCCGGGGCTGTGTCGGGCTCCGACACCGCCGTAGTAGCCTCGCAGATACTGAGGATACACTTCTCCAGGGCCTTTTCTTCGCCATACCTGATTGCAAACTGAATTGTGCGCGCCATCTCCCCCTGCATTCGCTGTGACTCCTTAAGGAAGGAGCTTTGGCACCGGTCCAATGCCTTGCACTGGATAAGCCACTGCTGCTCGGCGGCTTTAGAGCTTTGGATGACTTCATCCTTTCTCGCTCGCAGCTTATCCACAACTTCTCGGGCTTTTCCTCGGTACCATTCTTCCGCTGGGTCCACGGCTTCCATAGGCAGTTGGATCTTACTCGACTGGCGGTTGGCTTCCTGAAGTTCTCGTGCTCTGCGCTGCTTTGCTTCATCCTCAAGTTCCTGTTGCTTCTTCTTCGACTCGGCTTCCAAGGTCCGCTTCCTTTCTTCCAGCTCCTCAAGCTTTCTCTTCCGAGACTCTGCTTCTGCTCTTTTCTCCTCTTCTTCCTTGAGAGCTTCGAGACGTTCTGTCTCTGAGTCCTTTCCTGGAGAATCGTGGATTGATCTGGGCTTGAAGTGCCAGTTGTTCCACAACATCTGGTTGTAGATACTACGTAAGGGGGGTCTCAAGCAACATAACGTTCTCAATGCATTCTACGCAATCCATTGCCGCATCCAGTCTTCGCCGAACGCTGCCAGGACTTGCTGCTTCTTCCAGCTTCCTTTTCTCTTTCTCAGCCTTCTTGCTCTTCTTGGCCTCTTTCCGGGCAGTCTTGTTTTCCTTCCTCTTTTCCTCTCTGGACTTTCCTTTTCCGGTAGACACTGGGGTCCTTACGGGAGTTTCTCCAGCTGCAGATCCTCGGGCTGCAGACAGTAGGTTGGCATTTCCTTCCTCAGGGTGCTTAACTGGGGTTGCTGCGGCTCTTTCCACCACAGCTGCTCTCCGAGCTTTGGCTTCCTTTTGCATTCCTTCCATCTCATTGATCCTTTCCAGCATGGGGTCGTCGGTCCTGACCGGTTGGCTGGGTTCTGCTGGGACTCCTGCTGTTTCTGCTGGTCGTCCAACAGGTGGAAGGGTAAGGATTTCCGTGATACGGGTGCTCTTTGGCTGTTCCACTTCCTGTTCTTCCGCCATCCTGGAAGCAAGTGTTCCCATACACAGGCGACCTTTTCCTCTTTGAGGGGGTACGGCTGCGGTCGGATAGCAAGGTGAGACATGTTCATACAAAAGCAACTTGTTTCCTGTGTGCTTCCTTGGCTCAGCGATACACTCATACAGAATCCCAACATAATCCACAAGAGGTCCTTGCACAGCTTCTCCATAATCACCGTCATGGCGACTCCAAAGTTTCTACTGTACGGTTTCCGAGTATCCTTGGTTATTTCTTTCGGTTCCAATCCGAATTTTCCTGGGTTTCCTTCGGCCCACGGGCTTCCTGGATCTTCAGGCTCGCTTGCTCCGCTACCAAGTTAAACTGTAAGACCCTGAGCGTTCACGCTTTTCCTGCTTAAGCCAAAGGCGCTGCATAGTCATTCTATACATTCTATGTGCCGTAGCCTAGGCTCTCCAAAGGTGTGGGCGTTCTATGTACAAATCTTAACACGTTTACTCTCACCCCTGACGGGGAAGAGGTCTTCGGCAGCAATGTCGATGTCGGCCTTTTGGCGTCGCTCATTGATTCTCACAATGCACCCATAGATGTGCAAATGGGGCTCGATGCTGCCATGAACACAGAATGGCAGAAGTATACGGAATTCAATGCCGTTGTCCCTTGCACTGACAAGGAGTTCAATGATCTCGTGAAGGCGGGACATGTTTGCATACGCACAAAAGTGGGTATTGACTGACGGACCAAAACGAACACTTACGCGGCACCCCCGAGTATGTGCCGAAATGGAAGGCCCGATTGGTGGCTTGCGGTAACTTTGAACACATCGGAAACGAAGAAGACATTAGGGCTGACAGCCCGACCGCAGAGCCAGAAGGAATTGCTATCATATGTTCCTGGGCCGTGTCACTTGGTTTGAGGCTCAAAGCAGCCGACATCACCAATGTATATTTCCAGGTCGAGAAACATGAGCATATAGCCCGTGGTAGACGAGGCCTTTGTCACTGGAGCTGTGTTTATGTTCTCGTGCTCATTGAAGAGGGCCTCACGTGTCCACGCATTGCGAATACGCTGGATAAAACTATGTGTATCGTACCCCCAGGTAAACACATCTATTATAAGATCGGGGTTCTTGCTACCCTCGTAGTAGGGGATTAGCTCCAGATCGTGATTATGCACGGTCGCAGACAATGGGCAGTTCAGCACTGGCCCATTCGGTCCTCCACCTGGCATTATAACCAGGGCTCGCCCATGCTATCGGTATGCGGCATGCGGATCGGTAGGTAGCTGGGCGTCAAACTCCGCGAGAGCACGGTGGCTCTCGGCCCCGGTCTTCGGGTGCACTGTGCCACGCAGTGCAGTCTCCGGGTTATCCCCAAATCGCGGCCATTGGAGCTGCCTTGGCCGGCGGGGCTTTCGCCGGCGGCGCTTTGGCCGACCCTTCGTTCGGCCCCATCGCACTTGCCCGCCCGACCTGTCCTCGCTCTGGCAGCGGGACCTTCTCTGGTCTGCGGCTGACGGCCTACGGACGCTCCAGAGCCTACCGTTTGCTAAGTCATCTGCTGCTGTGGCATCTGTGTCAGTGGGCTGTTCGTGCTTAATTAGTAGTGCACGTCTTACAGAGATTTGGAAAAGCTACACTATAATGCGTCTCTTAGTGTTGCTCCGTGCTTCATCTACAGTGCTGTGACTGTGCAAGCTCGCCTGCCCGGCGTGACCTCTGCTCTGCGCGTGTGAGCTGGAGAAACGGCAGCGACATTTCTGTGCATTGGCACGGGGAGACTGGGAATCTGGAACTCCCGTATCAGTCGAGGCTGCCTAGACTGCATGAGTCCTTCGCTTATGTTTATACACAGCACAAACGGGTCCTACAAAGCCTGACCTTTATCACCTCGTCCTCAGACGGTAAACGGATCCCGCAAGTGCCAACTCTCAAATCCTTGGCTATCCCAAGTTGCGCCTGCGCATACAATGAAAGCAAAAGAGGGGCTGTACCCTTGATCTCATGGGAATCCAAAATGCCTGGAACAATTGCCTCGCTCTCAGAACCCATTATAGAGAACGGTATGGCGCGGCTTCCTAGGGTTTCCGTGACACGGCTCAGACCTTTAAAAGTCCGGTTTCGTGCTGTATCCGAAGCTGGCGAGTTGCCCTGCTGCGTTTGCTATCCAATCGCTATCATGCACTGTAGAATTGCATCCTTCGTCTAGGACTGCATACACGTGCTCTTCCTCGTAGATGTTTACTACGGGTAGGTCAATAAGGGCTGGGTGTATGTCAGTGACACCCTCTGTGCATGCAACAAACCCCTGCCTCGGCATCGAGGCTCGCGAGGATCGCGACCTCACCGATGCCACCTCCCAGCTATTGCTGGTCGACGGTGCGGCGTGGTCGTCCAGGGCTTCCTGCAAGTTCGCAATCAAATCGCCACGTGTTATAACGGGCTCCGTAACAAAATGCCCCTCCACTGTCTCCTGGAATTGGGCAATCGCCGGAACTTCTACTTCTACGGGTAGACTGTCCCCCGTGCCGCCGACGATACTTCGGAGCAAATCGAAGTGTGTTGGACTCCCGCAGCACGGTGGCTGCGTCATCCAGCAGCATGCCGCAAAGCTTACACTTCACGCGAGCGGTCTTCCTACTGCTGCCAGCCATCTCTGTGGAGGTGTGGGGACATGTGGCTTGGTCTACAACCTGTTTCTCCTTCTTGGTCTTCGTAACCGTCCCACACTTCTTGCATGTCCGCATATCTATGTATGCGTTGCTTCCTGACTTGCTGAACTCCTTGCAACCTCCCCGACACTTACGGGGGCCTTCGCTAGAAGCGGCGCTCAAGGCAGCAAGCTGAGCCTCGGGTTGGAAGGGTTCAGGCGGAGGCATATGGCTCAGGGGAAGTTCTCGCTTAACAACGCGAGTGGGCGTGTCGTCACGAACATCGAAGATATCGGTAACCCAAGCCAAGACATCCGCCAAGCCTAAGGATGGGCACTTCTGGGTCCTCCCAAATAACATATCCGGAGTAAGTGTAGAGGACTCGCTCATAGGTCAGCCCTTTGTGTTGTCCAAAGGAAAAAACCCGATCGGATCCCTCAGGCGGACTAGCCCGCATGATTCCCGCGCCGGCGGTGCGCCGGAGTTGCGGTGAGAACATATCCTCGCCCTGGCCTTTGCCGGTCTTTGGGGAAGACTTCGGCGTCAGCTCCAGGCTGGCAGCTGGCAGGATAACCCTCGAGCCTGCCAGCGCTCGCTGAACGCACTCGGTGCCCTTGGGACCATTGCCCTTACCGCTAAACTTGCAGGCGGCATCCCCGGCCCAATGGCCAAGTACTCCGCATTTGAGACATCTAGTTTAGCCTTGCGATCGGCTATCGTAAGATTGCGTCGCACAACCTTACCTCCGGACTTTCCTCCGGGCTTGCCTTTGCTCTTCCCTTTCCCCTTGGCCTGTGCGAAAGCGGTCTGTTGCGCGTATGCCAGCTGAACTGATTCTGCATACGAACCATCTAGGTCGTCGACCTCGGCCTCGAACGCTACCGCCGTATAGGCGTTGAGCTGCAGTGCCAAGTCCTCTTCGTCAATCCACTCCTCCGCGTCATCATCTCCGGGCGTTGTATAGCCGGATATGCCCAATCGCTGTAGCCACTCCCGCAGCCACTGCCGACTCAGGCGCCTCGGAGTAATCGGCCTCATACGCATTGGGGTCATACTCCATGTGCCCGAATTTCGGATACTGAAGCATACTGAAGCTTGGCATCGAAACGCCTCCAGGGTTTGCTGGGCCAGAGGAGTCTTTCTGCGTGAGAAGGCGCTCCTTCATGTGCACACCGGAATGATGCTGCACCAGGACGCGCCCGTACACTTCGACACTACGTGTACGAGCGGCGGTCTTGACCATAAGCTGCTCGGTCTTATCAAGGCCCGAGAGCTCAACAAGAAGGTTCGCTCGCATCGCCTCCGAGAGGCGGATATCGGGATCTAACTCCCTCAAAGTCGACCACCGCCGCTTTCGGCGGGCGATATAAGATAACATCGGTTCGCCCGGCTGTTTCGCCAGGGGACCAGTCAAGAGCTGTCCTTGACGGAAGAGCTCAGAAGCTTCTTCACTCTGAAGTGGAAATGCCTGTCGCCTGATCTCTTCGACCAAATGGTCTATGCCATCGTGCTGGAGTAGGAGCTCGATTCCGATGTCACGGGCTATGCAGAAAGCGTCTCCACGCAGTCCCTCAAGCACTTTCTGCACACATTCTGACATGTCAAGTTCGGTGTCTTTGATGTTCTGCAGGGTATACGTCGCCGGATCTGTAGCCGGTAACGACTCTGCATCACTGTCATCGGGCTCGGATGCAGGCTTGGCCCTTCTCACGCTCGAAAGGCTAGCGGGTATTCCGCTACTTGACTCACCCTCGGTGGGGTGGACGCTGCTTCCTTGGCTGGCTTTCCCGCGCCACTTTCTTGGCGACTCGCTTCTAGACTTGACTGCGGCAGCAGACCTCAAGTCTTGCAGGACCTCGCGGCGTTGTCGCTCGCAGTGCTGGAGAACTCGGATCTGTGTCCGGAATTGCCAGTCGTGGAAGCCTGGCGCCGTGCCGTCGTATATGTACGACCCTGACTTTGTCTCTGCCGGAACTAAATTTTGAGACCACGTATTTGGCTGGTAACGCCCGGCAACCGACATTGCTGGCTTGATAGGGGCTGAGCTCTCCTATCTGCCCCTACCTTCCAAAGGACCCTGGACACTGCTCTCAGGGGTGAAACGGGGTTAGCAAGGGCGGCCTCTTCCCGCTCCGCTACCAGTTAGCAACTGGAGACAGGAAGCTGAGTGCGCACCTTCGCTCAAATAGCAGAATTTTGATCTTGCGCTCAAGACGTGTGCGGCGAGTACATTCAGCTGAAGAAGCTAACGCATGTGTGTTTACACAAGCAAGCCAATTCAAGTACTACATGATGAAAAAGCAATGAGGATCGTCACCACGGATGATAATAACAGACGCAAATTTCTCAAATCTATACATCACTGGTGTCACCATCAACAGCCACAATGTGTTCACAATCGACATCTACAACGTCCTGCAAGTGGAGAGTGGAGAGTTGACTACTCCTGATGATATGATGCATCGACTTACTGATGGGGATGGTTCGTTGATAATGACTACGGATGAGGATGATTTATAGATGATGTTTTCAACAAGGATGAAAATGATGATAATGGCTATGATTTGAGGAAGGCCAGAATGATAATTTTTGAAAACTAATTCATTTAGGCTATGCCACCGTGTCCACGCAAGAATCTCATAAGAGTATCTCTCGAGAAATGACTCCGACCAAGCCTGCTACTCATCGGCACCTCCAAGCTGAGTTCTCGAGCAAAGTGACGACTTGATGCTCCTTCCAGTCACCGGCCTCCACATTCACGAATCGGCACTATGTCGCGGAGGACATCTGCCGTTCCATAGCACATGTTCTTTGTTATGGCTTGCATTGTCGTCGAATGGCCAAACATGTTTGCCCGCTTCTTCCATTTGCATGCTTGTCAAGCAAGTCTTTGACTTTGAGCCGGATGCCAGTTGCCAAATTGCGCCATCTGACATTCTTCTCGAAGCCGACACGCCGTCATTTTGACGGTCCCAAAGCTGACAGTGATGCAAGTTTTGAAACGCTCCTTTGCGACAGAAAAGAGCCTCTGCTTTGCCGCAACTATGAGCCACCCGACGGCTTTGGTCAGGAAGTCGCAGTGGCGAGTGAGGCTGATATCCCCTCTTTGGGAAGACCTCGTACCCTGAACAAAATGCACCTCCCTGGCATCAAAGCGTGCCAGCTCCAATGAAATCGAAGACGACCACCTCCTGGTCACGAGACTCAGCCGCTCGCATGCAAGCCTCGACTTAACGAGTCCTGGCCTGCTTGTCTCTCTGCTTGAACTTGTAAGCAAAGGATCCATACTCGCCACCCACCTTTAGGATACAACTCGGAAATCTTCCCTGACCGCATGACAAGGCTGCATTCTCTTCCAGCCTCAACCCCGGTCTTCGAGGACATTTCGTGGGGGGCCAAGTATGCGAATTCTTCAGCTCCACGTTTCTGCGGTCCAGGGCTTCAAGCAACAGCTCATGGCAGGATGAGGGCAGGGGCGGCGACGAGAACGTCTGCATGTGAGGAAGCACTCACGCAACTCTAAACAAGAGTGTGCCGCATGGCTGCAAGATCCTGCAAGCGTACGATCACTGACCAGTAGTAATGCAGATAAACAGCCATCCATGACTGCTTGCATGCATAGCTACTAACACACCCAGGCATAGAGATTGCTATACCATACATTGCTACACGACCACATGAATCAGATGCACAGATCTACAAACAAGCTCAAATCCGTCACGCTCGCGTTTTGAACGATGGCGGAGAGCCGGCCATGATCCCCAGTTCCTCAACCTCCACATCTGCTACTTCAGTGGTTACCATATGCGTCCGGGAGCCGGTGTCAACTGCTCAAGCTTACATAATCGCAACTCAAGAATTCATATCCACCGTCTGCAGATGAGCAAGGTGCTTCGTGCAAGCAGACTCTTGTATATTGGCATGGTTCTCTTCGGTGCTGCGTCTACGCCATGGAATGGAACTTTCAATGAGCTACCCCGAAGCTGTGAAGATTGCATTAGGCCTTGGCTCTGAGACTTGCTCGGCCGCCTTCAGGAACTCCAGAGTAACCTCGTGCCAATAGCCAATGTCATCGGGCCTTGGCTGAGATCTCGGCAGGTGCCCGCTTCAAAACCTGGTTCTCAGAGCACGACTCGAATGGGATCACTTCGCTTGTGGCATCTGGGCTTCTTCCTTTCACCTCTCGTCTTTTGAACTGCATTTTGGCCCGACCGACGGGGACAATGGCCTTACATCGCCGAAACAAGGAGGTCCATCCGTGACCGAGCAGACTGCAACCAAAGATGGACATCTTGCGTGAAAAGAGGCAATCAGTGCAACTATCTTCAACTCCTCGTTGAGATAGCAGAAACCTGTGAGCAAACGATGTGGCGATCTTTCCGTCTATGGCCAGCGGTAATTCACCCGCAACCTCCGTTCTCAAGCACAAAGGCCACAGGATTTTGATCCTCACAAGCACAAACGCACTCTGCATGGACTTGTTGCGACAAGGCCACACATGCACAATGTCTACATGTTACATGTCCTGCTTCAAATGGCGGAAGGTCTCCACCAACTCTGCCGGGGTGTTGCTGCCCAGTTTCAGCGGATAGATCCAGCAACATTCCTCTGCTTGCAAGGTTTGCCAGGGCCAGCTTGGACGTGAACATGCCACTGGCCAGTGCTCTCCTGAGCAAGAGCATCGATGCCCAAAGCCTTTCGCGTGGCATCGTCCGTGCCCTGCGGAGGACAGAGAGCTCAGAGGCCTTCGCTTCTCATCTCTTTGCTGGATACAATGTGCCAGCTGCATGGATGAAGATGTCCCTAAACCCTACCCCTCTCGTCTGGCCATCGCCTCCTTCGTGCCTGGCAGCCGCACTTTGCGCAGCGGCGAGCAGCGAAGTTCGGAGGCTGAGAGGCTGGGAAAGTTTTGAAGCACAACTGTTCAACGACCAAAGCTTAGCTGCTTAGCTGATGCCAGCGAAGCCCTATCGACCCGAGCTGGCCCGGACTGCTTAGACACTAGACCCCGTAGACAAGCGTCGAGGCATCTTCACCGTCGACCTGCAGAAATCGCAGATGAGTGCTGCTCGTGGTTGGCATGTTTATCGATTTTGCTCGCTAAATGACTTAGTGATGGCTCCCGACCATGCAGAAAGCAGCCACGATGCAGTCATAGCTTACACAGGGCTGCAATCAGGAAGCCCCGCGCAGAAGAATCACACTCGACCCACTGAAGGCCTTTTCCAGTCGAACAGCATCTTGAGCTTGTCGCTGGGATCGAATCGGAAAAACCTGCTTGCGTGTATCGCTGCCAAAGACTTCAATGCAAGGAGAAAGATGGAGAAAGGCGACAGCTGTCGTTAAAGGGTCCAGCGGCATCCCCGCCAAGTTGCTCCAAGCTCTCGGAGGAAACGCTCGTGAGGCTCAGTGGCCGCAAAGACTGCGGGAAGTCCACAGAGCTGCGCATCGACTGCGTCGTGTCCATGCGCGCCCGCAGGCCTCTGCAAGAGTGAGCAGAGCTGCATCGGTGCGTTCTTCATCGCTATCTCGTTTCAACGGTCCGACCTTCCCAAATTCCGCTGTGATCGATGGAATCGATGGCTTGCAGTACCTTGCAGACGTTCCGGGCCAAGTGAAGCTTTGAGCAATTCAGGCTCCTCGATGCTGAAAGAAAAAGAAAGCCTTGCTCAACGAATGTCCGCGCCACCGGGGACGGTCCGTTGTTCTTTATCCGTGCCTGAGAAGACGAAGGTCTCGGGAGAAAATCTCTGTCGCCCGCTGGCTGAGACGCAGGCTACAAAGTCACAAAACGGAGTCAGGACATTGAGCGTCTTGTCCTGAGGTTCTGGCTTGAGGGAGCCCAAGGCATGGAAGTGCGTTCACTTGATAATAATTTACCTTACTCATCTTGAATCTTGAGCAAGGTCGCCATCGATGCCATCGAGGCCCGAACAAGCTCAGGAGGCACGTGCCTCGACGCGGGAAGTGGTGGCACAGAGATTTGTAGTGCTACGGCTAGACTTTAGGACATGAGACGGATGCAGGGGACAACAAGCGGAGAGTAACGGTGCAAGGAGCAACCGTGCAAAAAGTCGATATGACAGCATCAAAAACATCGAATGTGAGGTCAGGAAAATTGGAAGTTGGTGAAACAGCTTAGGAATTGAGTTGCCTTCCGTCTGGTCCCTCCGCTCGTTCCTGCACGCGGCGCAGAATGGTCTGCTCGTCCGCTCCCTTATCTGCTCCAGATTTGGGGCTCAAGGGGTCAACAATGACTTATTAATCATGCGTTTGAGTTCTCCATACTTCGCCGCAGCAATCGGCTCGGACGTGACGGTACTCTTGTCCCTTGCAACGTCCAAAAGCACGAAGCGAACGAGTGACGACATACGAAACACCGCAAGCCTCCGGCACCAACTTCTCAGATTGAACGCAGGCAAGGGTCGATGTAGAATATGGCAATGTGGTAGTCCCGATACTTAGAACCTCAGGCCCAACGGCTGCGCTTCAAGAAGCCTCGCTTCTCCCGATGACCTCTGACCTGAACACGCAACCCCAAGCTTTAATTCCTCTGTCTTGCATGGAGTTTCAGCTTCGAAATGTCCTTGTCCTATTACACTTCTGACAGCTACAAATACGGCCTTGTAGGTACCTGCTTCAATTCAAGGGGTTGCGTCAGAATGCTTGGAAACGACATGAAGAAACCGGCGGCACGGCTGGGCTGCATACGGATCCTCTCGAACTGCTGCGCATACCATTCGGCATCCTTGAGTGATCCTGTGGCGCAGTGGCCGCCAGTCAACATGACGTGACCTTAAGACACGACACATTGCCTGAATTGAAGGCCAAGAAACCATCCACCCAAACGTTGAAGTTCTTCTGCATCGCAGCAGCCTGCGCAATCTCCATCATGTAGGCTGACCTCAGTGGCCAACGCAGACGGTGTATACTGGCATATACTGGCTGCAGGAGTTGGTGGTTTTGAGCGTCAAACTCTCGATGACAGTGGGTCGCTGCCATCTTCTTGTCATATCCTTTGTACTCAGGCATCCTTTCTTTGATCGCGTCCGGATCAATCTTCACCATGTTCTCCCTGGTCCGGCGAACTTCAAACAAATGCCATCTGCCGTCACATTGGGATAGAACCGCCTTCTAACGTGTGAAAAATGCGGACAAGTGTCTGCATGTTGAGGTAGCCTTCTTTGTTAAGCCATTGCAAAGTGAAGCTCCTGAGTCGAGAAGCAGTCGGGTACTAGTCGTGTCACATCGTGTAACAATGGCGGCGATACGTGGGCGTTGGGCTACCGAAGCCTGCGTCATGAATTCTGGGCCAGGAGCTTTCCCACTCCCATAGGTCCGCAGGTGTACAGCAGCCATGGATTCTCTTCCTTCATGCCTTTCTTCAGAAGATAATCGATCTGCGCATCCTGCCAGACTCCGTCGCTCGCATAGTCAAAGCCCTGGCATCTTTGCAAGAGTATCCGTGCATCTCCTGCCATATCTGACGGTCCAGATTGTAGAGACCATGATACTCAGCATCACACCTCGATTTGTTGCTTTCGTTGCCGTCCACGGAGCGTGAGAAGCTTGCTACTCTACTTCTGCCTCGCAGCCAAGACGCAGCTTTCGGAATGCACGATACTTGCTAGCATAACTGTCGCCTGAAACCTGACTCAGACTGGCACTGATGGGCAACCACTGGTACAAACAAGTTTAGTCTGTGTTAGCCTGGCCCTGTATCTCGTGGACGTAGTTCTCCTTCGTTGACTTCCTGAGAGTGCGTCTCTTCTCTCTCCATATCCATCTCGCGTCTTCTTCTGACTGGCGGTAAGGCGGGGCCCACCTAGTCACTCTCTCTGTCTCTCTTCCCTTGGCTTTAGGGCATGCGTCCCCAGGACTTTGTCTCACTGTTTCACACACTCTCTCTCTCTCCCTCTCCCCCTCCCTCCTTCCCTCCTTGGGGTATGAGTCCGAACAGGGTCGGACCCGCGCTCTGGGCGTCTCCTTTCCCTTCTGTCTTGAGAGAGAAGGACGCATCGGGGCTTTTAGCGCATGAGGTTTCTTACCCCTGCGATTTGGGAACACATGGTGTGGGGTTGTCGCTGACCCCCCAAGTCTGAACTTTGTCTTTCCAGCCTCATCACCTCCCCCTCTGAGGTCGCTGCAACAACTACCCCCCGAGCAGCCCTGCCAGATTGCACTTGTTGTTGCTACTCAGCATCTGAGCCCCGAACCTCGATACAAGATCTGCAAGACACACTACAATTGTAGGCGGATACCGATGTGAGCATTAGGTTGAGGTGGGTTTCCCCCGACGGTGCAAGAAGCAAAAACCAACAATAACTGTGCGGGAAGACAGGATGACGGAGGGTTCCCGTTTGTGTCGGGCTGAGCCTTCCCTATTTCGACGTAGGGGCAGTGGTCATGGCCATATGTGGCTATCCCACGGCAAGGCGCGTGTGTGCCAAGCATCCTTTCATTCTAGCTTGGCAGCAACGCGAATTCTGAAATAACCCGGCAAGTAACAGGTTATCCCCATGGCTTTCGTCCGGGTTTTTCTTGTGGCCTGTGAAGTGCTCGATTGAGTTCGCTAATGGCTTGGCATAGTTGTGACCGCGTGACCTCTGGTGGCATGCGCCAGTAGCTGGACGACGCCTGTTTCCACGTATCGTTTCAGTGGTGGCCAAACCGCAAAGCCTGTCTCCCCCCTCGTCGCTTCCCCCCTCGCGAGGCTGTTGCTGCTGCTCTCCGGTGGTGCGGGGCTGGCTGCTGTTTGGTTGTTGCTGTGATTCCTGTCTTCTCGCGGTGTCACAGGAGGCTCCCGTGTTGTCTGGACGAAGCTTGAGCTGTCGGTGGCAATGGGCACGGGTGGTTGTTGCCACAACGCTGCAGGCATCCGCGCTAGTTGGATCTGCGGCTGCAGAGGTCTCGTCGTTGTCCTTGGTAGCGCCTGCGGGTCCCGGCTCTCTGTGTGGGGCCGGGATTAACTTTGCACAAACAGTTGTTTCGACCTCGACGATGGCGCTGTTGTGCTTGCGACCTGCATAACAGGCACCCACTCCCACGCGGCTGCTGTGGTGCTTCTCCTGGTCTGCTGTTGCTGCATTGGCTGGTGGTTGGGCTCCCCCTGCAGGGCGCTCTGCTGGGGTGCTGAAGCTCAGCTGTTGCTGTCTTGGGTCTGGTATGGTCTGGTTGTGCTCGTGGTCGTCTGCCGACAGCTGGCCGGTGTGGGCTTCTCGGATAGTCATGCCCGGTAGGGTGCCGGAAGGGGAGGCCTCCCTGTCGCTGCTGTTGTCGCTGTCGCTGCCATCGGCTGCGTGGTGGTGGTTGTCGGTTTGCTTTGCTGGTGCGTGGGCTACTGCGTGGTGGCTGCGGTGGCTTTGATGTGGGTGCTGACGCTTTTGAGGTGGTGCATGCCCCCGCGCATGTGGACCCCAACCTGTTGTGGGGCGAAAGCTGAAGCACGAGGCAGAATCGCTGACAAGATTGCCGCAATGCAGCAAAAGGCGAATACGGAATGCCCTTGAAAAATGGATCGTCTTTCTCCTCACCTCTCTCTTCTTCTCCCAGGCTTGGCTTAACCCCCCATGCCCTCTGGGCATTTAGCCCGCCCGCTTCTGCTGACCTTTGGGCAGGTGTGAAAGTGTTGGATGGTGTATGTGGCTAAAAGCTGAAAAGTCCTACGACCACGATCATCCACTGGAATCTCCTGATTGGAAGTCATAGAAGCAATAGATAGGTACAAGCGATTATGTGGGGAATCCACGCTTGGATGTTGGGGTGCTTGTCAGACGTCCTTTGCAACTTCAAAACTGCTTTCATTGGAAGAAGCTTGTATCCCGCAACTTAAACATCGCGACCAAAGCTAACATGGTGTACACGAGTTTACACATCATCTCTCCCCCCAGAGCGGCTTGTTGAGCAGACATTACGAAAATTCACTGCCACTCCGGCTTGTTCGATTTTGTCTTCGGTGATAAACAAACAAACTGCGCGAACGTACGGCGTGCTAGAATGCACAACAAACTACCCTAAGGCCTTGAAGCAGCAGCTATGCAAAGCTCATTCCCGTGCGAAGCAAACTAGCCGGGAAAGTTCAGAAGTGCCTTTCTCTCACATAGGCAAAGTCATGCTTGCGCCAACATGATGTTGGCGGGGAGGAGGATAACGTTTTACTTTCACGCGCCGCCTTGAGACTAAAGTGCTTTACTGTTGCTCCCACACAAAGTGCACAACATGTAGGAGAAATATAAGGAATCAAAAGTGTGTTTCAGGCATGTTTGGTTGCAAAGTATGTTTCGCTGCCACTGCGGAGCAAGTCTGCAACGGCGCCTCCTATCTACAGCACAAAAAAGTTCGTAGTGCTCGTGTTGTCGGCCCTTTCAAGTGCAGCGACAAAGTCGAGTTCGTGGTGTCCAGACACGTATCGGCACAAGGTGCATCGACCATTGCCTGCATAGCAAAGTCAACGACCCAACCATACAAGGCGAAAAGTGGTCCAGAAAAATATCGCATGTCAATGTACACAAGGCTATGCAGAGCCCGAAAAGTTTCACACCAACCAAAGTCGTGGCCTGACCAGCTTGAACCAAAGCTGCCTGGGCACAATGTCCCAGTACTGCGCTTGCGTAGCGGCTCTGTAAAGTGATTTCGGCAAAGGAAGTTATTCTGACCCCAAACAGAGACAACGCTATGTTAGGGTAAGAAAGGAGAGGAAGGGAAGGGAAACCCCAAAAGAAGGACCCTGCCCTGAACGTGAAGGCACAGCTCAGCGGCGCCTTTTTCATCTTGAGCCAAAGTCGATGGCGTACTTAAGGCTTCAGAAGTTACATAGTCAGGCTACACTTCTTTACATGGAGGTTGTTCGTAAATCTTCAACTCCCCCCTCCTGACTTGAAACATCTGTACATTCTTGCATCGCAAAAGCTGACATACTATACAATGCACCTGGATCCACTGAATTAATGAACTGAGGAAAACAACCTGCCGTTGATTTCTTGACCGATGTGTCACGACACGGTCAGTGACGGTTGATTCCATGACCATCCTGGTGCGGCGCTAGGAGCAGCCAAACACCCAGGAGGTTTTGACATGTGAAGCTCAGCTTCGTGGGCATAAAGTGCTCAGCATCTTAACCCGATTTAACATCCAATCCAACCCAAGCTTAGCTATATGAGGGTAGAACGGAAGTTGACATTGTCAACAGTTGGAGCGCATGAGACCATTTCTGGACTGCCAACGCTTTGGTGAGAGGGTCGCCTCTCTGCTCACTCGTGTGGATATACTCCAGGATGACATTGGAGTTGTCATTGACATATTCACAAGTCGATGACACGTTTACACGGTGGGTTTTGCCTAAATGGCGAAGTTTGGAACTAAATCCCTTTCTGACGATAGCAATGCAAGCCTGATTATCCTCGTAGATATGCAAGCAGATCCCGGGGATGAGGGCCTCCCAGACTTCATGTAAGGGAATTGCATCGTTGTACAGAGCTCCACTTAGTGAAACGAACTCTGCTTCAGTACTGGAACGAGACACGACCTTTTGACGTTTACTCGACCATGATAACAAAGCGAAGCTTCCTGGGCCTTCGATAGCCAACACGTACCCGCTGGTGGACCGGGACGTGTCGATGCAGCCGGCGAAGTCGGAGTCACAGTAGAGGGACAACCGTAAATCAGAAGGAGAATCGCTGATGCACAAAACCAATGCGTAATCGACTGAATGTAGAATGTAACCGATCAATCGATGAACCCGACGGTCATCGTTCTTGGACCAGCTGCAGACGTGCGAAGCAAGCGTTGTAACTGCCACAATCAAGTCGGGCCGACTTAACCTTGCAAGCCATAACACCTTCATTAAGATTTTTGCGGCAACTTCGGTAAGTTGCCCGCGGCAATCGTCGTCTGCGGCAGGTAGTGTGCTAATGTCAAGATGGGGAGTAAGCTGAGGTTTAACCTTAAGCGAACATACAGTCTCGTACAATTGAACACACTGTTTTGAGAAATCCGTTGATTCAAGTGCTAGTGCTTTCTTTTTTCTTGCCAGCACACGAATCTGTGGCATCTTCCAAGTACCCTTGACAGTGCTGCGTACGGCTCGAGCTCAACCTCCTTGGAGAGGGAGCGCCAGAAGTCGTCATGCAGGGACAGACGTCCAGACAAAGTCAAGTCGTCTACGTAGACACACAAGACTAATCCTAGGGACTTGAAATAATAAACCGATGGGAGATTGGGAAACTCAACCCCGCCTAGCTTAACCAAAATCTCGTGGAGATGTTGCTGCCAATAGGCGGAACTTTCGGGGTGCCCATACAGCGCTTTGTGCAGGGGCGCGCATGGTTGGAATATGTGCTTCTTGTCGAGCGGGACTAGCTCTGGAGGTAGAAGGACGTACGTGCGGTGCTTCGTCTTGAGCTTGGCTTGTGTGTAAGCTCGTACGGCATCGCTGGTCGTCACGCCATGGGACTCCAGCAAACCGAAGGCAACCGCTGTGTTCAACCCTTCAAGTGAAGATGGGGATGATGCAAAAAGCTCTTCAAATACAGCAGACATGCCGGATTGGTCCCTGATATCATCACCCCTGAAGACGATTCTTGCTTTGAGGCGCCACTGATCAGGACTCAGCTCAGATCCTTTTACGGACAAAATGACCATCAAATATCCGAAGTGGATCACATTAGAAGTCCTAGTAGCCCATGCAAGAACATCCTTTTTGGACACTATCTCATCTTCAAGCCACGTCCCAACATCAACAAGGCCATCTTTCTCTTTCTTTATTGCCTCGTAGGCTCCTGGTTGCCCCGACCATTCTTTTCTATCGAGAAGGCGGTGAACCCGGAAGCTTAACCTCTTTCATCCCAGACTCATGCATAAGAACATCAAGAGGAACTTTGGGTTTAGAATCCTTTTCACGATGGAACTGTGGCAAGGAAGGAACACATGGGAGCGCTGGCGTCTGAAACGCTTCGGCAAAAGGGAACAGAGACATGAGCAGCACTTTGTGGAATGCCTCAGGATAGAATGCTACCCGTGGCCAAAGCGTACTCGATGAGCAATGCTTGACATGTGAGGCATGAGTGCACTTGAAAGGTTTGAAGTTCTCGACAAGCCGTTTGCTCGAAGACATGATTTGCCATGGAGCGTCAAACGGAGCTCCTGATGTCGAAACCATACCTAGAGCACAACCCTTGAACGAAACTCTGCGAAGGCTGAATTGATCCTCAAAGGCTTGAACCTCGGGGAGCAACCAGCACGTGGAATCTTGCGGCCATTCGAGAGAAACCTCGCCACCATTGGAAACGATGACTGATGCAACCTGAAGAAAACTCAGCAATGTCCTCTGAGCTTTCCAGTGAACGTACCCAGAGTACTTCGCTCCCCATCCGTCCCCCAGCAAAGAACCGACTAAGCAGCATCCCGGCACAGCAGACACTTGGCTGATGAGCTGATCGATGACAACCGGATCAGACAGATCAACGCGGTCGCATGATATCGAGACAACTTGAATGCCTGACCCTTTGGCAATACCGGCAAGATTGGATCGCGAATGGGACGCGATTTCAAACAACACAAGAGCTCCAGGCTTCTGGTGTCGATACATGGCAGGCAATGCGAGAGGATCTTCGAGACCAGTCTCAGACGGTTCATAATCGGAGAGATGATCTCCGTCGGGACGGGCAGGAGGCCTAGGTAGCTGGAGCTCCTCGTAAGACAAGAACTCTTTGGGAACTGGGGTCTCGGGAGCTTTAGCTTCTCTACCGAACGCCTTCTCAAACCTCGCAATACACTCAGCATTGTGATTGCTTTTGTCGTTGTCGCAAGCATAGCACCCCGGTGTGGGACCTATCTTACGAAACCTAGCATACGTGATGTAAATCCTACGAAGCTTCTTCCTCTCACCCTGTTCTGTGAACACATGCGGCGTGAAAGGAATCGGAAGAGGTTCTTGAGCAGGCACCTCGCCTTCATCAGCAAATGTCAGCAATGCGTGCTCTGCGGCGTTGCGAAGGGGAAACACAGGGTCACCGGACCGAACATAAAGCTCAGCCTCCGGAACGCTGATCGGCTCAGTCCAAGCACCAATCTTGGAACGAAGCTTTTCTAAGTCAAGCACAAGGGTCACTGAACGATAGATGCCACCTGGTTCTAACCTCCACCCTGCGAACACGCCCGGAGCTGCGTTTGGACCAAACTTGCTTTCATGCTTATGTCGGTAAAACACAAGCTGGCCAAGGATCAGCTTTCTGATGTGAACATCATCCCTGCCTGAGTCCTCGATGTTGAAATTCCACCTACAGAGCGACTCATCTTGCGGTGAAGGCAACGTCAGATTCAGGGCGATGGCACCGTAACGACAAGCAACGGGCCACAACTCGGGACGGATCGAAAACCCAGCTTCAAGGAACGATGATCTCACACCTTCTTGGAAAGTCCTAATCTCCCGCTCAAGTTGAGCGTTGTGGGGAAAGCGATTAGGCAAGGATGGCGAAGAGATCCATCCCATTTCTTCTGCTGCGGCTTCGAATTCATCAGCTGCATCAGACACTAAGGTCACAGGCTTTGAGCAAGCTCTACGTCCAACAAACTTCCTCAGGGCAGTCACAACAGCGTTGGTCGAACGATCATTCCCAGGATAAGCTGCAAACAGACCAGTGTACTTGTCCCTCAAGCACAACACAACATAGGACTTGTCCGGAGCATCGGAGTCGTCTGGCGATCTAAACACGTGAATGTGATCAGCGGCAATGACTTCTCCAAACTCTAAAGCTTCGAACGGATCAGGCTCTTCCTCGGCATCACGAGGCTTTCTGCGCACGCGCCTTGATAGCATGCGAGCTTGATTACATATGTCACAGAAAGGATTCTTCGGGAAGTGAAACAACCTGTGCTCAAGCGACATGGCCTGATCTCTGAGCTTCCGAATCCTTTCGGGAACCTTATCCTCTGCTCCATCATCCTGTTCAACTTCACCTACGCCTTCCGCAGATGCATCAGCGCCAGGTCCTTCGGGTGGCGCATCAGCAGCCGAACCCTCGGGAGCCTCAGCAGCATATGCTGGCAGGGGCTCTTCACAAGAGTCGATTGGAAAACCCAGAGCACGGAGCTCTTCACAGTGCGAATCTTTGACTTCAGAAGGATGCTTTGCAGAGAACAAGACAACCACAACGCGATCTCCTTTCCACGGCATCGTGGCATGGATGCAGCTCTTAGCTCGGAACCGAATGACACCGTTCTTGAAACTAAGAACCTTTCCAAGCTTGTCAGGATCACCAGGACACGGAGTTGTCCCCCCTGATTCTTCAACCCATACACCTCCTCCTGAGAATCCACCTAAGGAGATGACGGCATTATCAAGGTTGGCATTGTGGAAGTCTTTGTGGGGACCCGTCGTAACGTTGCTGAAAATGCAGAGGGTCGTATATCCGAAGCCGGGAAGCTTCGAACATGCAAACTTGTTGAGAGCTTTGGTAACCAAAGGAAACCGGTGGGCGGAAGTCCTAAGTCCAAGATTCCCGCCCAACCGATAAAGTCCAGTTGAGAACGATTCCCCATGATCACCTCTAGCAGCAGGTTCCTTGTCAACCAAACCGAACAAATTGCGAACCGCACGACAGCTGATGTTGCCGCCAGAGCTCAACATTTGTCGGGCTCGTACTTCAGCAGGATGGTGCTCTGAGCTTTGGATGGCGCTTGGGATAGCAGCCGGACCAACGCTCTCGAGCCCCCCTGAAAGGTCACTTACAGGGTTTGGTGCCCCATGAGTAAACCTCACCTGACTGGTAAAAATAGGAACATGCTCTTCAACGCGAGTTGCATAATGTCTGTACTTCTCAGGACATTGAACAACGAGTTGCGAAACGTCACTGACGAAGAAGGGCAAACTACCGGGCAGCCAGATGAAGGCCTTCCCAGAATCAACATCAATCCCTGTGCTTCTGACCAAAGGGCAACTGTCTAACATGTAATGATTAGCAAAATCCATGTTGTCAGACTCGAAGCCAAGGGTCTGCACACCAGGTTGGGGACCACCGCCGGTATGAAACGTCACGGGAGACTTAGACGCACCTAAGAACCGATCATAGGCGTCACGCGGAATCCCTTGGTCAAACAAGGCTTTGGCCGAACCTAAGTGACGACCAGCAGCAGTGTCAGCGGCCCATTCAACAGCATAGGATGGACCAGCAGAGATAACAGGAGTACACAAGCTAGAAGCAGCAACAAGCGCGACGACAGCTTTGGCTACTGCTCCAGGTTTGCTCTTGGCTCCATCTTTCGCTTTGGCTTTCGACTTCGGCGGAGCAGCCTTGTGACTAAACTTACAATTATCTCCATGAATGCAACCGGACGGCATCTGGAAGAAAATGCAAGGCGTCTTGGCTTTCTCAGCATCAGTCATGGCTTTCGCCTTAGCCTTAGCCTTTGATTTGGCTTTCGCGTTTGCATTGGGCGCTGGGGCGCCAGGAGCAATCGGTGGAGGAGGAGGATCTGCCTTGGGCGGAGCACCTTTCGGAGGTGCAGCAGGTGGGGAAGCTTTAAACTTACCATTTCCTCCATCTACAGCAGGAACAGCCTTCGTTTTCGGAGCGGGTGTGGCAGATTGCAGAGACTTCAGCACAGACTGCGCGTTGGAGTCCTCACGGTCCTGCACGATCAGATCCTGAATCTTATCCCACAAGTAAGACCACTCACGCCTATACGAAGATGCCCCAGATTCCCTGATGTCCTCAATAACGCGCTCAAGCTTGCGAATGTGTTTCACTCGATGGAAGAGCCATTCACCGGTGAGGCGATCATCAGGCCGTTGCCCGACCGGAATTGCACTGAGGACGAGGCGAATACGATTCACAAAGTCTCTCAAGTCCTTTATGGAACTTCCACCAAGTTCGATCTGAAACAAGGTTGATGCAGTCAGAACAGAACCTCTTACCCGATCGAGGTCGTAATGTCTTGCGATGATAGACAACATCACTCGACCTTTGGGCGATTGGCCAAGTTGACTACACCTTTCAATGTAAGCAGTGATATCTTGCTCAAGTTCAGAGGACTGCTTCAACACACGCCCTGATGACAGCTCACCAGCTATCCATGCATCGAGACGAGGAAGAAGCTCCGAATCTTGCAAATCAGCTCTCTCAGCATCAAAGCCTCTGGAAATCCAAGCCAATACAAGACCTTGACCCGAAGTATCAAGCTTGGACAACTGAACCTTGAAACCATTCTTCCAAGTTCTGAAGCTTGCCGCATCTGAAGGGACAGGTTCAAGCTTGAGATGTAAGAGAGCCCTTTGATCAACAATGTCCTTTTCCCGAAGCTCTTTGGCAGCTTCTTGATCCTCAATTTCATCATCTTCATTGGTCTCAACACTACCCGTAGCATTTTGACCGACCTGTTGGACTAACTGTTGGACTACCTCAATCAGCTGGTCCACGCGAGGGTCTGAAACAGGAGACGTGGGTTGAGGAGGAGCAGGACATGAAGGTGCGGGCGGAGGAACAAAGGTACCCGAGTACAGCAGATGCTGAGTGGGAGGATCGGAAGCTTCAAGGTGAGTCCATGACGCTTCACTAGCACCAGACCCGGATCCGCCTAGCGGAGCATGGGGTTTCGGTGGCTTAGGAGGAGATCCGGAGGTCGAGGCGCATGGAGCAGCCGACCGAAGCCTCTGAATCTCTCTCTCCTTGATCTGGCACTCTACCCGGACTTGATTTAGCTGAAAATTCAACATATTCAACTCCGCCTTTGCCTCTGCGAGCTGACGTTCAACATATTGACCGTACTCAAACAATTCCCCGCATCGAATCTCCGAACGCCTCAGCTGTTCCCGAAGCTGATCAACAGCAGACCCTGCTTCGGTCAACACGTCCCTGACTTGGCCTTGTACCTCACTGATAGAAGCCTGGTGTAGCAGCTCCGCCTGAGCGGCGACTCGATTGGCAGCTTCACCAGCAGCAAATTGCTGAGCAGCAAGGACTTGCTGAGGCGTGGCTCCTATGTTGAGCATCTGGTTATGAACAACAGTAGGAATACCAGACTCGTCGAGAGGGGCATTGACAGCTGGGTACGGGGCTGAAGCTTTCCTGGGAGTCCGAGCTAAGGCTCTTCGGTTGGCAGGAGGTGAGCGTTCGCGTTCAACCAAGGCTGAACTACTTTCTGAACCACCCGAGGCACAAGAGGAATCCCTCATACCCGGAACCGCGGCTGCTGAGGCACTGGAGATGTCAAGCAATGAGCTTGGATCAGTTGGGGTTGATTGAGATTGTGACATGATGACAGATGTGCGCTAGCAGGAAGGCAGGTCAGTGGCGCGATGCGCCGATCAGACCACACAGATACCCCCGGTCAGTGGCGCAATGCGCCTAACAGACCACACAGAAGTACCCTGAAGCCTGAAAGTAACCCTAAACCAAACTGCCGAAGACAAGGTGGTGGCGCAAGGCAGCCTTTCACACCAAGTCCGAATGCACACGCTGAGCACTTCAGCCAGAGATCCAATTCAAAATGTAAGGTTCCGCCTCGAAAATCGAGGAAAAGGAGCGACCAATTGACGGCAGATCCCGCCGAGGCAATTGGATGTGAAACGCAGCAGCGTTAGCCGATCTGTTCCACTCCTCACAGATCCCCGTGTTATCGTCTATTATCAACAACGATGGCTGCTGGAAAAGGCGTCGACAGATGTCAAGCTTTCCGAGGCGTCCTGTGCGGGATCGAGTGATGATGACTAAATCGGCTTGGCGTTGACCAACAGATTGTATAAAGGTGTTTCGAAGGGTGTCCAAGGCCCAATCCTCGATGCTCCTGGATCCCTCACCAATGTGGGAGCAAATCACCACCAATGCTCCCGCCTCCTCTGCAGCTCTGTGGACACGCCTAAGAAGACCCTGAACGTCCGAGAGCAACTCCGGTGCCTCGTTCGGGTAAGGAATCTTATACTGCTGCTTCCGCTGTCCAACGCGAGGTGCCCAATAATATCGGTCAATCACGTTGTGAAAATCAAATACGACGACCTTGCCCTCAAGCCGCTGGCTATCTTCGACTCTGAAGTTGCACCTGCTAAAAGTGTCTGGTGAATACAACAAGACGCTCCTCGGTAGGTCAACAATAGGATCTGAAGTGAGGGCTGACTTCGGCGGCACCTTCGGGATCACTGCAGCCTGACTCTCCTGGCTCTGCCTTGACGCTGGAGGCTTCGGTGGATTCTTGGGAGGAGTCTTCGGAGCAGTAATCTTAGGATCAGGAGGATACGCCGGCGGAGTCGGAACAGACACCTTAGGCACCGCCGCAGTCTTCGCTGCGGGAGCAATCCTCACCTTCGGCGTAGGGGCCAACCGTTGTCCAGAAACTGAAGCTGTAACAGAAGGCGCTGAAGATGATACTTTCGCCGACGGACCCTGAGAAGGTGCTATAGCCACTGCGCTCGCCGATGACGAAGACGACGGCCGCACAGGCGGCGCAGGAGGAGCAGGTGGCGTGCGAATCCTATGATATCCCGGCACTGCCCCTGACGCCTTTGGAATGAGTGGCGGCTCCTCTGCTTCTATTTCAACCTCAACCAATTCTTCCTCGGGCTCGCTGTCGGATTCAAAGATGGGTCGCCAACCCGGCTTCGAATAAAGCGGCCGCTGACTGCCGTCGGAGTGACGGACTGGTACGTCGTCTAAGGAAGTATATCGGAACGGTTGAAGATTCAGCTGGTACTGCTGGTACGCTTTACGTTTACGTACCGCACTTTTCCCAGCTCGGATCCCACGTGGCCTCGGAAGGATCTCTGGGCCACGATCTGGGTCCGGTGCATCCATGGAGAGACTTACGCTCTAAAGGACTTCACCAAACCAAAAGGGAAGAACGAACACTACGGCTGATAACCAGTTATTCTGACCCCAAACAGAGACAACGCTATGTTAGGGTAAGAAAGGAGAGGAAGGGAAGGGAAACCCCAAAAGAAGGACCCTGCCCTGAACGTGAAGGCACAGCTCAGCGGCGCCTTTTTCATCTTGAGCCAAAGTCGATGGCGTACTTAAGGCTTCAGAAGTTACATAGTCAGGCTACACTTCTTTACATGGAGGTTGTTCGTAAATCTTCAACTAAGGAAGGTGGAACAGACAACAGCAAGACGACCCATCTTGGTTCAATAGTCTGTTGAGGGCATTGCAAACAAAGAAGCCGTCTTCGTTGGGATGCAGAAGAAGGACAGGGGATTGCAAAGTTCAGCGGTTGACGTCGGTCGAAATGTGCAAGTTCCAGCTATTATAGTTGTTGGTCAGGTAGCCGAAAAGTGAAGGCTCGGGCGACAGCCGAAGGTACAAATTTGCCCAACACCAGTGTGTTGTCGGCACTGTCGGCTTTGGATGCTGAGACCACAAGTGAAAAGTAGCATCGCCGAGTGCTGGCTGAATGACAAATTTGAATTTCAATCTCCCCAATACGAGGCAGCACATGAAAAGTCACTGTGCTGGCGTGCAGGTTAAAGTTGAGCCAGGATCTGCTCTTGCTGAGGCCTGACCTCAAAGTGCAGACAAAGTGGATGGATGGTACCGGTGGGCCAAACTTGCTCCACCTGCCTTCCCGCGCACCAGGGGTCCGGATTTGGATGCAGAATGCAGGGGTAGGGACGCAGCATGCAGGAACCACCTACATCCGTCTTTGCCTTCCCTCCCAAAACAACCACATGTGCACGTCTTCGTGCCGAGGAACTGCCAGTCGAAGTTTTTCGGCACGGAGAAGTCCTCGCCAACGACGATGCTGGGCTGGCGGAATAGCTCCTAAAGTCTGCTCATGCAATCTCATCAGCCTGTAAGCATGCCCTTGCCCTGATGTTTGGGGGCGTGTGTTGGGGCGGCATATCATCAAAAGGCGTCGTGTGCTGCACTGACCGTGCAACAATAGAAGTAAACCTGAGGCCTCTGGGCGCGCGCTCGCGTGAATCATGATGCTGCACCATCACCACATGAACTGTTTGAAGCTGTCCTGTCCAGCCATTCTGTCGACAGGAAAGTCTGGCTGCAACCAAGGTTCCCCTTGACCTCGTTTATCAGGCTTCTTTGGCACCTTGTATCGGTTCAGGGAGTGAGCCCGCATCAATGTGGCTCTCCTGCTTGAGAGCAGGAACAAAACCAAACCATACTTCGGACATGAAGAGCAAAGGAATCAACACAAGGACTCCTGGGCGATGGCTCCCCTGGTTCCTCCTCAAGACCGATTTTCGAGAGCATGCAAAGGGAAGGAGGCACAGCATGGTGCAACTCCCATGGTGCCGGTACATGTGGTCGCATTCCCCAGTTCCTGCCTCAGGTCGGTGGCCACTGCCGGTGAGGAGCCAGGTGCGTAGGCTCTGCTTCCTGGCAGCTTCCACCGCCTCCTGGGCAGAGACTGCAGAAGACTTCCTCAACCAACAAGGATCTGCTCCTGCATCAGCGGGAGAAGTACATCTATCGCCAGCTTCTCTCCAGCTTTGCCTCACAGGGAAGGTCTCGCTTTCAGCGACAAGCCAGCAACTTTCGTTGCCTTCTTTCAGGAGGTTGGAGAGGTGGTGCTCCAGTCTGCGAAGGCCTTCCTTCAGCTGGACCTGCGACAGAGACCAGGCCTCGCCTCTAGCAGAGATGCTTAGAGAATATGATGGCTCCATCACCGATCTCAGCACAACAAGACGTGCTCCGCCTCAACATCCGGCAGGTCGAAAGTCACTATGAGTGGAATGTGATCTGATGGCTCCTCGCCGTGCCGGGCGGCAGGGCGGAGGCCCACTCCACTCTTTGCTTAAACCTCCGCTGTTTTCGCCCCTCCTGGTCGTTCGGCATGACACCAGGGCACTTCAGGGCACTCTTCTTCTGCAAGGATAGCATCTCCTGCGCACGTCGGAGTTGTGACTGTGCGATTTCAGTCCCTTTCGAGTCCTCGTCAAAGAATACGTAATCGATCGTCTCTTCCCGCATGCCTTCAGAAAGGAAAGTTCTGACTCCACCGAGTCAAAAGCCCTTTCAGAGGTATTTGTGGCCTGTGATCGTCGAGGAGGCGTCATTAGAGCCGTAAATATCGTCGTAGGCATCCCGCATTTTCAACTCGCGCCCGTCTGATCGCTCCCAAATGAAGCGGCGCTCCTGCCATGGCCCACGGCACATCTCAGATGCTCCAACGCCCTACACGGTCCCTACATGCCGTGTGTCCATAGCTAACAGCGAGGGATCAAGGCGCTGCTATGCGCTGCTAGCCCTGCTAGCTCCTCACGGTCCTTCTCGTAGCCTGTGTGGTCCTTCAGTTGATCGGCCACGCTGCGACTTTCCAAAAGGAGTCTGTTGCAGCACATAAGTCTCCGGCCAATGATCTCATGTGTTTGAAGTCCTTCTGGGACACCCACTCCTGGGCATGAGGCATGGTCAACAGCATCTTACCTTGCGTCTCGGCTAGCTCTCGTGAGACGGTGCTCCCGAGTCTTAGCGTCTGTCGGGTAGTGGTGACCTGAACTATTGCCTTCGAAATTTCTGGAAGTCACGGCTGTCATAGCTGCGACAGCACCGTTACGGTTTCAAGCGACTCAAGACAGTTTCAAACCTGTGCGTGTGCCGATCGAGGTGCTAGGCGGGCTGGGTCATCAGCATTGCACTCAAACTTGATCAGTGCGTCGCCGTTGGTGTCAATCTCCTCTGCACTGCCGCTGCACTGCACTCTCCAAACACAGCCGCTTCAACAACTGCTGCCGGACAGTGTTCAACTTGCCTCTGGCAGCACAAACTTTCACGCTCCGAAGTCCAAAGAACATTTGAACAAGTGCAGGAAACAAAGCCAGCAGCACGAGCAGCCTGCACTTCTCCGATAGTCTTGCTGCGAATCCTCCGCTTCCCAGCATTTCCAGCCCGTGAGTTCAACAGATTCTACTCGGGTACCGCGTATCATGATGAAAGGCTTCAAGTGCTGTGAAGTGGCTTGTACTTCTGCTGGCTGATGGAGTCGAAATCCTGCAAGACCTGATCGCCGCCCCACTCTGTTACGAGGACCAGTTCGGCTCCGAAAAAGGAGCATTCTGATGACGTTTCAGCTGCCTTCACGAAGCGGTCCTTTTCGACGTTCTTCTCCTGTCAAGTTGTCTCTCGGGGTTCGCGAGATATCGAAACCAGGGGGCCCGAGAGCAGCTGGCATCTGCATCTCGGCCGAGTCGCGCCCTTCAGGAACTTCTTCTTCCAAATGAAGTCGTGAGAATGCCCACGACTATTGATGTTAAAATCACCGCAGAAGATAACAGCTTCGTGAGGATTCACCAACTCACCTGGGCATGTTTGCCAAAATCACATCCAGGAAGTCTGATGTGCCCCTTGGAGCTAAAGAAAGCAGTGCAAAGGCAACTGCCGGCATATGCTTGCCCCAGCCGATTTAATTGCCCCAGGCGTGAAATGTCTGCATGAATCTGCCCGCAACTGTCTCTTCAATCAACGTCACCAGGTCGGAACATAGAATAATGAGGTCAGTTTTGTTGATGCATATTACGCTGCTAGTCTGGTGTTGTTAACATGTCTCGTCTCAACCAGTCATGTTCGGGGTGCAAGACTTGCGGTGATGTCCCGCAAGATTGGGATAGCTGTAGTGGTCCCCACTCCAGAAGTTCTAGATGGCTTCTGGAGACTATGCCCCACAGTAGCAAGATTCTCCGTAGGGTTCCTCCCATAAGCCTCATACAATACTTGCTTCGGTGTCCCAAAGAAATGCCTCACATGGTTTAAGGGTTGAATCGTCGTGTCCCACACAGTGAGCCTCACAGAAAAAGTTTTTCTTAGCACCCGGCTCAATAAGCCATAAGCCTCATCGTAGCAGCTTCACCTCCACACGTTAAGCCTTCATTAAGCATCAAAGGAAACAACACTCGCTGGAATGTGCCACGCAATACCCTCAGAGGCAGCAAGAGCTGCGCTAGTCTTTCCTACCAAAAATGCCTCGTGGTCCGATTCAGCACTGTCACAGAACTTGCACCACTGTGCCTCGTCTTTGGTTGTTATCGGTCTATGCCGGCAAAATCATAGCTTACAGGAGTACTGCCCGAACAAAGGCCACGGATGCATGGCCGAGTTGCTCATCAGGCTGTTGATGGTGCACAGCTCTTCCTTAAAGCAAAGAGCAAGCTCTTGGAGTTCTGGGGTTTGTAGCTTGCTTAACGAAGCTTGGCAAAACAAGCTTCAGTAAGTTGGCTGTGACTGTGATGACGATGATAGTGGTTGAGTGATGCCGGCGATTGTGCTTTCTGACTGCGACAGCACCCCCACGACCCCGACAGACGGATTTGCTCGGTCATGTCTCGAATTTGAGGCCAGGACACAGAACTCTTTAGATCAAAGGTTGCGCAGCAGTTTCAGAGAATCAGAGTGTAGTAGCTTCTGCCGCCCCACTTCCACATCCATAGTTTGTATAGAGCTGTCCGTCTCCCTGCCATGCTTTTGCAAGTCTTTCCATCTTACGGCGAAGAATCCAGGGATGAATCTTCTTCTTTCCAGGAGCGTTTGCACACTACAGAGAAACTGCGCATCCACGCAACAGCTTGCCCCCAGTGAGTCGAGAGGGAACGAGCAAGGGCCTGTAAACCCGATGTCTCCAATGCTTAAAGTGTAGAGCTGACAGGCATCATGCTGCTCATTCATGATTGACTTACACACCTTCACCTTCGGGAATCAAATCGTCAAAGCGGCAGTTCGGACTCGGCCGTGCAGGTCTCGACTGGCGGTCATTAGATGAGTCGTGCAGAAGAGCAGGGGCTGCCTGAAGACAGGACCGGCGCTGAAAAGATCTGAACTCCTCGAACATCCTCGAACCATTAGCATCTCATAACCGCGGAAGCTTCAAAACTCCTTATTTGGGTGCCCGGTCCCTCGGATCTGCAGCCGCACAAAGCCCAAACTTCTGCGGTCCATGGTCTTCATGAGCTTTCCGTCCTCTCCCCTCTCCTGCAGGGAAGAACCACCCAAACCTCTAAACCTTTGAACTCTAAAACCCTAAACACGAATCAACTCTCCTGCAAGTCCAGGTTGCCAATCAGCTTGTCCTGCAGTTCCTTCTGGTTTTTCTCCTCTGACTTCACGAGCTTTGGCATGGCATTTTACAGGAAAGCTCTAGGGTTGTGGCTCATCAGCAAAGCCAGATGTCACTGAAAGGAAACGTGTCCCAGGTGCCTTCAGATGATGTTGAGGAATCGACGCATCCTTGTCGTTGTGCAAGATTGTCACTTGCATCATGCCATCTCGACACTCCTGCTCGCGGGAAGATTACACACAAAAAAGACCGAAAGCTTGAATCCCTCTGTGTTATTTCCTGATTCGACTAGGGCTTGGAGGCAATGCAAGTCCTCGCGCCGCACAGCATCGCTCCTTGACTTCCACTCTGGTTCCGGCTGGTCCGTATGTGTCGTCAGCAAGCTCGGCCAAAGATGCCTTCCAGAGCTCCTTGAGAAGGTGACATCTGCTAAGTCAAAAAGGCTACGGAAGCAGCAGCGGCAAAGACTACAAGGGGAGATGTTGTTTTCGCGCTCGTCGTCGATGATAGCGCAAAGCTTTCCGGTGTGACAAAGTAGAGCATGACCCATTAGTAGTATCCTTGAGCCCGCCCTCGTCTTTTGATTTTTTCGCCAAGCTTCACTTTCCAGCACGCCGCTTGCAATTTGCCGCCGCAACTCTGGCGTGGAGAATTCTTTCTTCCAGAAGATGCCCTGAGCTGCGGTACAACTCCAGAAATCGCCGGAAGAAGGAGTTGGGATGATGCATGCTTGGAGGGATCTGACGGAGGACTTTAGAGAACGTGGTACTGGTAGGGCAAACGGAGTTGATGGTTAATGCCTGCAGGGCGCAATGCCCGCTCTTTCTTGGCCTGGACACAGGAGTTGTGCACCTGCAGGGATGACACCAAATCCAGCCGAATCCAGCTAGAACTCTCGGCTCGTGACAAAGCAAGCCAAAACAACGCAGCCCTTCGGGGAGCCTTCATAGCCGGCACTAGCCATGTGCTCGTGGAACTGTTTCTTCTCGACTTGGAGCCGGTGCATGTCCTTAGCGCAAATGGAGACCCTGCCTTTGGATCACCGAGCATAAATCGCAACTCGAGGTGTCATACATACACAGACAGACAGGCAGGCAGATGTTCACATCCATGCATATATGCGTACATGCATAAGACCAAGATATGCACATGCACACATGCGTACGTGATGCTTTCATACAGCAGACAAGCAAGCATGCATACAGACACACAAACGTCGAAGGCAGCATCAAACGAACAACTTTGACACACAAGCAACCTTGACGACGATGATGATGGTGATTATGTTGATGCTGTTGACGGTGGCCAAGAAGCTCCACGGCCCAAGCCTCTGTTGGGACCCCCTGGGAGGGCTTTCTTTCTGTGGGGGTGGTGTGGCTTGGGGTGTTCTCCTTCTTCTTCTCCTTGAGGGTATTGAAGGAGTTCCTGCGCGGCCATGGCCTTAGGCGACCAAGTCCTGCGCGACCACTCCTGGATGACAGGGCGACTTCGAGGAATCTGTGTCCTCCTTCTGCTGTGGATGTCACAGCTCACACCAGTGTGGGCCCAGCGGCATAGCAAAGAGGACTCTCACCACTTGGAAAAGCCAGAGGACCCTTGCCTCCTCCAACTGCCCATGCGGAGTGAGCATGCTTGGAGAATGATCCTATCAAGGAGTACGTTGCAGCGGAGGGACATGCGTCCAGGTTTGTGTGGATCTGCCTTTGCACCTCGCATCCTTCGTCAGCCAGTTCTTGGCCGGCCCTGCAGCTTCTGCAACATGCGATACCAGAGGCCGGCCAGCCTGCATCCGCACTTCCCACCTCGTAAACCGAATGGTAGGTGTCAGCGCCCCAAGTCCTGTTCTGGTGCCCTTTGCCCTAAATTTCCCGTCACTAGACAACATGATGTCACCAGACACCCCAGGCGTTCAGACTGTCGCGAAGTTACCACAGCTGGTGACTGTCCGCCAGCCCATGCTAGACACTGGTTTTGTCCTAGCCCCAGTCGTTCCCTACATTGTGTACCCGACGACTCGCACAAGGTCAAGGCCGCAGCGGTCCCAAGTCCGCTGGCTGCAGGCTGTTACAGCTTTGCACTTTTCACATCGCAGCTGCAGCTGGAGCGAGGGTTCCACCTATTCCCGGTAGGTGGGGGACCCTGTTCATCAGAGCAGGGGAAGCATCACGGTCCTGCGCAGGGAGTAGGCCTCAGTCGCGGATCCAATATACCCAGGGCTACGAAACGAGCCTTTAGAAGAGCCAGGAATCGCGCTGCCACCTCGCTGGAAGGTGGCACCTTCTATCGAGGCAGGTGGCACAGCACCTCCACCCTAAGAGCTCTTGTTGCCCATGAAGCACCTACCATAAGTAAGCCCCATGCCTGTAGACGAACCTGCAACAGCCGACAGTACCCTGAAGCTCGCACTTTCTGTTGGAACGCTGGTGGCCTGACCAGCGCAACATTCCAAGAGTTGATGGCCTGGTTAGACTCCGAACGCCGCTTCGATGTGGTAATATAAAAGCTTGTGTATGCCTTCAGCAGCGGAGGGCTTATGCAGTTGATGCGCCTGCCATGCACGCCGAAAGGCAACTATTTTCCGCTATTTAGCACATGATCAGAAGTCTTCGGCCGTTTGCTTTATGCCCAATTTGGGCTAGTCAACTTTACAACTGCACATGCATTGGCCACTGCTTCATAGGTGCGTCCTTGAATCAAAAGGCGGGCGACACAATCATCAGCAAAATGCCTTATGCATCACCTAGTTCGAAAATAGGGAGGATCTGGATTTCATCACTCCTCCTTGGTACCCCCTGTCAAGGGAGAACCACAAAGTCGGGTACTCTAGATCCGACCGCGTTTCAGTAGATCCGGTTCCCGCGATTCTCGCGCAGCAACGACAAAGCTCCACTCTCGAAGTCCTTGAAGCATTTCTCAGGCCCCAACACGTCTCATACAGATGGAGCTTATCACTCCCTTGCGTCATCGTGAAGGGTCCTTCATACATACGGATCTCAACGGGAGGCGGTGGCTGCACTCTTTGGAACGCTGGGGTGTAGTCAGCCTGTGTCTCCTTACCGCACATCACCTTCTTCTTCGGCTGCTTATTGTATGTTGGAACGAGGGTCCGTTGCTACCGCATGGGCCTTCAGGTAGTAGAGGTGTCGAAGAGGGGACCGATGGGGTACCCGGTGATATATCTGAGGGTAAGGACGGAACCGGAGAGGTATTCGGTGGCATAGTTTGCTCGAACCTTTCTTTCAGTTCGTACATTCTCTTCATCTGCTCACTGCTCAGCTGCGAAGGCGATAAGGAGAGAAGGCCTTCATTGAAGTCGAAGAAGTCTTGATGACCCTGTCCTTCATGTTCCAGAGCTGAACCAGCTCCTTTAAGCGACTTCTTGTAAAAGGTTTCGTACCAAGATCAGCTCGTTGAAACGATCCTGCAACGTGATGGACTCTGACTTCGTTTGACTGAGTCCTTTCCTTCATCCAGTGGGACCTTAGCTTTAAGTGCCGTGTCCTCCAGCTTCCACTCGAAGCCGTTAGGAGTGTAACCGCGGCCTGGTTGTCGACATACAAATCGATGACAATCGGCTTGCGAAGAATCTCCTGCAAAACCTCTCGCACTGACATACCAAGGAGGGTGCCCTCAATGCCTTCAATCAACTCACTCTCCGCCGTAGATAACGTAACTAGCGGTTGGCGCGAAGAGCGCCATGTTATGGGACTCTGGCCCAAGAACACCGCCGTAGCTCCATGGCTTCTCCCAGCACTCGGCGCAAATGAGGAGTCCGTATATACATTTAGAGTGATTTCCCCTTCTTCCCCTGGATCTGAGAGGCGTGTACGATAACCAATCGTCTCGTTCAAGTAGTCATGGAGCCTCTGACCAATGCGGTTCACCATTTCCGGGCTTTTTGTAATCTTCGATGCCATCAGGGCGGTGACGTACTGGATGTCCGGTCTCGACCGACTCATAAGCCACATCATTTCCCCGACCCTACCTCAGACTCCAAACCCGTTAAGTCACAGGGCTCTGCATTCACCAGGGCCTCCTCTTCTTCATGAGAGAGAATGAGAAGCTCCTTTGGTCCTTGACTCGTGGATCTCGAACCATCATACTTGTAGGAACGGAGGAGCTCCCTTATAAAACCTTCTTGACATAGTTCCACAGCTCCGTCCTCTTGATGTAACTCCATTCCAAGGAATCGTATCGGATGACCTTCTTCTAGAACATCCAAAGCATCAACTTCCCATTTTTCCAAAATCCACTTGAAGAAACCCTGCATAGTCTGGTCCTCGGCATGAATGAGGAGGTCGTCGATGTACACCAGTACGTAGCCATAGACCTCAGAGTCGGTACCATCTTCTCGAACAACCCGCCAAATCTGGTCATCAGTCACCAACTGCTCAAGCTTCAACACCACTGGTTGTCCCTTGTCTTGTATGGTCCATCTGGCCTTTCGGAGCTCACGGCCGGAGACTCCCGTAGACCGTAGATGGCCTGCTCCACAAACCACATGTCACCGCGTTCTGCTAGCCCAAGTTCGTAGGCTATTGAAGGTGGCTCCAGAGCCACAGGAAGCCCCAACCATTTCGCCAGAACGAAGGCCTGACGCACATCCGTGGTTCCAATCTTCCATCGCTTTCCAGCATTCAGTGACAGTATATGGCCCGCAATGACATAGCATCAATGCCAGCTGCAAAGAGGTCGAAACATGAGGAGTCTTCTGGTACATGATTTCCGCAGGCCACAAATCTGGTTTTTCGTCTGAACCCTTCTGGGACCTTTGTCTGGTTTAATGGTGTAGACACCCTTACATGGAACGATCCGGCAATTGGGAGGAAGTTCTGACCTTTTCCGTACCGTGAAGGCTTTCTTTGCATCCTTGAGGTTCTCAAACTCTTTCCGAGCTGAGGGACGCCAAAGATCGACATTTTTTCGAACATCAGCTAGGCTAACGTTGCGGGTCACCTCCAAGCGCGCACCTTCCTTTGCAATGTTCTCCAACAGGTTCTCAATCTCCGGGGTATACTGGACCTCGGCTTTCTTCATCATCTTCCGAATGCCCCTCTGACATTCCCTTGAAACCACCGTCTCACCACCACCATGTTCTGCTGAAGTTCGCAGGTGGAAGATCTCCTCATCCTCGATCTCAACGAAGCCCACTTCCTCAACGTTAGGAACCTTCAACGCTTTGAGTGCAGGGTCTTCAGCTCCTCCACTGTCACCTTCCGGCTCACCATCATCATCGGAATCCCCACTGGCATGATCCTCAGGCGCAGCTTCAAAAGGGAACCCACAGAGTTCAACTCTGACACGTCCTCCTCTGAAAGCTTCGTTGCTCTCGGAGTGTACAACAACATCATCAGCCGTTTTCCAACCCAAGGTTGAACTTCATGCCATCCTCGAGGAGAGAACTTAGCGCATTTGCCCGGGTGCATGTGAAGTAGCCTGCCCTTGATCTCCTTTCCATTTGGTAGGATCTTTGAAACAACTTCACTTCCTTCTACATCATCATCTTGCACCCAAAGTTCACCTCCCTGAAACTCCTGGAGCGGCAACACACAACTTGTTGACATTCTTGAGTTATGAACATCACGATGCAATCCCAGCTGCGCATTCTTCGCCAAACCCACACCACATTGAACTTCACGCTCTTCGCGATAGTCAGACCACCATCGTACACTAGCTAGCGTATCCTCCCGCCACCTCCCTCTACACCTCCGGGGAGTACGTAGCAAGCCTAGCTTAAGCTAGCTGGCTTCACGCAGTAGCACGGACAACACGAACTTCTCTCTTTTTAGCGTTGTGGCGAAGTCCCGCGTTAGCCCGGAGAAGAACTCTAGCCTTTGGCTAGCTAATCTCCAGGGTGGGTTGGGTGGGCACTCGAAATTTGCCCCCCAATAGCTGGGGGCCTTTCAGCACAATGGCCACGGAGTAGCACTGCTTCACCGGCCATGTGCAGACACTCTAGCAAACAGACAAGCTTCGTTCTGTTTAGCTTCAGAGGAAAACCCCTTCGACGTTTTCTAGCGAAACACCTTCGATGTTTCCCAAAGGGATACTGGCGCTAGCATACACTGTCGTACCTCGTCCCTCGGCACGAGTGCGTACACTAGCTAGCGTATCCTCCCGCCACCTCCCTCTACACCTCCGGGGAGTACGTAGCAAGCCTAGCTTAAGCTAGCTGGCTTCACGCAGTAGCACGGACAACACGAACTTCTCTCTTTTTAGCGTTGTGGCGAAGTCCCGCGTTAGCCCGGAGAAGAACTCTAGCCTTTGGCTAGCTAATCTCCTTGCGCAGCCGTAGGGCTACCAGGGACCTAGCTTACGGGCCTTCTTAGCGAACCTTGGAGCCTTCGGCTCTCCGGTCCTTTTCCTCACTCCTAGCTCTTGGAAGTAGCTAGCCGAGTGTTCGAGGAGACGGCCCAGCACGCGCCACTCTAGCTTCCCCCCCTCCAGGTTCACCCTGAAGTCCGGGGAGAAACTAGCGAAGTTCTCGTTCGTGAGGTCGTCCGCTAGCTGGTTCAGATCTCTGCGGATCCACTGTAGCTGAAGCTCACAGTTCTTAGCGGAGAGTTCCTCTGCTAGCTCCATCAACACCAGGGTCGACGGGAACTTCGTCGTCATAGCCTTCTTCAGTAGCGCTTCGTTGGACTGGTTGTCAGTGTAGCCACGGATGGCCACCTTGGAGGTCTTCTTAGCATCCCCTTCCGGTACCCAGAGCCTCACACCAACCAGAGTAGCCAGTAGCTCCAGCGCAGCTATGACCTTGTTCGGGTCTCCTTTAGCGAAGGCCCAGGGGGCCCATTCCTTCTTCACCTCTAGCGAGAACCAGGGACCGTGGCAGCCGTCCACTAGCTCGAGGAAGCCCCCAATCCAGGCACGTCCGTTCTCGGCCTTAGCGTCGGTGTAAAAGGAGAGCGGTGCCGCCCCGTCCAATAGCGAGGCCGGCTTCTGGAGACGGCCCCCCGCTGCTAAACGGTCTGCTAGCCAGCCACAGAGGACGCGGATCATCGTGGGTAGCGTGAGGATCCCCAGCTTCCCTTGTACGGCTGAAGACCAGGCGTGTAGCGGTCCCAAGAAGGGGCGCTCCCAGTCTAGCGCCATGGAAGCGAACCCCAGGCGCCCTAGCCCCTGAGCAAAGGGCCGGGCCTCGCACTTCCCGTCACGGACTAGCTTCCGTAGCCATTCCACTAGCCAGTCGGTTCTCTTCTGAGACAGACCTAGCCTCCAGGTGGAGTACTCCGTCTCCATGCCTAGCCACTCCACCCGAAATCCCCCCCTCGTCTTGGCCCACTTGAAGGGGTACCCAAGACTAGCGAGGAAGAGATAGCTTAGCGGGATCCCCATGCGCCCTCTAGCCCCCCGGCCCAAGGACTCGAGGTCGTCGGCATAGAGGAGCATGTCTAGCGGGAACGATGGCCCTAGCAGGTGGTACGTGAGCCGAAGCCCACACGCCGCTATACGGGTCCACCAGTAGCTCGCGCAGGATAGCCCGAAGGTCCCCACCAGGTTAACGTAAACCGTCTGGCTGTCGGGGTCCCCCGGTGTAGCTTCCTCGGTGTCGATCTGACACCCCAAGTAGCCATGCTCCCCTTCCGCATGCTTGTAGCGTCGGTGGGCCTTAGCGATGTCGCCCACCACGGAGAAAGCCACCTCGTTAGCGTCGATGTGTTCCCGAAGTAGCTGCTTCTTCTCCCTAGCTCCCGGGGCCCGGATCTTATCCCTGCACTTGATGCGGTGGTTGACCCGGACCCCGTGGGTAGCGTCGTGGATCATCCTCTTCTTTCCACTAGCTTCGTCCTCGACGATGACAGCTAGCGCGGCGATGGCTCGATGCTCGCCATAGCGGGCTTTGAACTCGCCTAGCGTCATCTTGACCATGAGGCCCTCCGCCACGTCCTCTTCGAACTTCTCCCTAGCGAACTCCCGGTACTCTTCCACCGAGGAGTAGTTCGGGACCCAGGCTAGCGCCGCCTCCCAAGGGGCGTTCTCCAAAGGCCACTTTAGCTGCTCCTCGAAGACGTGGGGAGTGCGTGGTAGCGGGTCTCTCACCCCCACCGGTAGCCCCTCCTCGGCCTGGAGGAGGAAGTCCCTGTCGGGATCGCCGGCCGCGGTCAGTAGCGCCCGAATGAGGCGAAGGTATAGCGGTTGCCCCGGGGCCACCTTCAGCAGCTCCGGGTCCCCCAAGTCGTTAGCTTCCAGCCACTCTTTCCAGATCAAGCGTAGCTGCTCCTGGAGGTCTTCGGAGCTAGCCAGGGCACAGCCCTTGGCCCCTCCGGCCGCCATTCGGAAGGCTTCCTTCTCTAGCTCCGCCTCCGAACCCACCTTAGCGAGGATCACCTCCATCATCTTCTCCCGTAGCCAGTTCCAGTTGGGACCATCGGCATAGCTGCGGGTAGCGTGGGGCCAGCGTCCTGGGGAGCAGAGGCCCCCACCATCGTGGTAGCTCTTGTTGCCACCTAGCTGTTGGCAGGTCCTTGGTGGTCCTGAACCCCCTAGCACCCGCGGACCCTCCGGCTCACAGGTCGGGAAGGTCTCGGGTAGCGGGCACTCCGGCCTAGCGCCACCCCCCTCCCCCTGGGCAGCGGTAGCAGGGTGCTGGCAGGAGTCCAGGATCAGGGTAGCCAGCCACTGGCACATTCTAGCGGGCCACTTCTCGGAACCTGAGGTCTTGAAGGGGCCCTTAGCGGTGCGTTTGAACATGCGACCCAAGGTAGTAGCAGAAGGCCGCGGTCCTGTGTAGCAGCCCTTTTTGTCATAGCACGGCAGGCCTTCGTGCACAAAGTCTGGCATAGCGGAAGAACACTTCAGGAGTAGCCGTGTAGGCTTAGCGTATGGCGTACCAAAACTAGCCTGGTGGAAGGCCACGGTCCGTAGCCCCTTTTCCAGAAGGGTGGCTAGCGGCGGCCACTGCCACATAGAGGCCGGCCGTGCTCCTTTGTGCGGGCCCTTAGCGAGGGCACCAAGGTCCTCGGGCTGTTCCATGGCCAGGAAGGTAGCTGCACCATCGGCCACGAGGGTAGCGACCTCGAAGCTGAAATCCGCAAAAATGTTGCCCAGGATAGCGCGGTCTCGTTCAGCAGGCGTTAGCGTTTCCAGACCTCGGGGAAACTCGTAGCTGCGCACCGGGCGAGGCCCTTGAAAGTTAGCCCAAGGTGCTCTGGAGAAGCTAGCGCACGGCGGGGAGAGCACCACCGCGGCGAACTCCTTGCTAGCGATCCGGTCCAGGTAGCTTTGCCGAATCTTGGGCTGACTGAGGTCGTATTTAGCGTGCCGTAGCAGGTCGACACACTCGACCCTCACGTCGTTTCCCCACTCTGCCGCTAGCTGGTGCAAGCACTGCGCCACATCTAGCCGGCGCGAGGTACCCGAGAAAAGGTAGAGCACCCGTAGCGGCTTTGTCAGCGTAGCGGCCGGCGCTGCCGGCATAGCGGCCGGTGAGTCTGGCGTAGCATCCCCCCCGGGGGGGGTCACAGGCACTGAGGGCGCAGCCGCCGTAGCGGGTCAGTTGGAGGGCTTGTCCTCCTTAGCTGCGTCGGTCTGCTTGCTCGGGCACTTGGTAGCCGGGTGCTTGCCGAAGCATAGCGAGCAAACGTGCTCGAAGTGGCACTTGTTGCCATTCTTGCACCCCTTAGCATTGTAGCGGAAGCAGATGGGCTTCCCCTGCGGGGTGCGATCGGCACCCAAGCGTTTCTTAGCCTTCCCCCCTTTGGGGGGGCCATCTTTGCCCTTGCCTTTCCCCTTGGGGGTCTTAGCGGGCCGATCCTCCGTGGAGGTCCAGGGCTGCGGCCGCTTAGCATGGAGGGCTAGCGGCGTCGTGAAGTGCCGCTCCTTGACGCTAGCGTCCTTGTAGGCCAGGACTAGCGCAGCACCGAAGGAGTAGCCAGCTGTGGCCATGACCTTGTAGGCGTGCTTCCTGATAGCGTGCTCGTAGCTGAGGACCAAGGTCCACGGGGGCACTAGCGACCCCGAGTCAGCACTGGACCGGAGACCATAGCAATAGTCGCCGAGGAGATAGTCTTTGTAGCGCTCGAAGAGGGCCATGTTGACATCCTTTAGCTCCTCTCGATTGGGGTGTTTTAGCTGCATCATAATTAGCGTGTTCTGGAGGACCGTGAGCCGCAGCCGTAGCTGCTCCGGCCCAGAGGGCATGGGGGCCCTAGCCCCGCCCTTCTTCATGGATAGCGTGCCATTGCCGTTCCAGACGGGCAGTAGCGTGTCAGGATCCCACTCGTCCCGACTGATGACCTCAGTTAGCGGCTCCGCTCGGAACTCGCCAGATTCGAGCTCACCTAGCTTCTTCTCGATGTACTCCTTAGCGGGAGTTTGCTTGTCCTCCAGGTCTCCGAACTTAGCTGTGAAGGCTTGGCGCATGGCCATGTAATCGTAGCGGGGATGGGCTTCGCCCAATCCCGGACCTCGTGTGTAGCCTCCGCCTCCGCTTGCCGCTCGGAGCGGGAAGTAGCGGTCCGCCATGCGATGGTGACCCCCGCGGCCTGAGCGCGGCTAGCGAGCGAGGTGGACGGCTCAATTGCAAAGCTGTCCTTTAGCATCTTCTTGAGGTCCGCCTCATCTGTTGCCGAGGCTGCGAACTTAGCGACGGTATCAATACCGTTGGAAAAGAGCTCGGATTGGATAGCATCCGAGACTTTATGTTGCACTAGCAGGAAACGAAGCTCGCTGCTTCCGAGGGCTAGCTTCTTCGCCAGAGCCTCTGCCATGGTAGCCGGCACGACGGGCCCTACGCTACCCTAAGGAAAAATGTGAAAAGAAAAATTCCTGCTAGCACATTGGGGAAAAGCTCCTAGCGTGAGAGTGTGTCTGGGAGTGCCGGTCGATAGCTTTCGCTGAAAAGGGTCACTGCAGCAGAGAGCAGCCCTAGCAGCACCACCGACCCCGGCCCCGCCCCCCCCCAAGACTCTCGACACTCTCTCGCTCTAGCCGTCCCTTCTTTCTGGCTGCCGACATGTGTGTAGCATGACTGTAGCGCGCACACACTGGCAACTGTAGCGAGGGACGCCTCTGACTTTTGCTGCGGCTAGCGGTCGGCAGCAGAGGGCGCTGCAAAAGTAGCCACATGCAAGACAAAAGTAGCGGGTGCACGTAGCGAGGCCGGGGCCTGTAGCGAGGCAGGGGGCTGCCTGTTTAGCGGCCGCCCCAATCCTCCCCGCGGCTCCACTGCTTGCACCCATCACAACAGTGAGTAGCGTGGTCGTCACACTTAAACCACATCCGCCTGTTACAGGCTCTTAGCGAACAGACCTCGCAGGTCGTAGCGCACCTGAAAATACAGGCGTTAGCGTCCCAGTGGCCAAGGGAGTAGCGGCAGCGATTCGGCTGGTACTGCGTATAGCAGCTAGGTAGCAGCATGGAAAGTAGCTCGCTAGCGCGCTCCCCTTGGGGCGTGTTAGCGGGAGGGTGCGTGTAGCGACACATCAGTGCCACGTCCTCCCTCCCTAGCGAGTACAGCTCCTCCCTGTGGTGGATAGCACCCTTGACTAGCGTGCCATCATAGCCTTTGCCATAGCGGGGGTTGGGTCCTCTGCCCTTCCCCTTCTCGAAGCGCTGGTCCCAGGAACCTAGCGGCCACAGATCGCGGTCAATAGCGGACCACGAGAGCTCGAGGTACCAGTAGCTCTCCCCTCTGGGGAGACTGTTAGCGTGGGCGCCCGGAGGGGGCCGCGCTCTGCCCTGTAGCGCGACGCTCACTGGCGTGCCCTTAGCGGCCCTGACATTGTCGGGCATGCCCCCCGCTTGCTGGATAGCGCGATCCTGCTGGAGTTCGCGGCGTAGCAACTCCAGGTAGCGGTCGGGGTCCTCGAATAGCGTGCCCCATGTGTAGTCAAACACATTGACAGTAGCGGGCGGCTGGCCCTTGCCGTCTTTGCCCTCGGCCGGCCTGCCCTTAGCGCCCTTGCGGCCCCGGCCCGGGCTGGTAGCGCGAGGGGGCGAGGGGCTAGCGGCTCTCGGCCCCATCTCCATGAACCTTCTAGCGGCCGACTCTGCCGGCGTCGGGTCCACGGTAGCGGCTGCAGCTGTGGCAGCAGGGGCTGCCGTAGCGGTTGCAGTAGCGGCAGCAGGCGCAGGATCGGCGCTGCCCGTAGCAGTCGGATCTCTGTTAGCGGCCTCCTCTGCGGCCTGCAGGGAGGCTTTGCTAGCGGCCACCGCCTGCTGGTACTCCAGCTCGGCAGCCTGCTCCTCCTTAGCGAGCCGCTCCGCGGCTTCCTTCCGCTTCTCTGCTAGCGCGGCCGCTGCGACCCTCTGGTCGTGCTCGGCCTTCTCCTTAGCGGCTGCGGCCTCCGCGTCTCTGCGGGCCTTGGCTTTAGCAGCGCTAGCGGCTGCATTAGCAGCAGCAAGCTGGTCTAGCTGGGCCTTTGTTGCTGCCGCGGCGGCCTCTGTAGCGGCGAACCTTTGCGTGAGGCCCGCAGACATAGCCTCGTCCAGGCTAGCGATGTCCTCTTGGGACAAGTCGGCCCAGCTGGTAGCGGACAGAACCCGCCGCTCCATCAGGTTAGCGGGGCTCTGCTGGCGTAGCCCGGCCCCTATCCACTTTCGTGGCGGGGACTCTTTGTCTAGCCTCTCGATCGCCTCCTGCGACATAGCGATCAGCTCCTGTAGCAGAGGCTTGTCGAGATAGCGGTGCAGCCCATCCGTGCACTCTGAAGGGCGAAACCTTAGCGCCTTCCGAAGACCGCGGAGGGTCTCCGGAAGGTAGTCTCCACTAGCGGGCTGTTCCGCCGTAGCTGGACCACCTGGTGGCCCCGCGCCCTTAGGCGTTGTAGCAGTGGCATCCTTTCCTTTGCCACCCATAGCGGCGCCCACGGCGCGGATCAGGTGAAACGACTATTGAAAATCTCGCTACCTTAGGGTAGCGAAGCCGAGGGCTAGCGTGGAGAGAGGTTTAGCACAGTCACTGGCTCCTGCGTCTAGCTCCTTTGTTGCCCTGTTGCCTAGCGGGGTCCAAACCCGCACGTTTCGTAGCGCCTTCCTCCGCTCCTTAGCTCCTTCCTGCAGGACGGACCTAGCGCAGACACTGGCTCCTCTCCTAGCTCCTGTGTTCCCTGGGTGGCCAGCGAAGGGGTCCCCCGGCCCCGGTTTCCTAGCGCCTGCCTTCGCTCCTTGCTCCTCCTACAGCGCACTAGCGGAACACGAAAGCACAACACAAGCAACACAGCAAGTGACATGTAGCAAGAACGTGGTTCCCTCCACTCTCTTCTTTCTCCCCTCCCCCCCCCCCCCCCCCCCCCCCCCCCCCCCCCCCCCCCCCCCCCCCCCCCCCCCCCCCCCCGAGCACACCCCCTTTAAAAACTAGCGGCGTTTCGCAAGGGAGGGAAGAGAGAGAGAGAGAGGGAGACAGAGGGGAAAGGAAAAGAGGGTGCCGACCTAGCAGCCTTTCTAGCCTCAGTGCGAGTGCGAGTTCGGCGGCTTAGCACGCCCTGCGCTCAAGGATGACTGCTAGCGGACCCCGTTGCGTGATCCTCTGGGGCTTCGTCATCTTCCGAGTTAGCGAGCGATCCTTCGCTAGCGTCCCCTTCGGAGATAGCCCCTTGGTTCGGCCAGCATAGCTTGCACACATGTGTGTACTCATGCGGCTCCGGAACCGAATTGAAAACCCTAGCGTTGCGGAAAGCACGTCGCTTTCCCATCCAGCAACCTGTAGCGCCCGCCTTGTGCAGGCGGAAAATGGCACCTGGGACCTCTACGATTACATAGCTGCCCTGGCTGCGGTCGGGAACCCTGGCCTGCTTCTTAGCAGGCCGTTCCACGACCTCTGCAGAGGCCTCGGAGCTACTCCCGGGCGCTAGCGGTTCCACTGGCTCTTCGGGCCCCTCGGGAACTTCTAGCTCTTCCGCCTCTGTCGGGACTCCTAGCAGGCCCTCCATCCAGATTTTCCGCAGCCTCGCCGCCATGTGGATAGCCTGGCTGTGGGTTAGCTTGGCCCTCTCTTCCAGCCAGGGCTCCAGATCCGCGGCGATTTCACGCTCGTCGAGCGCCTCGTAGCGGTCGTCCCCCCTAGCCGTCTTAGCGAAGAGAGCTTGGAGACGGGACACCCGACCCGCAAAGGATCTAGCGTACACGTCGGACCCCTCGGGTTTCCAACGCCCTAGCAGATCCTTATCCTGCGGGGGGATCTCCTTTAGCGCCAACCCTGTTGGTAGCACTGAGCGCTCACTGTGCTCCGTCCAATAGCCCTGGACCTCCCGCGGGTAGCCCATGATAGCCAGCAGCCCCGCGGTTGCCACCATAGCATCCGCATAGGTAGCCATCTTCTTCTCTAGCTGCCCCGCCCGGCCCAGCCGCGGCATGAGGTAGTCCCGGGCGTAGTTAGCGTGGGCCTTGAGGAGGTCGAAGCCGGTCACTAGCCAGCTCTTAGCGACCAGAAAGGCGTGCTCGGACACCACGACCGGTAGCTCCTTGACCCTCCTCGTAGCGCCGGACGTCTTGGTCTTCCGGAGGATGGTGGTGAGTCGCCCCTCCACCATCACTAGCTCGGCCGGCAAGATAGCCTGGAGGTCCGACCATCTTAGCGTGGCCCAAACCTTGACCAACTTAGCCCAGGCCCAGATCCGCCAGCCTGCCGCCAGGGCGGGGTTGATGACCACGAGCTCTAGCTGCACCAGCATGTAGACAGGGTAGCGGGGCGCTCTCTTGATCAGGGGGGCGCCCTCCGCTAGCTGCTCCACTATGCTATCCTTAGCGGCCCAAACCAGGCGACCAAAGGTGGTCCGTAGCTCCACCGGGAAGTCGGCCACCTTCTCCACCCAAGAGATAGCCTTAAGAATAGCTTCAGGGACTGACCGGCCGCAGGGTTCATCACTCCTAGCGAGGAGGTAATCCACCAGGTCCGCGGCGGTGCCCGGAGGCGGCCTGAGCTTAGCTGCGTGGAGCCATTGGCGCCACTGCCTGTAGTAGCTCAGGTAGCGCTTCAAAGTGGAAGCCCGGGTCTTCCCTGGAAGCAACATAGCTGCCCTCGCGGGGTCCAGACTCCCGTGCAGCTTAGCGAGAACTGGGGCATGAATCTCTAGCAGCTCCTCACGGAGCTTCCTCGCCCAAACGTCTAGCAGTCGCTCCTCTCTAGCCGCACTGATCGTGCTGGGCTGTAGCGTCTTTCGGTTCCGCTCCCCGGGAGGAGGTCTTAGCGGCGCCGGTGGCTGAAGCACCGCCTCTTCGACCTCTTCCCTTGGGGTCGGTAGCGGTGGCATCCGGGCTCTCCAGGTGATATCGTCCTGGTAGTAGCCGTGCACCCTCTGATAGATCGTAGCTTCCTGCCGTGCTTCCTGTAGCCAGCAGTAAACGCCATCCCATAGCCACGGCTGGTATGGGATACCTAGCTCTCGTGCTAGCTGCTTGGCAACGTCCTCTGCGTCGTCCAGGTCCACCACCGCTAGCTCCAAGACCCCAAACCCCTGGCTGGTGAGATGCCGGTAGGCCCTGTCTAGCGTGCGCCTACGTTCCTGCTGGACCGTAGCCTGCGCTTCTAGCTCTGCCTCCATCTCCCAACCCTCGAAGAGTAGCCCCGTCTCCTCGGGCTGTGGGTCACTAGCTGGGGTCTGCGGGACCCACGAGGGTACCTCCCCGGAGGGAGCCCCCGCGGTGTCGTCCCCCCCTAGCGTGGGTACCTCGGTAGGACACGACCCACTTAGCGGGGGCGGGGAATCCCCAACCACTGTAGCGCAGTCGACGGCTGTAGCTGCTGCGCCATCTGGCGTGGTCGGCGCCAGGGTAGCGTCGCTGTCCGACATGGCAGCGCACCCAAAGCAGGGCTAATTAGCCCTGTTCCCTTTCCTACCCCCACTCGAAATTTGCCCCCCAGTAGCTGGGGGCCTTTCAGCACAATGGCCACGGAGTAGCACTGCTTCACCGGCCATGTGCAGACACTCTAGCAAACAGACAAGCTTCGTTCTGTTTAGCTTCAGAGGAAAACCCCTTCGACGTTTTCTAGCGAAACACCTTCGATGTTTCCCAAAGGGATACTAGCGCTAGCATACACTGTCGTACCTCGTCCCTCGGCACGAGTGCATCACGCAGGATCACATGTCCTCGCTTCACATCCCTGAGCGCCATACCACCCCTTTTTCCAACGGGTTCCAACTGCTTCGTGCTTTTTCTCGGCCTTGCCCTGGTAGACTTTGGACCTGAACCACACCTCATTCCCAAACGTAGTAGCCGCCTGGGTTGTCCACGGGCTGAATGGAAAGGCCTTGGACCACAACACTGACGAAGCGTGGTTCACCGCCATGGGCCAATTTTTAGCTTCCATTCCGGACCCTTTCAACAGAGCTCGGATGCGGCTTTTCGCCCACTTCACTCCCAGCTCTGCCGTGGAATTGCCTGCAGGATCACCACCAGCGGTCTTCGTATGACGTAGGTTAGCATCCACCGTCCATTCCTTGAAGTTCTTCGCCTTGAACTCTCGCGCACGATCAGTGTGAATCACATCCACATGGAGGCCGCTTTGTCGTAGTTGAAGGAGAAGTTCTTTGGCCGCTTGTAGTACATGTTGTCCGGTTCGTCTCCGTAGGGGACGAGTAAGGCTTGAGTAAGGTATATGGTCGCCGTCTCCATTCCCTTGTTGAGTCCGCTGATCGCGTCATCCAGCGACTCTGGGCCGAACGGCTCCCCGTCACTCTCCTCTCCTCCTGAAGTCTTGTCCGCGAACTCAGGCTCAACATCAAGCTCCAAAGGGTCACCCTCAACATCCTCAGGTTCATCTGGTACGTAGAGCTCCCTTTCCACTTCTGGGATAGCCGATGCGCTCATGTACTCCTCTGGGCACCTGTACGCAGCAACCATTACATACTTGTAGTCATCAAACTCGGTGTCCCGGCCCTTCTGTTTGAAAGGTCCAGCCAGGTCTATAGCAACCGAATACATTCCCGGCATCTTTCTCCTTCTATGCTGGTACCCGTAGGCCTGAGCATTGATGCACACCGAGCAATCAGCCCTGTAAGGCTGATGGTCGTTCAAAAGGTGTTGCCTCCACTCTTGTCGTTGGTCCTTTGTGAGTTTGCTCACTTTGGCACCGGCTTCTATGAGGCTCTCCTCCTGAATGAAAGAACCATCCATGCCATCCTTAAGTGCTTCCACCACCAGTTCCCGAAAGCCCAGAGACCACAAACGTTTTTCGTCCTTGTTGACCAACGATGAGGGAACACATGTATCCTGGAAATCCCAGTTGTTGTGCAGGGCATACAGGAGGGGATAGTTGGTTCCCACCGTTGTGGGTCTCTTGCCCTTGTGGCCGAAAGCTCCCATGTTGAAGGAAGCCATCCTCATTGCCCCAACAGATCTGAAGGACTTCCATAGCTCCAGTTCCCAAGGAGAAGGGTAAGTCGGGTCACATTCTCGGAGTCGCTCCTCGTCTGCTGGGGTCTCCATCAAGAAGCCCACGGGACCCTTCGAACAGGTAGAAGAGAGAACCCAAATCAGCATTTGCTTAGCGATGATGGCTGTCTCCTGGTCGAGGTGTTGTTGTTGCAGTGGTGGTAGTCCATGTCGTCCGTGCGGTTCAGCTTGGGTCCTTTTCAGTGGACCTTGGTTCCAGCGCTCAGAGGCAGAATTGAACCAGGTCTCGGTCCGAGGACATCCCAGAACATCGGAAATCCTGCCCGTCGAAGCTGCCCATAGAAGCATCTGGTAGACAGCATGGGTCGATTCAGATCCCATAACTTTGAGCTCACATTCAGGACAATTTTTCCACATTGGGGAACCACACTAATTGGATCACCATTCTTTCCAACCTCCTCAACCTGCAAGTTCACGACCCAACTCTTAGAGGCCAACAAAGCCTTCCTCTGTCTCCTGGTAAGTGGCAAAGCCTTCAAATAGCTCTCGCCCTTCTCCTTGTCAAAGGTCTCCAACATCAACGTGTGAACTTCCGATGGTAGGTGCTTGGTAAAGGGGCATTTCATGAGGACCTTCAACAGCATTCCCTTGTTCCCTGAGATCGCGTACTCGCTCAAAAGTTCCGTCCAGCTTCGCTTCTCCTCGAGCTTTACGACTTCCAAACGAGCCTTCAGGGTCTCCACGTTTCCATTCAAAGCATTCACCTGCTTCATCTCAAGGTCACGAATCATAGCCAAAGCATCACAAGCTGCCACTTCTGGACAGTGGTTGGTGACCTTCACTCGAACCGTGCCCTCTCAGGGTGCGTGAGGTGCAACTTCGTAGGACTCCAGTGGAGGGTGTAGCGGAGGCCCTCGATCAGAGCTCCAAGTGGAACTATTGGTTGGACCTTGTTCTCCTCCTCCTGAACGCTTCCCTGAAGGTTCTGCCTCAGGATCTTCTCGTCCTCGCCCGGCAGTGTAACTTTTACTGGCTGTGCCTTCTCATACTCCTCGATAGATGCTGGCCGCATGGCGTGGCTGGCTCCCGTGTCGAGGAGTCCGCTCGATGATGCACTGCTCTCCTCCTGTGGTTGTTCATCCTCGCGTCGAAGAACTGCAAGTCTGGTAGTAGAGGAAGAATTCACTACGCCAAGCTTCTTCAAGGTAGTTGCCGTCATCGACTTGAGCACTCTCCCAACATCCGCGAGAACTTCACGAAGATCATTTCCAGAGGGCACGCTTTCACTTCCCTGGGTCTGTCCTCCTCCAACCGTCTCTGGCTTCTCGTCGATGCGCACAGTCTTGGTGGAGGTAGTAGTTGACGATTGGGCTGTTGTAGGCGGCTTCTCTGCTCCAGCTTTCGGAGTTCCTCCTTGGGATGTAGGTGGGGGTGAACTTCTTACTCGGACAATCTTTCTGTGCATGGCCCTTTCCTCCACATGACAAACACCTGTCCCGCTTGTCCAAACCATCCCAGCTGTGAGCAAATGGACACCGGCCTGCTCGAGCACAGCCCTTCGCCGTCTTCCCGAAGAACCTGCAAGGAACTTCAGATTTGGGCTTGTCGTACTTCGGTGGTTCCACATTCCCAGTCGTAGTTGACGGAGTAGGAGGTGGTGCCTTTGAAGGCGGTGCAGGTTGCCCTGCCTTTGGATCCCCTCGTATTGGCTTCAGTCGAGGCTCTGACTTCGGAGTAGTCGTGGGTGTAGTCGCCGTGGTTGAGGTGGCCGTAGATGCCGTCATACCCACTGCCAAGGCCTCGCACTCACCCATAAGGTGCCCATAGTAGCTCTCGACACTCTCGTAGCTGCGGTTTGTGTCTATCTGCAAAGTCGACTTCAGGAGAGAGGTACGAAATGAAGCATCAGGGTTCCTTTCCATGACTTGCCGAACCAAACCGTTCAACCCCCTCGTGAGGAGGCTTGGGTCCGGGGCCTGAACATTCAACTCCCTGCAACGCCTGAGCCATCGGTTCCATGTCCGTAGTGATTCCACGGCCCTCTGAGGATCACTCTCAGCAGGAGGAGCTTGGAGACTATTGAGGATCTTGACTTTTTCAGCCTCGCCTCCAGGTTGGTATAGCTGAAGTAGCCGGTACAGCAGCTTCGTCGTCGAGTCGGCCAGACGCCGAGCGACCACTTCCTGCTTCACTCCATCTGGCAAGGCAGCAATGACCATTGAAGCCGCCCTGCTGTTGATCCGTGACCAAGCTCATCCGTAGTAGGCGCGACCGTCAACTTCTCAACCGGCGTAGCCAACGACCAGAGTCCATAGGCACGATGTGCTTCTTTCACAACCTTCCTCCACCACAGTGCCGATCCATCTGATAGATCAGACATGGGAGCATCAATCAACTCCAACCAATCCATGATGTCAACACACGAGGTATCCGCCGAGGGGTCCTTTAGCACTGGCAAAACACTAGTTCCCGGCTTGACATTCTGAGGCGACTTCTCTCCCTCGGTGGGTTTGTCATACTGTTTCAGCATTGCCTTCTGGAGCTGGGTGATGCCATCCGCCAACAGAGCAAGCTTATCCTTTGACTCCCTTTCACCCAACCACTGCTGAGCCGACTGGGTCGTAGGTGGATCCACACTGCCATCACCCTGCTGTCCTGGGAACGAACAACTCTGTTCCGCATCATAGCCTTCTTGACCTGGTGGCTGACGAGCATGATTCCCTCCTGGTACGGACTGACTCTGAGGTAGGACGCCTTGATTCCCTCCTGGTACGTACTGACTCTGAGGTAGGACGCCTTGATTCCCTCCTGGTACGGATTGACTCTGAGGTAGGACTCCTTGATTCCCTCCTGGTACGGACTGACTCTGAGGTAGGACGCCTTGATTCCCGACTCTGAGGTGAAGGTAGAACGCCCTGATTTCCTTCTGGTACATCCCGACTCTGAGGTAACGGTAGAACGCCCTGATTTCCTTCTGGTACATCCCGACTCTGAGGTAACGGAGGCGGCGGTGGCCCTCGAAGATCAGATCTCGCTGGTGGTGGAGGAGGTTGGGGACCTTGCATCTGAAGACTGCCATGCTGTAGCATTTGAGGAACGCTCTGTTGAGGAGGTAACCGCACGGGAGGTCCTTGATCTTCGCTTGGTACGAAAAGACTCTGAGGTAGGTGACCTTGATTCCCTGCTGGTACACATGGAGCCTGAGGTAGATCACCATGATTCCCTTCTGGTACATTACGACTCTGAAGTAGGAAAGCGTCTTCACCCCTTCGCAACAACCTTTCACGATCCCTCTCTTCTCTCAAGCGCATAACCTCTCGCTGCAGTAATTCAAGCTCCCCTTGGTGACGTAGCTGATATTCCTCAAGTTGCCGTTGAACTTCTGCTTGGAGCCTAGACGATCTCTCCGACTCCCCTTCAGATCCCTGTCCTTGACCGTACGCTGGCCCATACAGCTGTGGGTAGTCCACCTGAGCTTGCCTGAGCTGAGCCACTTGCAGAGGGCCAAATAACGGAGGATTCGGAGATCTCACCGACCACGATCCAGGTATACCTGGGACTTGAGCAGGCAAGGGAGGCAACTCCTCGGGAGGGGACACGTTCAACAATGCCGAGGCTGTTCCCATAGGTCTCACTGGTCGCGGCGCCGGCATTGGTGGAATTCCCAATCCGTCCAGCATACGGTCCACACCAGAAACTCCTTTAGGAGCCGTTGTCCTGAGGAATTCAGAGAACCTTGCCATCCAGCGAACTCCTTGCACTTCCGGTCCCGGGCTCAACTGGGAGGAGAAAAACTCCTGAACCCGCACTGTAGCACTTCTGGGCGTCGGCGGAGTCGGCATTCCTCCAGCAGCTTCACTCATCCCTTGCTCAACCGTCGTTATAACGCGCGCGCCCTGGTCCGGTATCCCATACGGAGGGTCGACTGAGTCCGGTTGTGTGGCTGGCCGCTCAGAAGTAAACGTAGGCACAGGTCTATCTCCCATCTGAACAGTATCCTGAAGATTGGGGTTTCCCATCATCTCCGGCACTGGAATTCCAGGAGTGTCTGGGCCTCGCTGTCCATTGAACGTCCCATTCACAAGCACTGACCGCGATCCTCGTGGTGGTTCTTCCCCAGGCGCTTTAGCGGAGTCACCCTCGATCAATTGGGCTCATAACCTATAAAAGCTTGTGTATGCCTTCAGCAGCGGAAGGCTTATGCAGTTGATGCGCCTGCCATGCACGCCGAAAGGCAACTATTTTCCGCTATTTAGCACATGATCAGAAGTCTTCGGCCGTTTGCTTTATGCCCAATTTGGGCTAGTCAACTTTACAACTGCACATGCATTGGCCACTGCTTCATAGGTGCGTCCTTGAATCAAAAGGCGGGCGACACAATCATCAGGAAAATGCCTTATGCATCACCGAGTTCGAAAGTAGGGAGGATCTGGATTTCATCAAGTAATTATACAGGAGTCACACTGGTCTTCGGATACGGATTTCATGGGTGGCAGATGGCTCTGCACTCATTCTGCAGGTCAGGCTTCAAACGTCTCGTATGATAAATATGGAGGTGTACTCATCATGCTCTATAAAGATGCCTTTCAGGACCTGTCTGTACAGAACCTTAGATCTGGCCGCCTGCTTCATGTAAGAGCTGTCCATAAACGAAGTCACCTAAATGTCGATATCATTGGCGTTTATCAACATGTACATCGTACACAACTCTCTGCAGAGCAGAACAATCAACTTCGCAATGAAGTATGGGATACCCTAAGCCCTTAGCAGCACCATCCTCAGGCTTCCTGAACGTAATCCTTTGATTCTTGGAGGAGACTTCAATGCTCAGCTGGCCGCCCGGCAGCCGCATGTGGGCACCACGATGCTCTCCAGCGAAGGTCGGACAGGGGATAAAGGTTTTGCATAAGCTTGTTGAAAAGTGCCATCTCTGCGTCCTGAACAGTTGGCATGCCAAACCGGGACATACCTTCGAATCTGCTCATGCACAGACGAGAACTGACTTTGTGATGACAAAGCTATCGGATGCTCGTGGCCCGGCGCGCTAGGCAGACCCCAATCACCTGTTTCCAATCAAAGCACACAGTCTAGCCGGACACTGGCCCGTGGAGGCAACCATCACTGTGGTGCCGTTCCATCAACGTCAGTCGGCACACTCAGCTGCCCAGCCGTCCTTTCATAAGATAGATATGCTCAACGCCCTAAGCCTTAACACGCCTCAGGCACAGGTCATGCAAAGGGAGATTGCGGCAGAACTTCGTAAGGTTGACACATCGAGCTTACAGACCGTCAGATCCTCGATCAATCAAACTCTCCTTACCATTGCTGCCAAGCACTTCCCACCCAAGCCGACGTTAGACTGTAGACTGAGTGCGCAAGGTCCATATCGGGCCTCCGCCAAGCATACCTGGAGTCTCTATCGTGAGCCCAAGGCACACTGTGTTGCTGTGCCACATGCTGTCTTTTTCAAGTGGCGTGCATCTTGTGCTTTTGCAAAGGCCTCTCGCATGCTTCGAGAGCAGAGCCGACAGCTCAAAAGAGCCTCACTATTGCTCAAGCTTGATGAAGCTGAAAATGCTGCCACTAAAGGTGATAGAGGACTTTGCACCAAATTGTGCGAAGACTGCTGGGCCGGGAGGCTGCACTGGCAGCTATGCTCAGGTACGCAAAGAACACTTTTTGTGCCATGCCTGACATCAGCAACATACCTGCAATGCAGAAGGGGCTCCAATGCACTGACCAGGATGTGCAGAATGAGCTGCAAAAGATTGGCATGTACAAGGCGGTGCCCAGAAGTGTTGCACCGGCAGCGCTGTGGAAGCACTGTGCAGGAGCCATTGCACCGGTGTTAGGCTCTGCTCTACGTCTTCATTTCAAGGCCGGGAGCACAGCAAGACTGCAAGGTGACTCACATGATGCGCACGTCTCGCTCATACCAAAGCCTCACAAACCTGCCACCGTCGTTGAGAATCTTCGGCCAATCGGGTTACAATGTCCTAGTGCAAAAATCACCGCTGGCCTGGTAAGACAAACATTGCTTGATGTGTTGTTACCCTTGATCGGCGAACTTCCTCAATACGCGTATGCAAAGAAACGAGGGACCTTTGACGCGCTGCTGCGTGTTCACCTTCATTTTGAGGATGTGAGCACAATCCTAAGGGCAAATCAGGTCAACAGATTCCAGCAGCACCCTGGTCGACGGAGTCAGGGATGCGTAGGTGGAATAAGCATGTCCCTGGACCTTTCCAGGGCCTATGATCTCACCAATCTTCCCATTGTCTACGGCACGCTGGCCTCACATGGAGTCTCACACGACACCATCACCATCATCCAGCAGCTACAGTAGTACACGTTGTAGGCCTGCAGTCGGGCACGGACTTGCGGCCATTAAGAGCAGGCGTGACTGGGGTCACACCTGCAGGTTTGCACATGGCTGAAGGGGGCGTCAACTATGACTCCCGTGTTGAGTCCACCAGAGGCGGCAGACGGTTTAGAGCATGTCTTGGCACAGCCCTAACTTGGGTATCTCTCAGCAAGTGACGTTCTGCGAGCTTGAATCACTTGTGCAAGGAAGGGATCATAGCTAGAAGCCTTTACTGCATCCAGCGGCCATCCAAGCGTAGCCTGAATGATATCTTGTGGCTGCAGGGGTGTGGCAGAGCCCGTGAGATGAGGGCAAACCCATTCGTGCGCACGATCCGGTGAAGCGGAGCCGCAAGGGCAAGGAGTGACTGGTTTACCCTGTGTGGAAAGTAGCCTGGCGCGGCTGACATAGTGGCCGGAAGTGATAGCTCGCAGGTGGCGGCGACACCTCGACGCACAGTACATTCTCAGATCAGGCAATCACGTTGGAGCACAATGCACAACGAACGGACTGAAGCAGGGATGTTGCATTGCACCCTTTCTGTGGTCTTTCTATACGGTTGCACTGATGCATGCTTTGAGTGACAAACTTGGGGCGCAGTGGATTCGACAGGCACTGGTTTTGTTTGCAGATGACCGTTGGTGTCATTGGACCATACGGCAGAGAAAGGACCTTGAACAAGCCATCTGTCAATTGGTTGTTGTCTTGGAAACACTTATCACCTTCAAAATGTCAATCAACTACAGCAAAACCGCGATACTTGTGAGACTTGAAGGGAAACAAGCAAAGGGGATCCTTCATGACTACACCAGGCTAAAAAATGGTGTGAGGCACCTTGTAGTCCAAGTGCAAGGAGCCGGGCAGCTCCTCCCCATCAAAGAAGATCATGAATACTTGGGAACTAAAGTGACGTACCGGAATAGGCTTGACAAAAACTTGGGTCAGAGGCTGCAAGCGGGACAGAGCAAGTATCAGGCTTTGCGAAAGACCCTCAATGGCCACCATCAGTTGCGTGTGTGTCATAGATTGCGGCTTTGGAATGCTTGTGTCTCGACTAGCATGCAGTACTCCTTGCCTGCTGTCGGTGTGACAACACAGGGCCTTGATAAATTGACCAAAGCGTGCACCCGACATCTCCGGGCGATCCAAAGACAACCTGCCCACCTCACTCATGTACCCAATCGTGACATTTGGCAACAGGCGTGTTTGCCGATGCCAGGCCAGCAAATGCTTCGCGCTCTGCGCAGCTTCAGACCAAAGCGCAGCAAGCCCCCGACATCACCACACAGCCCTATCTGATTGCTCACCTTGAGCAACTGGAAGGGAAAATGCAGGATCTCGTTGACAGGCAAGCTGCACTTGATGCGGCGGCACCAGAAGCGGAATTGCCCCAGATACCGTGCCCGGAGTGTGAACAACTGTTTCTCACTGAGAATGCCATGCGGTTACACTGTCAGGCTGCACATGCTTTCTTGCCGTCCCGAGCTGACTACAATCTCACAAAGTTTGTGCCCCGGCTCCATGCCTGTGGAGGCCTTCCCCGATGCCAGCTTTGTTTCAGGATGTTCTATCGCTGGCAGAATCTTCGACAGCACATCGAAAGTGGAGCTTGTGATGGCCTCGGGGGAGAAAGCTTCAGCAAGCACCCTGTTCGCAACAATCATGCTCAGGCCGCGGATGCTGACATGCCACCGCCGACTGAAGTCACAGATACTGCCACCGGTGTGCAGCAAAATGTACCTCTTGTGGACAGAGCTCTTTTCAAAGCTGCCCAGACCAATTGGGAAAGCCTCCTTCGGAATCCACAACTTCGCTCGGAATTGCAGGCTCACTGCAGTTTATGCCACCTGTGAAACAGCACATCACCAGGGTACATGAGCCTGAGACGCCGGGTTTACCTGAAAAAGCCTTGACTCTTTGTCACAGCTACAAAAGCCAGCTTGTGAGAGATCGAAGCTGCCCTTGGTGCAAGCGGGACGTGGGAGCCCCAGGTCGTCATTCCCAACAGTGTGTCGTCCTTTACCAATTGTGTATCGCTCGCATCCGCTACCAATGGTCACAGGCTAGCGCTTCTGATGGCTTCCGGCCTGAATCCGGAGGCGGACATCTTCGCCTTTTGCGATCCTTCGCTGCTGCAGCGATCCCAGCAGGAGGTGCCTCAGGATCTTCAGGACAGAGCATCGGAGACCAGTCAGCCACCCAAGCGCCCTCGCCCGGAACCCAGCCCACTGTTTGGAGCCGGGCGGCAGCAACAGCCGGCTCATGCACAGAGGGGTCCCAAAGGACCGAAGTGGAACAAGCCCCAAGGGATGAGCCTGGATCCACAGATCAGAACCATAGCGAGATTGATGCTGCAGCACGAGGAGATGCTTGCAGCGCAGAGGGTGGACAAAATGTTCATGATGTACATGCGACAAGATTATGCCAGCATCATTCCCAATCTGCACTCGATATCTCAAAAATGGCACAATGTGAATCGCGAGGAGACTCCGGAGCTGCAGTCCCCACTTCGAACACTGTTGTTTGCGTGTTTGATAAAGGAGTATTGGCACGCATTCAGAAGATGTCTTCCACAACAGAAGGCCAGGGAAAGCTTCAGGCGGCGGGGTGGATGTCGGCAGAGGGGGAATGGACGTTTCTTCGCTTCTGTCACAAGTCCCGGAAATTGGTGAAGGATCCCAAGAAGAACAACTTGAGTCATCAAGAACTGGTGAGACTAGTGTCACTTCTTCTGGAGCATATGCAGGGCGAGATTGTCCAAAAGTTCAACAGCACACAGTCACTCAAGAATCTGGAGGCGAACTCCGACGCCAAACCACCGGCGACGTTCATCCTGGAACTCTCTCTGCGAGGAGAGAAAGCCAACGAGATGCACGAAACCATGTGCACACTCATAGGCTCAGCGGCTTGGCAGCTTGCGGGGATCTCCCTCAAGCGGGGCACACTCAAAAGATGCCCGTTGGCGGAGAAGTTGGGGCAGATGATCTACGGCCAATGATGTCGAATGACAACGGTCGGGACCTCACGCAGCCATATCAACCCAGCTTCAGTCTGCATAATCCTGGTAACCACTGCTATGCAAATGCATTCCTGTACGCCTTGGATGTTGCAGTGCAGCGCACGGGATTGCTTGAGCAGATGCCCACAGCTTTTCGCAGCATGGCAGGTCATTCCCATGGCAGAGCCTTTCATCTTTTGGGGTTTGTAACATTGGGGTGGCAGGCGCCTGAGTTTCAGCACGACGTTTCAGAGTTCATAGACTTCGTTCACTCTCGCCTCATACCGAGGTCCCATCACGGGGTATGGACGCACCGATGCAGAGGACTGCGGATACGCCGTTGTCCAAATGCATTGGCCTGATGCATGCACCACATAAACCCACCACGAATGTGCAGCAGCTGATAGATCAATGGTCATCACAAGAGCATCGTCAGGCAATGCTCAGCTCGCCTCCATGACTCTTTTTGCCACTTCCAAGGTTCCAGCATCGAGCAGCGCGCATTGTGAAAACTCATGCCTGGTATGACATTCCTCAAAAGCTGCAGGTGCCTCGTTTTGTGGCGTCGGACACCATCGACATCGCTTAAACTCCCTACTGTACAGTTGCATTGATCCGACATCATCGCAAACAACCATCTGCAGGTCACTACACGGTGGCCGTGATGACAGATGACCAAAACAGCATCACTGAGTTAGACGATGCAAAAGAGCCGGCCATTCTTGCTCCAGAAGGCATTGCAAGCATTCATCGTGACATGTACATTGTTGTACTTGCACAGGGTGTGATGCCTCATGTTGCAAATTTATCACATGTTGGTTCATCAGAAGGACACTGCGAGACATCCGAGAGTCACCCCACCGTTGCGGATGGAGCGCATGCAGCTTCAGCAGTATCATCAGCTCCATCATTGCGCAACCGGGATGGGCCCACACGGCAGGAATGTTCAGCTGAAGGTTCCAGTGCAGGATCTGGATCTGGATGTGATGGACTTGGTAGCGATGCACAGGTGAAGCAAGTGACCTCATCAGCATCGGAAGGTTTGTTCAAATGCTTTCAAATAGCAGCGCGCTCTTGAGCAGATGAGAGAATGCATCATGAAGAACTGCCATTCTAGTAAGGGCAGTTTCGCTTTGGGTTTTTGGATCAGCTTCAATAGCAAGCAGGTCTCTCCATGAGGGCACAAGTGCCAAGCCATCGTTATTGGCCGGTGTGACGAAGTCATACTGAAGGGCGCACGCTGGTGAAGAGACTCCTCTTACCGCGGTGGAAGAAGAAGACGGTGGCCAAGCCAGCCCGCCACCCAACCCCACACCCGCCCCGAAACCAAAGGCACAAGTGCCAAGCCATCGTTATTGGCCGGTGTGACGAAGTCATACTGAAGGGCGCACGCTCGTGAAGAGACTCCTCTTACCGCGGTGGAAGAAGAAGACGGTGGCCAAGCCAGCCCGCCACCCAAACCCCACACCCGCCCCGAAACCAAAGGCTGCTGAAAACACGGAACATGCACGACAGAAATCCATGCGCCAGGAAAAACAAGCACAGAGGGTCGAAAACGCATAGACGTTGCGAATGCATGCATGCATGCATGCATGCATACAGAATTATTTGTCTTACAGTCTTACAGACTAATCTGCGCGTGCACTGTGCGACATGTATGTGGCTATGTCTACATGTACGTAAGCGGGCATGCATGTTCGTTTGCCTGTCTGCTCTGTACACACTTACGCCCGCACTTCTACTCGCTGCCACCCTCCAGCCTGCCCACTCACCCACGCATGCACAGAGAGCATCCCAGAAAGCATGCATCTGAAACATCTGCCACGTCACATACTCTTGAAAGGCCACAAGATCCGGCGCCTCTTCCGTGATCCTGTTCAGAATCTTTGGCATCCGTCTATCCTCAGTTGGAAGTTGAATACCAGGCTCATTCAGGAAAGCAGGGCAAAAACGCAGACAGGCTGACACAGCAAAGAAGACAACTAGTCTAACGACAAAGTTGTCAAACAGGAACAGACAGTAATCACAATGGACAGGGTGCCAACAGCACGGGTCTAGTGCAAGAGAGAAAAGACGCAATGCTGCAACTGAGACGACGAGCAAGCAAAGAACCACGAACCGAAGCAGCACCGGGCATGCGCCGGGCGACCCATGTCCGGTGGATGTTTTCCTCTGCGATCTGGTCGTAGACCCTTCGCCCCAAATCCTCCACGCCCACCCAAAGGAATGTAAAGGTGGGGGAAAGGTACCTTTCTTTCAATTTGGCGCTGCAATAAATCGGATCCGTCTGCACTGGGATCTCCTATAACCTGAAACTCGCATGTGAAGGGCTTCTGGAGGCAAGGATGTTCAGCCTTTAGACACTCTGGCAAAGGACCGGCCTTGTCTTTAAGCTCTTTCTGCAGAACGCCCAGGCAGGTCAGGTGCTTCTCCAGGGTCACTTCATCTTTTACTTTCTCCTTCTCAAGGCCGAGATCCCAGCCCTGCCAGGAGAAAACATAGGGCCAGAAGACTTCGACTTCAAGGAACCTTAGCCGTGCGGCCCAGGACCTCCAAGCTTTTCAGATCTGGCTGGCTCCAGAGAGCACGAAGCTTCTGCGAGACGTCGTGGGGATCTTTAATCAAATCTTTCATCTGGTGCCAGGGCTTGTACTCCTGCTGGGACGATCAGCTGGCATCTCATTTTGGCACCGCTCCTCCCGAAAGGTCCTCGTTCATCTTCGCTTTCAGGTCTCTCCACTGCTTCTTTGGGTCGCCCTCTCGGGAACAGCACTGGCTTGCAGTCAGGGCGAGGCTCAAGATTAAACGAGCCTCCTTGTAAATTTCTTTCAGCAGCTCGTCCGGTGGATCTTTCATTGTCCTTTCCCACAGAAAACAAGAAGGGTGGGTGAGCGGAGAGGGCATCGTTTACCATCAACCTGAAACTGGACGTCATGGCTGGCACCACTGGGGCCTTGGGATGAAATTGGAGATAAGGTCATCCAGCAGCAGATTCCATGAGAGAATCGTGACTTGAGGAGCTGCCTGCAGCACAGTGCAGCCAAAGGAAGCACCACCGGCACTCGTACCTTCGTCCTTGAAGTGCCCAGCCGCTTGACTGCGAGCCATGGTACGTCGAAACGAAGCAGAAGAGTCACTGCAGTGATGCTGTTCTAGGAAGGCTGCGAGCTTGCAAAGGCATGAGTGCATGCTTCAGGGAAGTACAGCACGTCCGGGGCTTGGCTTGCAACATACAGCATGGAAACTTCTGCATTGCAGGTTGTCTGCACCTATAGGAATCACGGACCAAGCCAAGTTACTCTTGCAGGCTTCAAGCTTGCTTCTGTCAGCAACAACCGTTACGCCTAAATGCAAGGCCAACATGAGCAGGGAGCTGCTGAGGCCAGCGAGGCCAGTTGTGCCACTGCGCAGCTCCAGCATGCGACGCTTCCGATCTTTCCTTTTCCTCTCTACCAAAACGGCGGATGCCGCCTGAAAATTGGAAACCGGGTCATCTGTGTCTCAGCTCAACCGAGCTTGAAGATGCTTCAGCTGGGCAGGATCAACAGTGTACCTAATTCGAGAGGATGTCACCGTGTCTATCCGAAATCATCACGTCCGAGGCTGCTGCAAGCTCTAGCTGCCGGAGTAGAAGTTCTCGGCCCTGACCACAATCCAAGATATTTGTCCAGAAAGGCGTCCCCTGTGGCTCCAATTGGGACTCACTTCCCAATCGCCTGTCACCTCGCACGTCCCAGCTCAAACCCTCAGCATCCTCTCCTTAGCATCTGGCTTTGAAAAGGATTTGCAGATTAACGCCCGCATCGGGTTCGCCCTCCCGTACAAGTGCGGTGCCAAAGATGGACTTCGCATAGAAGCGTGCCGTTTTGTTGCCTTCGGTGGCATTGACGAGCTCGATGCCGGAAATGTAAATATGTGTCAGCACCAGGACATACTCTGCTGCCCAAGAGGCTCTTCGAGAGCGTGTCGACCTGCAATCGAACTCACATGTCCCGTCGCACCCAAAACGTATCATCCCTGCAGCCGCCTTGAAACTGGAGGAATCTGGGGCTTTTTTTGCTCAAAATCTGCTAGAATCTGCTCAGCAAATGCCTCGGAGCAGCAGGATCTCCTACCTATCCCTGCAGGGAGGGGACAAGGGAGCCGCTCCACGATGCTCCCCGCACTCCCAGCAAGAATCTCCGTAACACAACCCATGGAAGAGATCTCGTCTCAGACGATCGAAGTAACAAGTGAGCAACGAGGCTTTTATGCCGGCCCACATTGAAATTGGGCATCAACCAAACCTATCCAGCATGACTGCTGCAGGAAGGCAGAGGCCCCTTTGTCAAAGCTCCCATGTAACGGTGCTTTGGGCCCGGACACACGCGGTGCTTGGGACAAAGTTGCAGAATGCCGACTGTGAGAAGAAGAACTCAATTTCAAAACCCGAAAGAAACGAGGACGTAAGCACAAGGCACGAAGCTGAGTCTGCTTTCCCCTGCCCCACAGCGTCCGAAAAAAGTCCACGAACAGCGCTGCCAGGTCACTCAAAATCCCGACTGCTACGAGTTCTGGACGGCTTAATAGAGTTTGGTATTGTCGCCAAGGCAAGTCGGTGTACTAGGTGTACTTACAGCTTGCCACCATCGCAATCCAATTCAAGCCTACATTCCGACATATTCCGACAAGCCCAGGAATGCTGCGGAGCACCCAGACCCAGCAGTTCAGGGGGAACATGCGTGCCTTCATTTCGCTGCGCTGTCCCTTGACTCAAATTTCAGGGGAACAACAGCGTTCGGGTAGTCCTCCACGCGCTGAAAGCATGCTGGACCCTTGACCCTTGAGTGCTTGGCCTTACATGCACACTTGCAACAATTTCAGTACCCTAACGCCCGGAAGATCCAAAACTTAAGAATTTTCGGAAGGCAACCCCGGAAGGGGCGAATGAAGGACAGTCAGAAGACTTCCTTCAGAGTTCGAACTTCACCAACCTGGGTGTGCAACCGAAGCACTGCAGGCAGTCCCCTGTCGAGTGATTTCGAAGCTCCTTTATAACTTTCCTCAGACCCTGGCCCTGCGGAGAAAAGCCGCAGCTTCTGGAAGCTTGTGGCCAACTCCTCATCCTCTGTGGGCAAGAGCCTGGGCTCTTGCTTTTGGAACGTGGTCCAAACGACTATGATACAGGAAACCATGGCGACTGGAAATCTTTACTATGACTTCGGTAAGAAGGAGACCACAGTCCACAGTGGTTACATTGGTTTCCTGTGGATTCGGATCCAGGAGCTTGATCAAAGCCGTCAAGTTCATGTTGCGCAGGGTCCTGGGTCCCACTGGGTTGCCAGGTTTAGGGGAAGAGGAGAGCTGACACTGCAAAGCAACGCAGAAAGAAGGAAATCGCACATGCTCGTGACCGTCGCGACCAGGCGTCTTCTTGAGCCGGCAGAATTCTTTGCGAGGTATGTTCTTTCTGCGATGATCGTCATCGTAAGGCTCGATGTGAGAAGTCTGGTTTGAATTCTTCTTCAAGACACAGATGAAGTCTTCGACCTCTTCAGGCAGCCCGGCCGCTAGAGCTTTCTCCCGGATGTGGGGGATCAACAAAGAAACTCTGTCCTCCTCGCTCAGACCTTGAAGACGAGCCCTCTGTTCCTGGTCCAGCTTCGGCATCGGAGAGTGCTGACCGGGGCCGTGGTGACAGAATTGACAAGAAGCACCGTACCGACACACGCTCCCTTTCAGGATGTACACGCAGGGCCGGTGGCAGAGTTCGGGGTGACCCAAGCTACCCCAACTTGCGGGCTCCGAAACGAAGCCTTCGTTGGGCCGTGGAAAGTTCGCCACAATGGCCTTCAACGTGCTTTGGCTCGAGGTCATCCTGGCCTTTAAAGCTTATAGAAGGCAGGGCAGTCTTGGAAAATGTTGCAGTGCTCAGCTTGACAACGGCTGCAGGAGAGAGATTCCTTCGTTGCAAGACACCTGCGAAGTGCAAAACTTCTCTACCGAAAGCCTTCTTCTTCACTTCCCACTTCTGCCCCCGTCGCTTCCAGTACTTGTCGGTCTCCGTGGCCTGTCATGCCAATACAGGCATTCCTGCTTTCTGAGGACAAGCCCCGAAGCCTTGTTGTCCACCGGCATCGGGGCAAAATAAATCTCCTCGGACCACGGTGACAAGACGTCGGATCATCCTCTCCAATTCTTTTCGCTGTGACCTCGTCTTCCTGGATATCCAGGATTCGAGGATGTTGATCAGGAAGAACACTGATGCTGAGGATTATCGACACATAGACATGGAGATGGCCGCATGAAACTGACACTTTGAATGACAACAATGAATCATGATGACTTTCCTGCCGAAGACAACTGAAGGTCAACGTCGGAAGCGTGACACTCACAAGCATAACACTAAGTGGTAACAATCGCAACACACAAGATAACACACACACACACACACAACAACCATTGTGCAAATTTGTGAGCTTCGCAAGCTTTCCGATAAGGATAGTGAGGAAGATGGTATCCATCTCGGCAACCACACGGCTGCTGCACCTAAGTGCGCGACATCCCCAGCCTTCAAGCCAACGCTCTCGTCCACCTCCAATGGATGGCAGCATCACGTGATAGCGCCGGCACCAGCAGCACTACTCGATGTCGGCGAAGTAGCGGCGGTAATCGTGTCGTAGTAGTAGCAGCAGCGGCAGCGGCGGCAGCGGCAGTAGCAGTAGCAGTAGCAGTGGCAGCAGTAGTAGTAGTAGTAGTAGTAGTAGTAGTAGTAGTAGTAGTAGTAGTAGTAGTAGTAGTAGTAGTAGTGGTAGTAGTAGTAGTAGTAGCAGTAGTAGCAGTAGCAGCAGTAATAGTGGTAGTAGTAGCAGTAGTAGCAGTAGCAGTAGCCGTAGTAGTAGTCGTAGTCGTAGTCGAAGCGTAGTCGTCGTAGCCGTAGTCGTAGTCGTAGTCGTAGTAGCAGTAGCAGTAGCAGTAGCAGTAGCAGTAGCAGTAGTAGTAGCAGTAGTACAGTAGCAGTAGCAGTAGTATAGTAGTAGTAGTAGTAGTAGTAGTAGTAGTAGTAGTAGTAGTAGTAGTAGTAGTAGTAGTAGTAGTAGTAGTAGTAGTAGTAGTAGTAGTAGTAGTAGTAGTAGTAGTAGTAGTAGTTATAGTAGTTATAGTAGTTATAGTAGTTATAGTAGTTATAGTAGTTATAGTAGTTATAGTAGTTATAGTAGTAGTAGAGTAGTAGTAGTAGTAGTAGTAGTAGTAGTAGTAGTAGTAGTAGTAGTAGTAGTAGTAGTAGTAGTAGTAGTAGTAGTAGTAGTAGTTGCTGATGCCTGAAGCTTCTCTCCTGTATAGGAAGACATGTGGAGCATGTTTTGTCAGGCATCCTTGTGTTTGCGAAGCGGAGTGGCTCAGAGAGCCATGATCGGCAGAAGCCAGCACGCAGGGGCTTAGGATGGCTTAGGTCCATGAGCGGCAGAAGCCAGCATGCAGAGCTATAGCCATGATCGACAGAACCCAGCATGCAGTAGCGGCAACCGCTTTGTTAGGCTGTGCACAGATGCGCCAACAACTGCATGCACCTTTGTTGCTGCGGAAAAACAGTAGAGGGCTGTGCGCGTTCCTCCATGGTCGTTTGGATTCCTTCGGGGATCATCCGATAAACTGGAAACGATACTGAGAAGGCGACGAGGCCAAATGTCAGCTCCAGCTGAAGGGTTAGTCGATGCCCCTGCTCTTCAGGTGATGAGCCCAAGCGCTCCCGCTACGCATGATGAAGTTCCGCCAAGGGCTGGAGTGACATTGGGTTCCGTTGGAGGGTTACCGAATGGGGTAGCTCACCAAGGAGCCCAGGCCTCGATGAGCAACTCAGGACAGCTCGTGGCGCACGTAGGACCTTCGACTACTCAGGAGGCCATGGCTGTGCAGTTGAACGGGCCGGGCCAGGAAATTCGACCTGTGTTGCAGGAGACTGCTGCTGTTGCGAGACAGGCTGTAGTGTCTGGATCGGGTGAGGGCGGCAGTCAAGCTTCTATGTCTGCAGCGATGGCGTTACAAGATGGTAGCGTGCATGCTGTCAGAGCTGACATGGAGGTTCAACCAGGAGCCTCTTCGCTGACTGTTGTGCGCTGGATTTCAAGGCTGAATGACTTCTTGAGCAATCAAGGCCAGACTGTGTTGGGTTCGGTTGGGTTTAATACGACGCCTACTCAGGGGCCCCGACATTCACGAGCCACACAGCAAGCACTCGCGCCAACAGCATCACCAGCACGAGCACAGCAGACGGCAGCAGCAGGTTCTCGATCCGCGAGGAATTCACCGTTGGAATTTTCCCCGCCTGAGGATCTACCGCCTGGTCGACCAGGTGCAATGGGGCCTACGGAGGCAGATGCGCCTTTGTTCTCGAGGGAGGTGATGCGGTTCTCTCAGAGGGCGCCGTGGTTGTACGGCAGAGGAGGACAGTCCCAGGGAGCGTCTACGGCAGGTTCGTCGGAGATTCAAGCGGAAGTTCAGCGTCAAATGGATGCAATGATGAGGGCTCAGGCTTTCCAGTTGGAAGAGATGCGAAAGGAGATCGGGTTTCTTCGTGCAGAAAGGTCTCGACTGATGGCGGATCGGGCCTCCCGTGTGGACCAATGGAGAGATGGGTTTCAAGGGCTTCCAGAAGGAGACGATGGACTTCGGCATCATGGAGATCCTCGAGGTGAGAGACTTCAAGGGTTTCCAGAAGGCTTCGATGGACGCCGGCATCAAGGGGATCCTCGTGGTGAGCGGGTTCAAGGGCTTCCAGAAGGTTTCGACGGTCGTTGGCATCGAGGGGATCCTTGGGGTGATCAGCTTCAAAGGGTTCCAGAAGAAGACGATGGACGTCGGCATCATGGAGATCCTCGTGGTGGGCGCATTCAAGGGCTTCCAGAAGGGTTCGATGGACATTGGCATCATGGAGATCCTCGTGGTGATCGTCAGCAGAGGGTGCCAGGCGACGATGAACGAAGGCTACAGCACGAACCTCAGGGTGACCAGCGTCCAAGGGTTCCAGAAGGAGACGATGGACGTCGGCATCATGGAGATCCTCGTGGCGTTATTTTTGATGCGCCTAGCCAGTCAGTCGGTGAGTCACATGCGCCTAGCCAGTCAGTCGGTGGTGGTCGTCAGGCAGAAGGACGTCGTGATGGACCTCCAGGATTGCGTGAAGAAACAAGTCAGGCTATTGGCACTCAGGACCTACCTGGAGCACTTCCTCGCGGTGATGATCTACAAGGACCTGCGGGGCCTCCTACGGTGTATGGTCCTAGCATCAGTGCTACCAGGTGTGAGTCGCTGGCTACAGGGCGCCCGGTTGCGAATGAGGAGAGCCAGGGATTTGGACCACAAATGGCGAGTCAGGACCTTCCTACGACAAGGACTACAAGCGAGCTCGGCGGCTACTCCTCCTTCGACCTCTACTACAAGTGGGGAAAAGAAGTGTAAGTGGTTCACCGAGCCGGGAGGATGCAGGCGCGGAGCTGCGTGCAAATTTGTCCACTCTTTCGAGGGCGTCTCCAAGAAGAACAGATGCTACACGTGTGGGGCGGAGGGCCATGTTTCGAACGCTTGTCCTACGAAGTCGGATGGTGGAGAAGCAAAGGGCAAGGGCAAGGCGAAGGCGAAGAGTGCTCCGACAACTCCATCGGCGAAGGACGACGCTACGAAGGGCGGGGGAAATCCCGCGGCCAGGTCGATGTCAATGGAGCCAGAACCACAGCCATCAGCGCCGACGTCACCTACCACTTCCGAGAACACCGGAGGAGAAGTGAAGGAGGCCTTGCGGGATGCTGCACAGGCTTTGAAGTCGTTGATGAGCTCTGGGACAACGTCTTCGTCATCTACTACATCCACGTTGGAGAGTCTTCAAAGGCAACTGGATGAGCTCCGGTTGAAGGCAATCAGGGTGAGTGAGGAGGCGGTAGAGATGAGAAAGTCCCAGCAGACTCCGTTGGACCAGAGAGTTTTCAGTGGACTACCTGAAGTTCCGACGCTGATTGACTCAGGGGCCACGCATATCCTTCGGCAACCTCGTGACGAGGCGGAGCTGAACGCTGCGTCCAAGGTGTCTGTGACCTTGGCAAATGACGAAAGGAGGGATTTGCTGCAAACTGAGACGGGCGCGATCCTTCCAACCTCACCAAGGACCCAGCCGATCCTGCCGATGGCCGAGCTTGTGAGCGCGGGATGTGAAATCAGCTGGAAGCGAGGTGTGTTCAAGGTGGTTCATCCAGTATGGGGAGAACTCAAGACGTCGCTACGTGGTGGATGTCCAGAGCTAGCGCAAGACCAGGCGGCCAAGCTTGTGAACATCATTGAGGAGAGGAAGCTCAAGGAGTTCAAGGACGGGGTGCATCTTCTCAAAAGCAAGCTCGAGCACCTGATCCATGAGGAGAAGCTGCCGTGGACCACCTATGCGATGAGGTACGTGGAGAGCGGCTCAGCCAAGAACCTGTGGAAGGCAGTGCATGGATCCTTCATGAAGGGGTTTTCCGAAAAGGCCCTGGATACGTTGTGTCCGGAGGTGCGACTACATGATGGTTGGAACACCCTGAAGGCTCTACCCCTTCCTCGGCGGCTTCGGAAAAGGATGATGGAGTCCAAGCGATGGATTGTTCACCTACCTGTACATCGAGACGAGGCTTTGTTGAGGCCAGAGACCTACGGCGAGGACGCTGTGGTGGTGTCAGTCCATGGTGGCCTACTTCCCCAAGCATATGAAGCGCTGATGTGGGGAGCTGCGACGGGAAGGATTGCTGCGATCACGGGCGCTACACCTTCGTCCTCGGCGGGAACTGAGGCTCAAGCGGTGAGGTTGGCCCGAGCTCTCCTGTTGTACGTCGTGGGGAGGCTTGCGAGACCTACGGGACGAACAGGGTTCTTCTGGACCAAGCCCAATGGAGCCAACAACGGTGAAGTGGTGGACCTGCTCAAGGATTTCAAAGGGGCTGCCTCCATGAAGGAGATCGAGTTTGACCAGGGAGCATGGGGTGGAGGACCACGGAGACCTACGGTTGCCACAACGAACTACGAGCTCGACTGCCTGAGGAAGGACTATCTTGCTGAGGACGGGAGCCCAGAACCTACTGGAACGGAGTGGCCTATGGCGATGAAGCATGTTCTTGCGAAGACGATTGGAGCAGATCGCTTCAAGTTCCAGGTGGTGAATGAAGACGGCGCCCTCAAGGCTATGAGTCCCGAGCAGTGGAAGGAGCACGTGAAGTCGGGCCACTACCCGTCAAGAAGAGACTGCCTTCAGTGTGTTTCCCATGGAGCTACAGGACACAGACATGCTCGTGTAGAGCACCCAGCTCTGTTTTGCCTCAATGTGGACATCACGGGACCTTTCAGGACTTCGGGAGAAGACCCTGGAGCGCGAGGGGATCGTTCAAAGGCTGCCAGAATGAAGTACCTGTTGGTGGCGAAGTTCACGCTCCCCAAGTCCTATGTCACGGGTGAGTTTGAACCTACCGGGACGGACTTGCCAACGGAAGCCGAGGCTGGTTGCAAGGACCTCTTTGATGAGGACCCAAGTGGAAGGGCTCCGCTACCAGAAGTTCCCGCCGACTGTGAGGAGTACGAGCCTTCGGAGCTGGATGGTGATGAGGGCGATGATGGAGCTGGTGTGGGACCCACACCAATGGATGTGAAGCCTCCGGAATCGACCTACCTTCTTTTCGCGGAGCCCATGCTCAATGACAAGGGACCTACGGTGGCCTCTGCGATCCAAGCGATTGTCCTCTACCTCCAGAGCTTGAATGTGCCCGAGCTGCTCAGTTAATGACAAGGTCTTTGACAATGTGGCTGCATGGACAATCGATTCGCACTTCTACGAGTGCGCCAGGGGTTCCTCAGGAGAATGGCGCGGCAGAGTGTGCGGTGAAGGAGGTGAAGCTTACTACGAGGAAGATTCTCTCCTCGTCTACCCTCGACAAGACCTTCTGGCCTGTGGCGGCAAAGGCAGCAGCTTCCATGCAGAGAGCACGTGTTCTACGACAAGTGCCAAAGATGGCAGCAGCCTTTGGAGCTAAGGTGTTGGTGAAGAAGCGGAGGTATGCAGCCTCAGGGGCTTTGATCCGGATGGAGTTTGATGAGCGCTGGGCTGAGGGCGTATACTTAGGCCTTTCGGACCAGCTGAATGATGGACACTTGGTCTACGTGGATGGGATCTTCACTCACACCAAGAATGTGAAGGACAAGGCCACGTTGATTGATGCTGGAGACCATCGGGGTGATGGAGAACTCCTGATTGGAGGTGAAGAACATGAGCGCCCGGAAGCAAGGAGCTTGCCACCCACCAGAAGGAAGATTGTTGGGAAGTCTGCACCAAGGATGGCGGCATTTGGCGAGGAGGAACCCATCTATGATGACGATTTGGAGAGCGACAATGGAGAGACCTCGGACCTCGAGGAAGAGTTTGTCGAGGAAGGGGGCATCTACCCACGGCGTGAACCTCGTGTTGCAGTTCTTGGTGCGGATCAAGGTGGAGGTTCGGAAGGAGCTGATGATGGGGAGGTTCTGGACCCAGAGGACTACGCGAGGGAGATCCTGTATGAGGACGAGGACATTGATGAGACGGTCGTTAAGCGATTGTTTGATCTCCTACCAAATCAAAAGTTCTCGAGGGAGATTCAGGACCCAGATGGCCTGGGCATCTGGAGCGTTCCGACATGGGGGAGTGCTGGGATTGAGGAACTCTACAAGGAAGTTTCCGTACTCTACGAGGGTGATCAATCAGTACATTCGCAGAAAGTTGGGTACCTCTACGACCTGGTCGACCTTCTCCCTACACCAGAACCTCAACGTGAAGAGGCATCGGGACTCCCACAACGCGAGGGATCAGCATTCTCATTTGATCCCAATCACCAAGTTCAAGCGGGGTGGTTTGTGGACCCAGCTACTGCCATCCGAGCAGGTGACTGAAGGTGAGACTGCGGAGATCGATGGGAAGCGAGGCCGTGTACTTCCGTTGCTTTCCGAGGAGGGGAAAAGGAATGTGGTTTCCTTCGATTCCCGACAGTGGCACGCCACGATGCCATGGGAAGGAGAGCGAGTTGTGTTGGCGGTCTACACGGTTCGAGGACTCGATAAGATCTCGAAGGCGGATGAGGACCTGGCGCTGAACTTGAGTTTCCCACTCCCGTTGAACTTGGAGGACGAACCAAGGATGTGCAAGATGATCCAAGGGGAAGGCGGCGAGCAAGTCGAGATGCACTTGGAGCTGGAGACGCATGAGTCTGTGATGCATATCAGGATGTCCGAGGAAGAGTGGGAAACTACGAGTGCTAGGTACGGCGTGGACCACTACATCCCCGAGATGGCAACGAGATGGCGAATGGTTCAGCCAGTCGATGGAGATCTGAACTCGGTGATCCCAGCGGCTATTGTGGCGGATCTGGGAAGGGATTGGGCTGAACACCCCAGGATCTACTTGGAGTCTGAGGAGAGCGAGGAGCTTCAAGTTGGAAGGTTCTTGGCGCTGAGATCCTACCGAGTTCCAAACTACGATCCAGATGCCAGGGACGCGAGCTTCATCAAGGCTTTCAAGATCCGCAACGATGTGATGAACATTGAGGAGGTGATTGTTTTGTGGATCCACCGGCAGGTCACTTTTCGAAGAGTACCAAGGGATGATCCTGAAAGGGACCGTGGAGGACCAGGACCACCTGAAGGCCAAGACCCACAGCCTGATGACCATGATCACCGAAGGGTGATGCCGCGAGTGGCTATGATGAGAGTTGAGGAGCCTGAGCCGTTGATGTGGTTTATCGAGGTCTCGGAGGATGAGCTTGCTGAGGAGGGGGAGGCCAGAATGATGAAGGCCACGCAGGACAACCTGTACACCCCGAACATCGAGGACCTCCTAGCAAAGGTGAGCTCTGACAACCCTCTCAAGGTGACCCACACTGTTGACCCTCGAGAAGTTCTACCAGTCGTGGATAAGTGGGTGCCAGCCATGAAGGCTGAGCTCAGTTCACTGGAGCAGATGACGGCGATCAAAAAGTACCGTGGCACGGAGGCCGCGGCGCTGAGGCGGGATCCCAATGTGGTCATTGTGCCCAGCAAGCTGGTCTTCACAGTGAAGCCCAGCGGCACCCCGGGTGAGGTCCGACGAAAAGTTCGCAGCGTGGCTTGTGGAAACTTCTCTGGAGAGACTGCGGAGGAGTTGGGGGACATCTACTCGGCAGGAGCTACGATAGACCTGGTAAGGCTGTGTTTGGCAGAGAAGAACGCCCACCGGGACTGGATCGCCGTGACCGACGACATCAAGACCGCATTCCTCAGAGCTCCCATCCCGGAGATGCCAAATGGGCGGCGCTATGCCATGGAGGCACCACGCGCAATGGTGAGAGCACAGCTCGCCGAACCAGGCGAGTTATGGCTTGCCACAGCAGCCGTTTATGGCTTTCAACGGTCTCCCCGTTGGTGGTCTGAACACAGAAATCAGACCGTTCGAAAGGCTACGTGGAAGTCAAGGGCTGGGCGCAACGTGAAGGTGGTGGCTTGCGTGACGGAGGAAAACTTGCACAAGCTTGTCGAGGTTCAGGAGGATGGGGCCGAGAAGGTTGTGGGCTATGTGTTGTTCTACGTCGATGATACGTTGGCCGTGGGACCACCAGAGTTTGTTCACGGTTTTTATGATTGGTTGGAAGCCACATGGGAGACCAGCGGCCGCAAGGAGGTGACGAAGGACTCCGTTGTGCGGTTTTTGGGCCTGGAGCTTTCTGTGGAGTCGGATGGAAGGATGAAGATTGCGCAGCGTGGCTACGTTGATGGGTTGTTGCGGCGGAGGGAAGTTACAACCTTCAGCAAGGTCCCGTACCTCAAGGAGTGGGCCACAGAGGAGATTCCGGAGGACGCCGACAAGAGCCCGGCGTTGATCAAAGAGGCCCAACAACGTTGCGGGGAGATTCTTTGGACAACCCAAAGAACCAGGCCAGACGCAAGCTACGCGGCGATGATGATGGCGAGGTTGACTACGAGGTGGCCGGAGCGGGCAATTCAGATCGCCAAGAAGATCCTTTCCTACTACAATGCCACCCGGGACGCGGGCTTCATCGTTGAAAAGGACCAGCGAAACGACCTGGTGATGTTCAGCGATGCTTCACATTCCCCTGCTGGGTCGAAGTCTATTTCGGGGACTCTGGTGATGTGGAGGGGAGTTCCAATTTGTTGGCGTGCAGCCAACCAAGGACTCACAGCCCTGAGTAGCGCCGAAGCAGAGCTCATTGCTCTGAGCGAAGGGGCCCAGCTGGTGAGGTCTGTGAGGACCACCCTTGTCGACATGGGCATCGTGCCAAGGACGACAGAACTACGGGTTGATGCGACAGCCGCTATCGCTGGGAGCTGGAGAACACGTCATCTGCGTCTTCGAGAACACTGGCTGGTTGAGTTGGTGGATTCCGAGGAGTACCAGCTGATTCACCAGCCGGGCGTGGAACAGCTGGCGGATGGGCTTACAAAGCAGCTCAGCTCGGAGCGATCATGGAAGCTGTTGGAAGGCTGGGGCTTCTTAAAGGGGGCAGTGCCTGCCGAAATCAAGGCGATCAAGTTTGCGGACGATGAGGGCAGGTACGAAGCAGCAGCAGAAGCAGTCAGCACAACAGCAGCCACACAAGCCAGCACAACAGCAACCACACGAGCCAGCATTACAGCAGCCACACAGTTTGACACCGGAACAACAGCACCAATGATGAATGAAGGGATCCTGAGAGTAGGTGTACCAAGGTGTTAATGGGTTTAGGTTTGCTTGCTGGCGTGATGGGCGAGGAGATTGGTGGCCATCAGGCTTACACTGGCGTGGATTCTGAGCATGAGCTTTGGATTGCTGTGTTGTTGGTGATGATTACCACTGTGTTTGTCTGGGAATGGAGCAAGCGTACAGCTGGTGGTGTGACGAGAGCGGTGACTATGAAGATGATGAAGAAGACTTCGAAATCTGGACTGTCAAAGGGAGAAGGCAAAGAGCTTCTCGCGCTGCTTGGAATAGACAAGAGGTCTGTTGAGCAGGAGGCGAGGTTAAGCGCCTTGATCTCAAAGTACCAGGCCACGACGCCCGGAGTGCTGAGTGGGGTCGAAGTCAAGCCGACTTCGGCGTCAGGCAGCGACTCCCGGGGAAGGAGCGCCACGTCGACTACTACCACACCGAGGCCCGAAGCCCAGAGCCGGGAGCGTTTCCAGCCCGAGAAGTAGAGCCGTGGTGTGCAAACGGATCCCGTAGACTGGCCGGACATTGCGAGAGCGTCTGCGCGACCGTCTGCGGTCGATCCGAAGATTCGGTACACTGTGCAGCCCTGGGAAGGAGATCTGTTTGTGAGTCCGAATGGCGACAGGGCTCATCTTAGGCCTGACTGCCACGGGCTCCGGAATGCTTCGAGAGCTGTGCGAAAGCCGATGTGCCAATACTGCTTGAATGACTGGCGGAACCATCCCGACAACCTTGGGGACAGGTGAGTCGTCTAGCCTTCAGGCAACGATGGAATGATGGCACCCTTTCGGGTGCATCAAGGAGGGGTGCTGATGCCTGAAGCTTCTCTCCTGTATAGGAAGACATGTGGAGCATGTTTTGTCAGGCATCCTTGTGTTTGCGAAGCGGAGTGGCTCAGAGAGCCATGATCGGCAGAAGCCAGCACGCAGGGGCTTAGGTCCATGAGCGGCAGAAGCCAGCATGCAGAGCTATAGCCATGATCGACAGAACCCAGCATGCAGTAGCGGCAACCGCTTTGTTAGGCTGTGCACAGATGCGCCAACAACTGCATGCACCTTTGTTGCTGCGGAAAAACAGTAGAGGGCTGTGCGCGTTCCTCCATGGTCGCTTGGATTCCTTCGGGGATCATCCGATAAACTGGAAACGATACTGAGAAGGCGACGAGGCCAAATGTCAGCTCCAGCTGAAGGGTTAGGGGATGCCCCTGCTCTTCAGTAGTAGTAGTAGTAGTAGTAGTAGTAGTAGTAGTAGTAGTAGTAGTAGTAGTAGTAGTAGTGCCCATGCGCGCCTCCTGGCGCCTGGTGTTTTGCTCTGCTTTCAAGTGTTTCGGGGAGGTTTTGGGTTGGGGGGGCGGGGGGGTGGGGGGGGTTAATAACGACATGGTCGACCGCAATGGTTTTCTTGTTGCCAAAAACACTGGCAGTGCCGGTACTTTGGAGCGTTTTATGGGGCTTTTTGTTCGACTGGGAGGGGAGGGTTTGGTGGGGTGTCAATCACGACATGCTGAACCGCGATTTTTGCCGAAAACGCAATCCCCACGGTGTGGCTCGATTTTCGTGTGTTTTCGAAGCATTTTCTTGCACTGGTGCGGGGGTGTCGTCAGGCGGGGGGGCCCGCACAGTGGCTCGATTTTCCCGTGTTGGCAGTAGCAGTAACAGTGGCAGTAGCAGTGGCAGTAGCACAGTACACTAATAGTGCAGCAGCGGCACTAGCAGTCGCAGTAGCAGTACCAGTACCAGTGGCACTAACAGTAGCGCAATGGGTTTTCTTGTTGCCAAAAACACTGGCAATGCCGGTACTTTGGAGCGTTTTATGGGGCCTTTTGTTCGACTGGGCTGAAGGCACGAGTCGTTCTGCAGCAGTGTAGCAGGCCTAGTAGTAGTAGGTAGTGCCACTAGTGGCCGTAGTCCTCAGTCCTGATATTGGCTTCCAATAACATGCACATCGTTGGCTTTCTCAGCATCTTCATCATCATCATCATCATCATCATCAGTAGCATCATCATCGTCATCCAAAACTGTAATTATCAATAAAACAAAGTAGTTTTTTACAACGTACCCAAACTGCGATATTCACAAAACCCTGTAAAAGCCGATACTTTTGAACCTCGAACACCTCCAAACTACCAGGCGCCAGGAGGCGCGCAAGCCTTGTAGTAGTAGTAGTAGTAGTAGTAGTAGTAGTAGTAGTAGTAGTAGTAGTAGTAGTAGTAGTAGTAGTAGTAGTAGTAGTAGTAGTAGTAGCAGTAGCAGTAGCAGTAGCAGTAGTAGTAGTAGTAGTAGTAGTAGTAGTAGTAGTAGTAGTAGTAGTAGTAGTAGTAGTAGTAGTAGTAGTAGTAGTAGTAGTGCATGGCCAACGTCTTGCGGACTCCTTCGCATCCGACGAAAGGGACAGATTTAATCCGGCCGTTCGTAGACGGCACCGAACTATTGTCGGCTCCCACAGACCTAGCTCTCGGAGATATCTTAATCCATCTCCTCAAAACATATGATCTTCGCACCCCTATGATGGCCGCTATTGCCATTGCTACTGCTGCCGCGGCTGCCATGGTCAGAGAGCGCTCTCTGTCGGGCATCGCAACTCTTTTTGTGCTCAGTGCCACCAGTATGGCTACAAGTAGAGCAACAGTGCACATGCGTTCGCGAAGCAAGTCTACTGCACTGCATCGTGATGCAGAAGGAGACCACGCTACGCTCAGCTGCACGTGCTCGCCTCTCGCATCGTCTGGTGTGCCATCCATCATGACACGCTGAGCAGCAAGTACTCTGGTTGAGAGTAGCCACGCGTGCACATCCCTCCACCACACAAGTGGCCATGATCCGACCTGAGTGTGCAGGTGATGCAACTCCGATCTGAAGTGCAGGCAACGGGTAGGCACATGCCATGCACAAGCTTGTGAGGTCGGTCCTTTGAAAGCCGCATGCCCTCTTCTGCTGTTCCAAGCTATACAAACACCTTATGAGCGAAGAAAAGAAACCCCGCAGAATGAGAGCCTCGAGCTCCAGTCAGGTTTAGCCTTTGCTCAGTCCCTGAGCACACACGGCAGACAGTCCTTGTGCAGATCTGGAAGAAAGCGAACCGTTCGCTCTGGAAGACTGAAGCCCAGCTCACTAAGTTGGGTGAGCACTCGATCTCCTAAGCTTTCCCACCGCTGCACGGTGTACGCCACAATGGTCACCCGATCGAAGGTGTTCCATTCACACGTGTAGTGCACTGCCGAGCTTGAAAGCGAATCGCATGCAGCTGCAAGGCAAAACGGGTGCCCCTCACTGCTTCACCCTGAAATGTAATCTCCTCGTCACCATCTTGATTCTCCACCCACAGCTCGCCATCATCATGCAGCGACAGTGCAAGCACCAAATTATGGTGACAGTTCTGTTTGTCACGATGGGGAGGTGTTCTGTAGTTACTGTAGTTGAGGTGAAGCGCCAGTGACGACCAGGTGTGCCGTGGGCATACTCGCATGATCAAGCAATTAAAGATCATCACAGCATTCGGATGTGTGAGCGTCTTCCTGCAAAGACCATGGAATGGTCCTTTGGCATAAGCCCCAAAACTCACGCTGGATGCCTCACCGTCTCGTAGAGCCATGGAGTGCGGAGGCTGTTCATGATCAAGCAAGATAGCGAGCTGCCTGGCCGCGCTCCAGATGGGGGCACTACCAGTCTCAAGCAAATGCATCGCCAATCTCTCAGCCGCACTAATGGAGCCTGGGTCTTGCCAGCGTGGGACCGGCAGCGTAGCATGTAGCTGCACTGAGAAGGTACAGGAGAGATCTCCAGCATAAGCAAGTAACTCCTCGCGCCAAGGATCTCTGAGAGCGCCTCGCGCCCATTGAAGTACGTCGTTGCGAGCTAGCATCCCAAGCTGATGCGGTGGAAGCTCTCCAAAACAAAGGACATGTAAATGCCTAACTGCGCTGAGACGCAGGTGCGCCTCCAAGAAATCAGGATAAATGGCGGCAGGCACCTCTATACATTCTACGGCCATGCTGGAAAAACTGCGGCATTATGTCCATCGCAACGACACTCCACCACCGAAGAAGTGCGCACTGGCGACTATCATGCTGGCAGAGCATGTCGGCTGAAGCACAAGGTTGAAAGAGGCCCCGACCGTGGCCACACAATCAGGGATCACCCCCAGAACTAACAGCCCGGAGTGAGCAACAGACTCACGGCAGACGTGCGGTGATGCAGCAGTGCAAAGGATCGTGCATGTTGAGAGGATACAGACAGTGGAATCACGCGCGTTGCAGAAACATAGGAGGTCTTTTCTGACAGTGTGCCGGGACGGTTCGGAGTGGCACACGAATTGCTGAACGTGGGAGAGTGGCCAGTGGCTGTCAAGAGCCACTCTCCCAAATGTTGATGCTACGCTCTTATCAGCCCCACCAGGTATGAGTTCCGGGTAATCAACCCTGGTTCACGCCTAGTGGCAGGTCGGGGACTACGTCTATCATCACAAACATAGTAGGTCCATTGGGTGCAGTCGGCCCGCGAGTCCGGAAAGCACAATGCAGCCTGATAGTGTCCACTGCACGGCGTAGGTCCTATGTGATACACCACGAACCCAACCTGGTAGGATAGAGAGACGACATCAGTCCCCTCATCCGGATCGAGGAAATGTGGCAGACTCACGCGTAAGCCTGGCGGAATTTGAAGGGCTGTCTGGTTTTTGCCACGTCGTTTGCCGTACCTGCAAATCTGTAGGCACACAAGCCCAAGCCCATCTACAATACCATGAACAGAATACTGATTTCTCCACCTGTTTATCACATTTTGCAGAGTACCTCCCTCCGGTCTAGCAAGAATGGGCGAGGAGCAACGTCCACTCAACTACCTGATGAGGCAAGGAGAGCCGGGCTTCCCACCTGCCTGCAAGAGCATCCAGTGGCAGCGTAGTGCCAAGATGTTGCCAAAACTCGCCTATGTCATGCTGCTGAGAAATCTCAGGCCACGCAATGAACATTTGCCGAAAGGCTAAACTTTCAATCAACGAGACCACATGTGACTGTCTGAGAAAGGAAAACCCTGCCTGAACATGCCCCGCAATGGTGGGAGTGAGCCCAGCAAGCTCATGTTGCCAGTAGATGGCCTGGATAGTGGATTTGCATAGCAAAGGTTCATACCTAGCGGATTGTCAAGCTTGATCATCGGCAGACGGGGGCCTGGCGTACGCGGGTGTGGCGCAGCCTGTAGCACCACACCTTCAGAACGAGTAACTCCTGGGTCGCCACTCGCTGAAGTCCAGAGCCTGGTAGGCTTGCTCGATCTGCTTGCTCATCTGAGAACGCTGGGCACGTTCCGGCTCAGCCTCATGCCCAGCAGTTTGCAGCAAGCACTGCCCACTAGGTGTTGCAGGATCGCGTACACCTCGTTGGCCGCCGTCGAGCGGAGGCTGACAGTGATCATAAACGGGACCCGCCCTCCAGCTTGTCCGTTAGGGACTGCGTGCGAAGGCGGAGCAGCAGACCCTCAGCTGGATCAAGCGATCCAGCTCCTTGAGGATCTCGCAGTGGGACCGGGGATCGGCTCCGCCCACTTCCCTGCTGCTTTGTCTGTGGGTTCCAGACATGGTGTACCCACGCCGGATCGAGGGCCTGCCGTCCCTCCACCACCCATCCTGCAGCCATGCAGCGTTTCCGCTTGTCCTCGTTGACCTGTATTTCCTCCATAGCTGTCTTGAGGTTGTGGAAGATTCCCATCAGGAGAACCAACTTCAGCGGCGACTTGACCTCGCCCTTCGGGAAGAGCTCGCCCCAACGGTCCGCTGCCTCTTGCACCGACTTCAAGCATGAGTGGGCGGAAGTATCGATGAAGAGGACGAAGTTTGTGTCTGCCCGAAGCATCGTGAGGTCTGCTTCGTGGCGGATCGTGGCCCTGGCAACCGTCGTCAGGAAGTGCTGAACCGTCTGATCCAGCTGAGCCTTGGAGGATTGGCTCGCACCTGGACTTGGCTCCCAGCCTCTCTTCTGAGACCAGGGCAAAGGCCATTGGCCTGGGCCTTTTCCGGTTTTCTGCTTCATCCATTTGCTGGATCGGCCTTCCTCCTCCCATCCCGCTCCCCATTCGGCATCCTTGGTCTCCTTGGTCGTCTCCTCCTCCGGCTTGCCCCCACCGAACACCATGTCGATCTCCTGTCGCGCCAACACAGCTGTTGGCGGCTCCGTCTCCATCGTTTCGGTCATGTTGGGGCTCCTCGCGCGTGAAGGGTATGGTCTGCTCAAACGAATCAGAGTGAACAAGGGCTGCCAGTGAAGCTTGAAACACTGGTACGCAACTCTTGAGGTGCCGACGCGGATCACTCGTTGCTTTGCAGCAGTAGCGGCACGGTGAGCAAGGATCAAGCCCCAGGGTGGTAATGCGGGCGACAGCTGCGGCAGCATGTCTCCACTCGTGCGCATGACAGAGGCGGACATGTTGCTTGCATCCCGGTTCTTCCACGCGATACCCATTGATGGCAGAAAACGCTCGCTCTCATAGAGCGGTCTGTCAGCGGCAACTGAGTCAGCTGCCCCGCCCGGCGCTGAGCCTGTGGCCGTGGTGGGGACAGTGACATCAGCCTCGGAAGTTACCTGGACTTCCGAGGCTGTCCTCAGGCTGGGACGTGGACTATGGGTAGTACTATTAGCGTCAACACTAGGGCACCCACCATTGATGTGTTTCTTGAGTCCTTCGACCCGCTGAAAATTGACGCCGCAGAACCTACAGGTGGGCATGCCGTCCAAAGCATACTTCACATAGATATGCGGGGGAAGGACACCCTTGGGTTTAGCTCTGGGAGCAGTCTGTCTAGCTGAATCCTCATCCTTCTTGAGATGCTGACGTGTACGATTCGAGCGCATGTGCCGATGATTAGTGAAGTAGACCCCACATTCAGGGCAGGGCACACCCCAGCAAGACTCGGTTGTGACGATCCCAGCGGAGCAAGGCGCGTCTTGCGTCTGAGCCGTAGTCTGCTCCAGTTCATTCAGCATGCGTTGGAACCAACTACGACTAAAGGCCTCACCACTACGCGTAGCCCTACGACCCAACAGTTTCACCAGTGCTTGCTTGGCACCTTCAGCCTCTGCCGTAATCGATCGTTGTTTTCTCTTGTGAGATGGACCGGCGAGTTGGAGATCGCACGCAGGGCCCTGGCATCATAGGCGTCAAGTTTGCGAAGCACACTATTAGGAACCCCTACAGCATGCAACCCGTACATGAGTGTGGAGCGAACGCAGGCCACATACAATCTCACCCGACAGCCAAGCGAGAACTTCCGGCAGTGCAGTGTGCGAAGCAATCGCTGGCGGTTCTGGACAGCAGCCCGCAACCTATGCTTGTAGGTGAGCATCTCAAACGACCCGTAGGAAGCAACCACCCCAAGGTATACCATATGACTAGCACGTGGGACTCTAAGGGGGCAGCTAGGTGTACCGAGGCTTAATCCGGGCTTACCATCAACCACACAGGCATGCCGTCGTAGCCAGCTGCGGGCAGCACTGCCGCGCAAGCCAAGCACAATGCAAGATTTGGCAGAGTTGACCTTCATGCCAGTTCTGGTGAACAGACTGAAGAGAGTGCGAATCGCGCGCAAAGCACGCCCTACATCCTGCAAAGATTCAAAAATCTTGAAAGCAGCATGACTGTCGTCTGCAATAGCGTTGCCACTTCGTCGCAAACTCCCAGGATGTGCTCTCAGCAAATTGGTCGAACAGCCAGCAGCTGTAGATGGTGAAGAGCAGCGGACTAAGTGCGCACCCCTGACGGACTCCCTTCCCAAGCTGAAACACCCCACTGTGAGAGCCATGTGAAACCCGATAGGAGCATCTCCCGTGGATTTCTAGGATAGCTGCTTGCAGGTCCGTCGGTACGCCTTCATGGGTCATAGCCAGCTCAAGTGATGCCCTGGGCAGCTCGTCAAAAGCCCTGCTAAGATCAACACTTAACATAAGACCCCCATAACAAGTGCTCTCAGTGCATCCCTCGCGTTTCTGCCAGATGCTCAGCTGACCCTTCTGAATTCTGGCTCGGACGCTGGCACAATGTGACGCCATTCGACAGACAGCATCATCCACTGCCGGGGCTATATGCATACTGGGGCCGGGCCTGAATGTAGTCTTGAACGTAGGGAAGTACTCTAGCTCGGAGGGCAATTGCAAGGAGCCTGGCACATGGATCCTGGAGGCCCAGCGGCCGGAGATCCTGCGGTCTACGTCCCACTTTCTGGGGTTTGGGAAGCAGGGAAGCAGGGACAGGTCACAGCAAGTGGCCTCCGGCGGGAAGCTATTGCCCTGCTGCGCACTCCTATTTAAGATGCCAGTGCAGAATGCCGCTATGTCAGCCTGACTCAGTTTCCAGACATCCGCAGGTAGACTAGACCGGGGGACAGCTTTCCCTGGTTTAAGAAGGGCAATGGCCTCACTTATTTCAGCCTCCGTAAACCTGAGAGCAGCCGAAGACGGGACAGCATACGGAACTTCACAGGAGAACGCACCCTGAGAATAGTCGAAGATTTCCTGAAATTCTTCCCGAACCGACAAGAGATGACCTTGAGGGGAACGGATCCGCACTTTAGCTCTTCCCTTCTTAGGTGCAATAGTGTTAACAACTCGATAAACCTGACCCATGTCTTGGCATTCTGCCGCGTGTTCTGCAATTTGCAGCTGCTCTTCGAGCCACAGTCGCCGCCTGTGTTGGCCTGCAGCTCGAAGTTCTTTGGCTGCCCTACGCAACATGTCGTGTCTGTGCCAAAGCGCAGATGCTTGCCGAAATGAGCCGTCCTGGATATCCCGCCACTGTGTCCAGTGTCAACCTCTCGCTGACACCAAGAACATGCAACAGCCTTCCAGGAATCCAGGTGACGTGATTCACTTGTTCATCAGCGAAAATAGCTCTTCTCAGAAGAACCCCAACTCCAGAGTGTCGCTGCTTCGGGTTTGCAGTCGTGACAACGATCCACCCCGGCAATAGCCAGTGACCGTCATCACGACCGAGACCGTGATGCGTTTCTTGAACGATGACCACGTCCGCCTCACACTTCTCGTGCAGGTAGTGTTTGAATAGATCGTAGCATTCCTGTGAAAAACCTCCTATATTATACGACAGCACTTGAAGACGGGCCGGTGCCTTCCAGTGTGGAGGCCGCTTGGTGGACACGACCAATGGCGTAGCAGTAGCTTGTAGACGCGTTCCTAATGCAGCAGCTGTACACCATCGACCTTTATACCAAGTACCACCCTTCTGCTCAGCCCTCCTCCTTGCACGTCGAAACGCACTTTTGCGACTCATACTCCAAGGACCGGTCTGTGGTCCCGCCAGAGATTTTCACCCCCAAATTGGAGGCTCCCAGGGCCGCTGTGGTACGGTCACAAATCCTCGGGTTAAGCGGTCCTTGATCGTCGTCGTGTGCATCATTCACAGCATCCGCCCAGGGGATTTGGGACCCCTGCGACTGAAGTTGAACATTCCCAGAGCAGCTCGTAAACATAAGACAGAAGAGGCCAGTCGGGGAAAAGATGCACCGTGCCATGAACCCTGTGAGAAAAGGCCCTACACAACTGCTCAGCGCTCCAGCCGAAACCCTTAGTAGTAGTAGTAGTAGTAGTAGTAGTAGTAGTAGTAGTAGTAGTAGTAGTAGTAGTAGTAGTAGTAGTAGTAGTAGTAGTAGTAGTAGTGACTAGTGGTCGCAATAGTAGTAGGCGCCCCCCTCCTACCAAGCTGCTAAAGACTTCTTGAATCTACCAGGAGTACAAGTAGTACCAGGATTGGGAGTCGCTCAGGCATCCAGAAATAAGTGGGCCATCTGTACGGGCGACGTGGGAAGCGCCTTCCTTCGAGCGCCAGTTCCAGCTGGGACCCTGCGAGCGCTGAGACCACCGGCGTTCTTGGTGCGTGCAGGTTAGGCACAACCGGGAGAAGTCTGGTCAGTGCCTATGGCGCTGTACGGATTCCGCAGCAGTCCGAGATGGTGGAGTACCCGCAGAACAATTTTTATGCAACAGGCGACGACGCCTAATGGGCTTACGTTCCATCACGGAGTCGCCGACTCTGAGTCGTTGCGCCGAGGGAAGATGGCTGGCGGAGACATGGGAAACGGCCCTTTGCCAATATGCCTCTTATGTCTTATGCCTCTTCTACTTCTAAGTGAAAGCAGCACAAGCAGTCACGGCGCACAAGACGTCATTTTGCCACGGCGGGCTGTGCAAGAAAACGGACTCAAGGGGCGTCCTCTTGAGAGGTCAAGGCCGCCAGAGAGGCCAGAAGGATGCAATCCAACAGCGCGCGACTCTAGCCGAATGTTAGCTCAAGTTTTACACTGGTAAAGTTTTCTTTTGGATTGCAACTCTCTGCCTACTGCTTTAAGGTGGCCGTGGGCTCTTGAAGCCACTCGAAAAGCGCGAAAGAAGTTCCGGGCTGTGTTTGTTGATGTGTGGGCATCCAGTGAAAACGGTGGGACGAAACGACCTCCTGCGTGGCACGGATATTGACAAGAGAGAATTGTCACTCAAGTTGGGAGTGTCACTCACGACTACGTCGTACAGCGACTTGGCGTCGGTGGAGCCGAGGTTGTTGAGTCTGTAGCCAACCTTGTGCGCGGGCACGTTGTAGAAGATCTCGCCCAGGTACATGTTCAGGTAGGCACTTCTGTCGCAAGCCTCGTCAGCTGCACAGCTCTCCGAGGCGAGGGTGGAGCGGCACACTCTCTGAGATCGTGATGACTTCCAGTCCACAATCATCGCCGGCACCGGCCTTTGAAGCACAGAGGCGTGGCAGAGGACCACGAGGGCTCCACAGGGAGCGACTCTCCTGTGCGTTCGCCCAGCTGGCATCGCTGTAGGCCAGGAGGACTGGTGTTCAGGGCTCGTTCGTGTCTTGTCGGTGTAGGCAAGCAGCCAAAGCGTCAATACCACACCTCCGTATCTGGCAAGGAGAACAAAAGGAAACCATCTTAGAAAAACCCCCACCGCCGCGAGGCAGCACACGACAGGCAGTCAGGCCGGAGCGGTGCTATCTAAAACCCAAAACAAAACAACCGTCCAAGCGCAGCCAGCGCCAGCTACGTCCCCTGCAACTAGACCCTAGAGGTGTGTCAAGGAGAAGGCGGGAGGCAGTCGGTGCGCACGAGGCACCAGCTAAGCCAAGTCCCGAGCGACTGCTGCAGCAGCCCTTGAGCCTCGGCCAAAGGAGTCAAACTCCACCGGGGCCGCCACGAGTGAGGGCCAACCCTCGGGGCCGCGGTTGCCAGAAAACGGTGAAGAGATTGGCAAATCTCACCCTGAAAAGGAAAGAGAGGGCGCCGTGACATCGCGGAAACTGGAATTCTGGAAGCGGCAAAACCATGCAGAGTGCTCAAATTGACCAGAGTGCGATCCCCAAGGACAAGAGGCCTACCTAGAAGTTTGCCCAACTGCCCACAGGCAGTGCGGAATTCATCAGCCTTCTGTCCCCAAGGAACCTCGACACCGAACACGGCATCCAGAGGCGCCCACTTCAACTCTCTCGCAGCGTGACACTTACGAACCTTATCCCGAACCGGAATGCGGACACCCATCGAAATTTCGAAACTGGCAGCCAATTCGACCCAAGAAATCACCTGCTGGTCATCCCGACCAGGACTCCACTTCAGAAGGGAAGCCCAAAGCAAAACAAAGCGGACAAAGAGACCTTTCCCCGGTTTGGCATGATGGCACCACTTAGGAATAGCTTCAGGCAAGTTCGGGAAGGGAGCTTGAACAACCCATGCCTCATCTCCCCAAGAGGGCAGGCAGCATGCCTGTTGAACACGTGCCAGCACACCCGTGCGTTTACGAGGAGCAACCTCCTGCAATCTATCCATAGCAGAGCGTTGCACCGCAACGAAAAGCTTCTGGATGCAGCGCGAGTGAGTGCACCGCCGCCTGTGCTCAGCGCGGAGCCGAGTCCACTCTGCACAAAGAGTTGCAGCGGCTTTGGCAGCCTTGTCAGCAGCATCATTGCCCTCAGCCAAAAGCGGCGCATGCGGATCACTAATCTTAGACAAAACCTGGTGGGCCTTAACCTTAACAACCCTGATAACCCTCCCCTCGGAGCGAGCCCGGCTGGCTTCAGCATCCAAAAGCTTCCAGAGATCGCCATTTGGCATAAGCTCATATGGCAGCTCGCGGAACTGGGCCCATGAGCACAGCGTAGCCTGCCTGCCTGAAGCGCCGTTCCTGCGGAAGGTGATCAGAGCCGTCGACGAAAGCATTCGCCTCCTCCGACAAAATGCCTGAAGGCGGAGCTGGCGGCGGCCGGATGTCAGCTTGAGCACGCAAGATCTTCTCTTCAGCCCCTTGTACGAAGAGGGCATAACGCTGAGTGATGAGCGGCATTTGCCTCAAGAGAGCAACCGCATCAGGGTGGGCATCTCTAACCTCTTGGAACGGAGAGCATTCTAGCCAGCGATGTTCCAGACCATCAGGCAAAGCACCGTATTCGCAAAGGCGAGCCTCTGCCGTACCCTGCTTTTCTCTGCGGCCTTGCTGCCGAAGCTGCCACCTGGTGGCACCTATTAGAACCGAGTCAAGTAGGCCCTGGTCAAGGGGATCCAAAGAGTTACGCAACGCCAGTGTAGCCTGCACATCGACACACACACACACACACACACACACACACACACACTTCAGGGCCCTGCAAGTCCCTCATATATATTTGCGGCCCCCGGCATCACCGGACCAAACATCCGCGAAATCTTCCTCAAAAATGCTTCGCAACCTGACGATGCAAATGCTGCAGAAGTGGAAAGAACCAACCCTGCGACGTGTGAGCCAATTGCCCTCAAAGCAAATTTCCCATCCTAGAGCATCACAAACCTCACTAAACAGTAAGGCCGGGCCCACACCGGAAGATGTGTGGCTGCGGGCAATAAGTAACGACTGCACGCTCTCAAACTCTTGAGGATACCATGCGATGTATTCCCTCAGCGCCAAAATTCGACGCCAGTACAAGAAACCCATAGGATCCGTACCCGGATTCAAAATGTTGAGTGTGAGTGCATTACAGGCAAACTCACGAGTAGCACCCAGTATGGCTCTGGCAGCAGAACACCGCAAGTCCTTGACGGTGGTAGCACTAACCTTCGCAGCTTCACAAGCGTGAAAGGCCTGGGGCCAGTACTTGCCCCGGACAATGGCAGCCTTGATGGGCTTCCGAATGGGAGCTAAAGCAAGGCGACAAAGCTCTCCCTGAACCTCATGCACACGGTCAGCACCAGACCGATTGCACCGCATCTTGGAAAAATTTCGATACGCCCCCAACTCCCTAGCATGAAGTTTGCACTCTAACACTGCTCGCCTGCAGAAGACAGCACCTGCAAGTCTCTACGAACGGCAGGCGATGTGGACCAAACGAACATCTTCTTTGGAGCAAGCTGAAGCTGCAGCAAGGACGCAAAGTTTTCACTGCGTGCGAGAAGGGTTTGCAGCACGTCAGGATCGGGCACCTCGGTGATGACCTCAAAATTATCAGCGAAAACCATCGGTTGCACATCAGAGGGCTGAAAGTGAGTGCAGACTCGTCGCCAGGAGCGAACTGCACATGGGAAGCCCACATCCATCCGCACAAAATCATAGGCACAATCGAAAGACTATCACCCTCGGGAAAACCCATTGAAAGTATGAAAAAAATTTCTGCAAGCCTCCTGAAAACAGCGTTGCATCCCAGTGAGAGAGGCGCACGGAGGAGACCCCCCGGAAAAGACATATCTGCCATGATTCGAAAGAATGGCTCCCGCAGGAGTGCGTTGAAGGCCTTAGCTACATCCAAAACAAGCCCACTAAGGGGTCTGTGATTAACTATACAATCCTCAAGATGCCATGCCAGCTTCAACCAAAGCTTGCGACACGAACGGCCTCTCAGAAAACCTTGCACACAGTCTGGAGCAACCTGTGAAAGTTGGCGGACGAGCTGTCTGCACCGAGCACTGGACCAAACCCGACACAACATTGGGAGCAGGTTAATCGGCCGCTGCTTAGTGGGAAGGGGACTACTACAACCCTCCTCAACTTTAGGAGTGAGCTGCATCCACGCGAAAAGCTGGCTTTCATGCCATTGTCCTGTGCGCTCAAATTCCTGAAAAACAGCCGTGAGCTCCTGAGAAGGTGGTCAAGGCGCCGTGGTTGGCGAGCGAGTTCACCGCCGAGAGCCCGGGTCGCGATTGTCCGCTGAGCCACGGGAAGATTATCGGGCCAGCACACATAGTCGTAACTCGTACCTCGTCGAGGTATACGGGCTTGTCACTGGTGTCGTGGGAGGCCGAGAAGTGCTAGACACCGACTGTGGCTGGAGGGCTGGTGGTACAGGAGGTTCATCACCGAAGCCAGGGATCTCGTCGAACCGGACTGACTCGTACTGTGCAGACTCAAGACCGACTTGGGACCAGTGGCCCCGGAAGTTCTGGTGGTAACGCTTGTTGTTCCTGAAGTGCTCCGGGGCGCTCTGGTTCCAAAGCAAGTGCCGGCGGTTTCGGCTTCTCAAAGCTGCGCGCGGTTCTCGGCATCGAAGAAGCGCGGGGTGTCCTCGGCACCCCGCCGGGCCGTGTTCTGAATGATGGTCTGCTGCAGGTGAGGCTGGATCACGACCGTCTGGGTCCTCTGGTTGATGTTGAGGTCGCCGCTTCGTGGTGGTGGTTTTGGTCCGCTTGAAGACGACGGGACGGGAGTGCGGCAACGGTTGCGGCAGCCATCTCCTACTTCCTCCTCTGTGTCCATCTCCGCCAGGCGGACATGGCTGTCCTGGGCCTATCAAGCGGTTTTCGGACGAGTCCCACGACTACCCTGCGGCCTGTTCAGCGACGACCACGCCTTGGCCAGCACCGCGACTGCCGAGATCGTGCGCTCGGAGGCCCACCTCGATGTGAAGCAAAGCCTCCGCCGAGCTCTCCGACCGCCCTCTGGTCAGCACCATGGAGTTCAGCGTGAAGGGCCGGGGGGCGAGTAAAAGCTGAAGTTCGGAGGTGTTGGTCGACGCACAGGTGTCGTAGGCTGTCCCGCCGGCACATAAAGCCACTGTCCTTGACCATGCGTCGCGGGTCTGGAAGTAGGCCGGTCCGTCCAGTACTGCTGGAAGCACCCGCGGATGAGGTGGTCGCTGTCACAGTCAGAACACCTCCAATCCACATCTCTCCCGGGCCTTTCCGAGGTCCTGGACCATCTGGCACGTCCTCGTGATTCTCCATTTCGGGCAGGTCGTCGAGCTCCAGACCAAAGTCCTGAGGGTCGGCCGCTGCCATCGAACGTGGGAACCAACGGCATGCCAGGAAGCAGGCTCCGGTGCCAACTAAGTCAAAGCAGCACAAGCAGTCACGGCGCACAAGACGTCATTTTGCCACGGCGGGCTGCGCAAGAAAACGGAATAAAACGGACTCAAGGCGCGCCCTCTTGAGAGGTCAAGGCCGCCAGAGAGGCCAGAAGGATGCAATCCAACAGCACGCGACTCTAGCCGAATGTTAGCTGTGAGCTCAAGGTTTACGTACGTCACTGAGATTTCTCGGCATGGAGATCCGCGAGGCTCGTGACGACAATGACGAGTTTGCCGGCTACGCGTTAGATCAGGAGTGGTATCTTCTTCAAGAAGTCCTGAGGCATCGACGTGTGCGAGCTGAGGAGAGATCCCTACTACCAGTCACGAAGGAATCAATGAGCCTGTCTGCAGAATTGATCCCCCAGACCTTTGCGCCTGAGGACCTCAAGCTGGCTCAGTCCTTGACGGGAGAGCTGGCATGGATGGCACAACGTTGCAGGCCAGACTTGACGTGTGTGGTGCGTATAATGGCAAGTCTAACCACAAGGGATCCTCTGTTCGGGTTGCCACAATAGAGCGGTACACGTTGGCCTGCCTCAACCACTCGAGTTCCTCGAGACTGAGATTTTGGACGGGACGTCCGCCAACCTTGGTGACGTATACCGATTCGTCCTACGCACCAGACGGAGATCGAAGCCATGGACGGAGTTGCAGTCACGTTTTGGGGGACTTGCCCCATAGCATGGAGGAGTTCTCGACGGCAGCTGGTTACCACCAGCTCGGCAGAGACCGACTTGGTGGCAGAGCATTATGGATGTCAACAGATGGAGTCCATTGATGTGCTCCTCATAGACATGGTGAAACTCCCACCCAACGAGTCATCTACGTGGACAGCGCACTGGCCATAACCCTGGCTACTTCCGAGGGAGGTAGTTGGAGCTCTACGCCAAAGCGTTGAACAGGGCTGGGTAGATGTGGTGTACTGTCCAGGGGATCAACAGTTGGCCGATGGGTTGACGAAGCTGTTAGCTCACAAAGAATGAACCTGATGATGGAGGTTTTTGGGTTATCGGCAATGGCATCACAAGGAGATCAAGTGCGTCTACGGCAAGTCCAAGCACCAGCAGTGCAGCTGCCAGCAGTGCACCAGCCAGCAGAGCAACAGCCAACAGAGCATGGACAATCAGTTGCACCCACAGTTCCCCACACGAATCCCGAGGGCTTGGGTTGTTGTTTGGGTCTCTTGGCGATACTCATCAACTTAGCTAAGGCTGGTGGTGAAGTAACAAACCCGGAAGTCCAAACTGCCCTAGCCATCGACTCTTCGCTGGGACTGTACGGAGCGGTGTTGATGCTTGGGAGTGGTCGTGTTTGCTGGCGCAATCGTGGCGAAGCTGCACGGTGGAGGTCTCTGCAAGAAAATCAAAGCTTTTCAATGAAGGAGATGCGAGAGTTGAATGCCTTGTTGAGGCTCAATCCTGCTCATAGCTGTTGGCCGATGCGACTGGAGTTGATCTTTCTAGGATATTAGCTGGAGACACAAGTTCAGCTTCGTCAATGCCGGGAACAGTGATGGGTGCCCCGCCTCCACCACCAGATCCTTTTAGTGCTTGTGCAGCTGATGAGGAGTTCTTGAGGGAACGAAGGGCACAAAAGCTGCTGCAACGATCGCCTCCTCCTCCTCCTCCTCCTCCTCCTCCTCCTCCTCCTCCTCCTCCTCCTCCTCCGCCTACATATGAAGACTTAGTCGAAGAAGACGATCGGAGGAGAAGGTTTCAATCGGCCTACTGGTTGACCCCGGAACAAGTGTCAGCAGAGGAAAGGGCCTGTCGAACTCGTTCGGTAGGCACGCAGGTCGAGATGCTGAAGGAGATGCCAAAAGTCGTGTTCATAACCCCGTTTGGAACGCGTGTTCATGCTACAAGAGACTAACTGCAGCACGTTGAATCGTTCTATGAAGTTCGTCCAGAAGGAGGTGTGCACGCAGTGCATTCCAGGGCAGAAGGCCCTACCAACCACCTGGCGCCTAAACCCATCATCATCATCATCATCATCATCAACGAACATGACAGTTGCAGAATATGCAGGGGCTCAGGCCCCCTATCTGTGACAGCTGCAAAAGTTGCCGAGGCTTACTTGTCTTAACTGTCACAGATGCAGGGGCTCAGGCTCCCTATCTGTGACATCTGCAGAAGTTGCCGAGGCTCACTTGCCTTAACTGTCACAGCCGGCGAAGTTGCACACTCGAGGGGGAAGAAATTGCCAAACGACAGGTGGTCGGATAGTGCGAAAACGATGCAATTACCGTGCAAAACGCAGATGCTGCGAAGAATGTTTAAACACTCCTTTTCTGCTAAACCTGAAGCGCAACTTCTTCTAAACATCAAAACCAAAATGCCAGCTGTATGTGAGAGGGGCTCGCCAACATCCTTAAATTAAAGCCCAGACCTCGGCTTATAGGGTTTGCTTTTGAAGTGGTGTGTGGTGTATCACGGTGTATCCCCCCACCCCCCCTCCCCGGAAGCAACAACGTGCTAAGGAACGGTGAAAGTATTTTAGATATCGAATAAAAACTAGCTTCCCCCCAACCAATTTCGAGTTCTCGCCGAAAGCCTTCGTAAAACCCAATGTCGAGTTTGCAAAGTCCAGAAATACGTTTGGTGACTATATAAGATGGTCCGACTTCACGAACGTACTGTAAATACCGAGCAAAACGGCTCTTCTGGAGAAGTCCCACCCCCCCACCCCCTCCAAGAGAAAGTCCAGAATCGGGAGCTGGAGATTGCAAATGCGCAGCTTAACTTTGAAGCTTCAAAAGATGTTCTTACATGACGAAAGTGCTGTAAATACCGAGTAAAACGGATGTGTGCAGAGGGGTGGTTGGTAGGGGGGGACGCCAACAAAAACAACAACAACAACAACAACACCAACAACAACAACAACTACTACTACTACTACTACGATTACTTCTATTACTATTATTATTACTACTACTACTACTACTACTACTACTACTCCTGCTGGTGCTGCTACTACTACTACCACACCTACCACTACCACTATGTGGAAGTATATAAGCAGGGCTTCGTCTTCTCGATTTGAACAACGTAGCTATCGCACAGATGGGCCGAGGGCCACGGGATGGGCACCGAATTCCTTTTAGCGCAGAAACACAGTGACATGCGCTCCTGTGCACAGCATGACTTTAGCACGTTGGCTACTGTGCATGCTTGGCTTGCCGATCATGGCATAAGGTTGCCGCTGGCTTCTGCCTATCATGGCTTCGAACTCACTTCGGAAGCCCATCCGCTGCAAAAAAGGTTCCCTTAAGGCACAAGCTCCCATTTATTCTGCGCACTCTACAAAGGGGAAAGGGCCAGGGACATCAACACCCCTCCTTGGGTGGGCGCTTGGCCACCGCATTCACATCGGTCGTTCCGGTAGTAGCAGTAGTAGTAGTAGTTGTAGTAGTAGTAGTAGTAGTAGTAGTAGTAGTAGTAGTAGTAAGCCTACCCACTACCCCTTTTGCATGCATTGCTTTGGGTGGGGTGGGGGTGGGGGAGGGGGGCTGATAACGTACAGGCAGCCTCGAACAGTTATGACCACCCATTTTCGAGTTTTCGCTGAAAGCCCTCGCAAAGGCAAAAGACAACGTAGCAAAGTCCAGAGGTAGGCTTGGCGACTAGAAAGAGGGCTGACGTCACGAAAGCAATGTAAATACCGAGTAAAATGGCTCTTCCGGAGATGTTGTTCGGGGTGTCGGCGTAACAATGTCGTCATCATTCTTCCCGCAACCCCCCCCCACCCCCTGCCAAAAGCAAGTCCAGAATCGGATGCTGGAGTTTGAAAACTCGTTGTTAGTAATGGAGTGTGACATGAGCAAAGAACTTTAAAGACCGAGTAAAAAAGCTTTTCCTCACCCAATTTCGAGTTTTTCGCTGAAAGCCCTCGCAAAGGCAAAAGACAATATAGCAAAATCCAGAGGTAGGCATGGCGACTAATAGCAGACGTCGCGAAAGTGAGGTAAATACCGAGTCAAATGGCTCTTCCGGAGATGTTGTCCGTGGTGTCGGCGTAACGATGTCGTCATCATTCTTCCCGCACCCTCCCACCCACCCCAAAAAGAAAAGTTCCGAAAACGATCCCGGAGTTTCAAAACTCGGGGGTGATTTTTGAGGCTTCATAAGATGTTGCTACATGCCGAAAGTTCTGTAAATGCCGAGTAAAACGGATGTGTGTTACAAGCGTATGTAACACGAGGTAGTGGGTAGGGGGGGGGGGTTGGCTAGTAGTAGTAGTAGTAGTAGTAGTAGTAGTAGTAGTAGTAGTAGTAGTAGTAGTAGTAGTAGTAGTAGTAGGAGTAGGAGTAGTAGTAGAAGTGGAAGTAGTAGTAGTAATAGTAGTAGTGGTAGTAGTAGTAGTAGTAGCAGTAGCAGTAGCAGTATTAGCAGTAGTAGTAGTAGTAGTAGTAGTAGTAGTAGTAGTAGTAGTAGTAGTAGTAGTAGAAGTAGTCGTGTGCACAAGTCGTAGTAGTAGTCGTGGTAGTAGTAGTGGTAGTGGTAGTGGTAGTGGTAGTGGTAGTGGTAGTGGTAGTGGTAGTGGTAGTGGTAGTGGTAGTGGTAGTGGTAGTGGTAGTGGTAGTGGTGGTGGTAGTAGTAGCAGTAGTAGTAGCAGTAGCAGTAGTAGCAGTAGTAGGAGTAGTAGGAGTAGTAGGAGTAGTAGGAGTAGTAGTAGTAGTAGTAGTAGTAGTAGTAGTAGTAGTAGTAGTAGTAGTAGTAGTAGTAGTAGTAGTAGTAGTAGTAGTAAGGCATCCCCCCCGGTGCGACGCCCAAACCTCTTATTTTTGGGACTTGCTGTGGTCGGAAATGCTGTGTTTTACAGCACTTTTTTTCCGCAGTTATCGAAAGTGGCAACTGTTCCTGGTTTCGTGTGTATTTTTATCATATCTTCTAACATTGTTCATCAATCTCGCACCCGAAAATGCTGGTATTTACAACACTTGTCTTTGCGAATTTCATGATTTTTTTACTGTTTTTGGGTGTCTCGATTTTCGTGCCCAAAACCTAGCGATCAGAATCAAGGTTTTTTGGGCCTCATTTTGATCATGATTTTCATTCAAATCGTTGGTTTGGAGAGCATCCATGTCCAAAACCTAATGACGTCCATGGTCTAGCGCATTTTGGTTTGGAGAGCATCCATGTCCAAAACCTAATGACGTCCATGGTCTAGCGCATTTTGGTTTGGAGAGCATCCATGTCCAAAACCTAATGACGTCCATGGTCTAGCGCATTTGGGTTTGGAGAGCATCCATGTCCAAAACCTAATGACGTCCATGGTCTAGCGCATTTTGGTTTGGAGAGCATCCATGCCCAAAACCTAATGACGTCCATGGTCTAGCGCGTTTTGGTTTGGAGAGGATCCATGTCCAAAACCTAATGACGTCCATGGTCTAGCGCATTTTGGTTTGGAGAGCATCCATGTCCAAAACCTAATGACGTCCATGGTCTAGCGCGTTTTGGTTTGGAGAGCATCCATGTCCAAAACCTAATGACGTCCATGGTCTAGCGCATTTTGGTTTGGAGAGCATCCATGTCCAAAACCTTTCGAAATGTTGCTTCTTTGCATCGCACCGAGCGGGGATGGTACTTTCCACTGCTCTCTAACAGCTTACTCTGTGGTTCACTAGTTCAATAACGAGTAGAGGCGCAAGAACCGCACATCAGCAGCATCCAGCATTATCATGTTCATCATCACTTTCGTCAGCACCACTCGAATAGCATCATCATGCAGCATCCAGCATTATTGTTGTACATCCACGAACTCAGCGACCGGCGTCGCTCCAGGGGGGGAAGGCCTAGTAGTAGTAGTAGTAGTAGTAGTAGTAGTAGTAGTAGTAGTAGTAGTAGTAGTAGTAGTAGTAGTAGTAGTAGTGGTAGTAGTACAGTAGTAGTAGTAGTAGTAGTAGTAGTAGTAGTAGTAGTAGTAGTAGTAGTAGTAGCATTAGTAGTAGTCGTAGGCACGCCCCCCCCCTACCAACTACACTTGCTCTCAACCATGTTAAGACAACATCCATTTTACTCGGTATTTACGGCACTTTCGTCATGTGCGATCATCCTAAGAGGCCTAAAAATCGACTTGTCGAGTTTGCAAACTCGGGCTCTTGATTTTGGACTTGCTTCTGGGGGTGGGTGGGGGGGTGGGGGGGGGGGGGGTGATGACGACAGTGTTACGCGAACACACCCAGCAGTATCACCACAAGAGCCGTTTAACTCGGTATTTACGGTACTTTCGTGATGTCAGACTTTGTTACATATTCTGAGCCCCTACTTCTCGACTATGCGTATTAAACTTTGCTCTTTGGAACTGTTTGCAAAAAAACTCGAAATTGGGTGGGGGAAAGCTTCTTCGGGGATGATCACGACACTGTTTTGCGGACACCCTGAACAATATTTCCACACTCAAGCGCGCACACACCACACACACCACTTCAAAAACAGACCCTCCTACGCAGAGGTTGGGCGGTAGGGGTGTTGGCGAGCCCCTCCCACGTACAGCTGGCATCTTTGTTTTTGATGTTCAGAAGATGTTGCGCTTCAGGTTTTAGAAACGTTAAACCCTTGTTGGCAGCACCTGGGTTTTGCACGGTATTTACAGCGTTTTCGTACTATCCGACCACCTGGGGTTTATCAGTTTCTTCCCCGTCGAGCTTGCAACTCCAGCTGCTGTGGCAGTTTTGGGGCCTGAGCCCCTGCAACTTCACCGGCTGTGACAGTTAAGGAAACTGAGCCTCTGCAACTTCTGCAGCTGTCACAGATAAGGAGCCTGAGCCCGTGCATCTTCTGCAACTATCGCAGTTAAGGCGCCTAGCAGCTACCGCTGCCCAGCCCGGATGGAACAAGTGTAGTTGGGAGGGGGGGGGGTGGCTAGTAGTAGTAGTAGTAGTAGTAGTAGTAGTAGTAGTAGTAGTAGTAGTAGTAGTAGTAGTAGTAGTAGTAGTAGTAGTAGCAGTAGTAGTAGTAGTAGTAGTAGTAGTAGTAGTAGTAGCCGCCACAAGTGCTCAAGCGGCCGCGCTGAATGAGAGGTTACGAACAGGCTTGGGGCGCAACTACTGTGCTAGAGGTTCCCACCGGGCCCCTTTTCTGAACAGTAAAGGTTTGCGCCTCCTTCTACGCCATGGTCCTCTCCCTTTTCATACAGGAGCTGCTTTGAGCCGCCAGGTCCCAATTCCTGGGCCCAGACACTGTTTAAAACATTGAATCGCTGGGTAGGCGGTAGGGTTTCCACTTCCGCGCAGTGGAGGGAGTCATTAGGCTTCTGTCTCTTGACGAAAGCAGCGGATGGCGCAATTGCCAGTGCACTCACAAAACTTTGCATCTCTTCGAAAGAATTCGTTCAAGTCAGCATGTAGAAGGACAATATGTAGAGACGGACCCGTGCCATACCGAGGGCAGGTCTTGACACCTACCTTAGTCGATCGTCTAGGGGTTCGTCCCCCGCCAACAAGAAGAGAGCTTCAGTCACAGACTGCTGACTCCCCTGCATATGGCACAGCTTCTCGCAGGGCAGGCCGGTTGGAAAGATCCATCCGAGTCATTTCGTGGAACGCGGGACACCTAGGTCAACAGCAATGGGGCGAACTCAAAACGTGGCTAGCAGCTGAAGCCTCCCATCACTGTGATGTCCTCATATTACAGGAAACGCACTGGACTGAGACCAGTGAATTCAGTGTTTCTGGTTGGTACTGTATCTCTTCAGCCTCGGAGTCTACCAAACCAAATACCCGGCCTCAACAGGCTGCGAAGCGTAAAACTCGGCAAGAACCGCGAGCTCCATCCACGACCCGAGCTGATGGAGTCATGATCTTATTCTCGCCCAAGTTCGCTCCCAAGAGCTTACGCTGGAAGGAGTGGAGCCCGGGTAGGGTCTTAGAAGCTCGTGCAGACATTGCAGGTACTCGGCTGGTTGTTGTCGGGGTGTACCAACATGCTTGGTCTTCTGCCAAGACCATCCAGTCCAACAAGGACGACCGTGCTAAGGTACTTTCCGTAATGTCCAAGGTGATCAAGCAGGTGCCTAAGAGAGACTCCCTTATAGTAGCGGGTGATTTTAACACTTCCCTACGTCCGAGCTCTCCATTGGTGGGAACGCAAGTGAAGCCGCCCACTGAGGATCGCCCTGACGAATCCAACTTGTTTAACCTGCTGCTCCGGTTGCGTTTAGTTGCCCTTAACACCTGGCAATGTGACCAAATTGCCACCTTCTCACAAGGAGGAGTGGAGTCGCAAATTGACTTCATTCTAACCAAAGAATCTACGGCAGGAGGCAAAGCAAAAAGGTCAGCCCCCTGGACGGACTGCCCGTTGGGTAGCTGGAAGAAAGGAGGGCATTATCCGCTTAAAGCTGAGGTACCCCTCCAACACCACTGGCTGCTCCCACCCCACAAGGTCAGCATGCGCCGTTACGATTCACTAGCTCTACAGGCATCGGTCAGAGAGGAGGATGAGACGGCCAAGGCAATGCACAGCTGGATAGCTTCCAGAATTGACACCTGCCAGGACCCCACTGAATGGAATGCGTTGCTTTTGGAAGGTGCAGAACGCTTTTTTCCTAAAATCCCCAAAAGAAGCCTTGGAGTTGGAAACCCGTCGCATGTGGCGGGCCCGTACTCATGACAGGGTTGCGAACACAGCTCCCTCAGCACAGCTGATCGAGTCACCTAAAGCAATGGCACAGCCTCCTAATCTGAACATGCCACGTCCGCCGGATACTGAAGCTGAACTGGCGCAAGTGGCACATCGCCAGGCCGTCAAACAAGCAAAGAAAGATAGGATTGCGAGTTTCATATCGGAGGTGGACGCGAGCCTGGCTGAAGGTGACCAACATATCTCCTTTCAGACCCTCAAAAAGCTGCAGCCTTGGCAGCCTGCGCGCAGAGCTCAGCTAAAGGACAACACAGGACATTTGCTGGGCCCAGCGCAGGAGCTAGCAGCACTCAGGGACTATGCAAATCAGGTATTTGCGGCCCACCCTCCGTTACGGTCTCTGCATGGAGCTTTCCCTGTTTTGGAGCCGTCCAAACTAGCAGCTCACATTCATTCTATTAAGCCTAATAAAGCTGTTCCCGACGGAGCTGCACCCGCGGCTGTGTGGAGACTGTGCAGCGACGTCGTCGCACCGGTCCTCTCAAAACACGTAGCATCCAAACAGGCCGAGGACAGCTTAGAATCAGATCTCGTGGATGCTGATCTTTGCTTAATCCCCAAGCCGGGCAAACCTTCTGACAAACCGGCGAACTTGAGACCCTTGGGTATCCTTAGACCTGATGCTAAGGGACTGGCGGGAGCGGCTTGGGAAGCGCTTCAGCCACTGACCCTCTCGTTCCTGAAGCACATGCCACAGTTCGCTTATCTTCCAGGTCGGGGGCTCTCAGACGCGCTAGAACGCGTAGTGCATCACTTGCGCGAGGCTCGATCTCTGTTAGAGCAGGCCCACCCCACGAGACATGCCTTGCAACAAGGAACTCAGGCCCCTGGCTTAGTTGGCGGCCTCACCTTCGCTCTTGACCTAAGCCAAGCGTTTGACACAGTCTCTCGCCAAGAGATCATCGACCTTCTTCAGCGAGAAGGGGCCGATCAGGACACAGTCCACCTCGTTCAGGCTCTGCATGACGGGTCTCGTTATGTCCTTCACGCGCAAGGTGACTCCACCTCTGTAGAAACCACAGCAGGTATAAAACAAGGCTGTAAGCTAGCCCCCACACTTTTCTCGTTCCTCACGGGCGACCTTTTCCGTTCTCTAGTCGACTTATTCGGTGCAGAGCAGGTCTTAAAGTTTTTGACAGGATACGCAGATGACCTCACGCTCCATAGGACTATCCGCTCTGAAAAGGACCTCAAGGCCATTCACGCACTCATCGCAGCGTTACTTGAGGAGGTCCGAAAACATCGTCTCAGAGTCAACATAGGCAAGTGCGTCATTTTGGTGAAGTTGGCAGGTAGAGAAGCACAAGCTGTGATGAACAAACACGGCTGCTGGATCACTAACCCCAAAGGCGAGCAGGTTCGCGGATGGCGCATCGGGCCCAACAAATCGTTCCCCGCCTTCCAGTGGGTTTCCTGTAGCAAGTACCTGGGGGTTATGATCTCCTACAACCACTTTGAGCTGCAGACATTGCATCACCGCATAGGGGAGGCCAAGCAAAAGCTGCATCAAGTTCGCCAATTTGTTTACAATCGTAGGTATGCAAGCACCATGTCGCGACTCAAGGTGTGGCAGAGCACAGTCCTGAGCACATTGACGACAGGCCTATCAGACGTAGGACTAAGTGAGGAGTCGGCCAAGCAGTTACGTAGCTGGCATGCTTACAAGGTGCGATCAGTGCTGAACTTGCCAGCACATACCAGTCGTATCACCACTAAGGACCTTTTCCAGCTCTACAGTATTCAGGATCCGGTCCAAGCAATGCAGACCAAGCTAAGGAAGCGACTCCGTAAACTGGAGCGACGCGCAGCTAGAAGCCCAGACATCACAACCGAGCACTCGGTTTTGCAGGTGGGTCCGGACTTATTTGAGGATTTTTTTGTTTTTTTTGGGGAATTTTTTTAGTTTTTAGCTTTTGCTTGGGAAAGGGGGGGCAGGGAGGGAGGGAGGGAGGGGGGGAGGGGAGGGAGGGAGGGGGGAGGGAGGGAGGGAGGGAGGGAGGGAGGGAGGGGGAGGGAGGGAGGGGGAGAGGGGAGGAGAGGGGGAGAGAGGGAGGGAGGGGGAGGGAGGGGGGAGGGAGGACGGGGAGAGAGGGAGAGAGGGGAGAGGGGAGAGGGGAGAGGGGAGAGGGGAGAGGGGAGAGGAGAGAGAGAGGGGAGAGGGGAGAGGGGAGAGAGAGGGAGAGGGGAGGGAGAGGGAAGAGGGAAGAGGGAAGAGGGAAGAGGGAGAGGGAGAGGGAGAGGGAGAGGCAAAGGGAGAGGGAGAGGCAGAGGGAGAGGCGGCGAGGGCGAGGGCGAGGGAGAGGGAAAGAGGAAGAGGGAGAGCGAGAGAAAGGGAGGAAATGGGGGGAAAGGAAAGCAGGGAGGAAGGGAAGAAGAAGGCAAGGGCGCCAAAAAAGAAGAAGGCAAAAACGCAAGCAAACGAACAAACAAGCAAGCAACCAAGAACTCGAGGAAACAAAGGGAAGAAATATATAAGGAAAGTCAATAAGCACAAAGCAGCAGCAACACAAGGAATAACGGCAAACAGAATAGATATGTAGATGTGCCTGTGTGTATGCGTGTATATACCTCTACTCCGGTCAGACACCTGAAAGGTGAGCCGGCACTTACAAGGAATAGCGGATTAAAAAAACAGATATGTATATGTGCATATGTGTATGCATCTATACTCCTCTACTCCGGTCAAGTACTTGAAATTCCAGTCAGATACCTGCAAGGTGAGCCGGCGCGCACAAGGAATAGCGTCTTTTCGACAGATATGTATATGTGCATCCGCCTGGTTAGAAATGGTCTTTGAGATTGATCATGGTCAAAAAGAAATGAATTTGCTTAATGCACCACTCAACAACGAGGTCATGGGGTAGCGGCTCCAGTTATTGCACTGCCAAGCAGCACCGCTGATGCTCATGATGCGCGTGTCTTGTCCGCCCCCAAACCTGGTGATGCTGGTCCTAAAACCCAAACCGCCTGGTCCGTCTCGTTCTCCCACAGCCGAAATCTTGAGCCAGTGAGTGTTTATGAGAGGGTCTAGTGAAGAGGGACATGCGATATGTGATAAGTGCGCACCTGTGCACAATCAAGTGTGACTCCAAGCCTATTGAAATCTTGCCGCACACGAAGCCATGGAAATCCACCCGGACGAGGTGCGGTTCAACCGCACAAAACATGTAATGCTCAAAAAAATCAACTTTTCCAACCCTTGCAACGCACGAAACACTGCTATGCTCAAAAAATTCCAAACTTTTAAGGACTCTGCCCCCGGCCTGGCCATAGATGCCAGAATTTTGGGATTTTTTTGAGCAGTACAGTGTTTCGTGAGTTTCAGGGCTGGAAATTTTGGAAGTTTTTTGAGCATCACAGTGTTTTCTGATGTCCAGGACAGGATATATTGCATCACAAGATAATTGTGTGCTTTCAACCGTTGTCAAGGACTGGAAGTAATCTTCTGGAACAACAACGGTTTTCATTGCTCTTGTTAGGTAAGTATGAAAAAGGCCTAGTCGTTGCATAGTTTATTTCATATATGTTTTCGTTGGTTGGTAGATCTATGGCACCAGCAGCACTGGCTCCAGTACCTGAGCTTTCTCGAAAATGGTTTTGGCCATTCTTCGGCAAGCTGCACCGCCTACAGATCCATCACTGTAGCAGCGCAAGCCTATCTAGAACTTAATTCATTTCATGTTGAAGACTGTGGGAAACTGTTTGCATCTTGCTATCATCAGAAACAATGGAGACTTCCTATTCGGTTTCCTATGAGACATCCTCATACCTATCAAGCAAGAGACATGAAGATTCCTGCTAACCCAGAAGAGAATTCTACGATGTCACCTGTAGTCTTTGAAGACTGAAGAGAGCTCTTTTTCATGTTGTGATACGAACTATGACAGCGTTTAAACCACAGTCACATACAGAAGGACCGGTATCGCTTTGTCAGGATGTGAGGGAGGTGTAGAAACCGATACAAGTCTTATGCCTCTTGCCCGTTTAATAAAAGATACCAGTAAGCAAGCTTCTCTTTGTTTCTTGATCACATCTGGGGAGTGTCGCTTGAAGATTGAAGAGAGCTACTTTTTCCGCTACGTTCTATGACAGCAATTAGAGAAACAGCCATGGACATAGCGATCGGCATCTTCTGCGGGGTATAGGACAGCATCATTAATAAGAGTTAACCGAATGAAAACTCATGGCCCTCCATGAAGTGCCATTTTACTTTGTTTTACAAGGTTAAGGAGCCCCTGCCTTGTGATTGATACGTATCAATGCAGCCAGTCGTAATTAGTCCTGCTCCATGTTTGGAAGGTTGCAAGAGCTCTCTTACTTATTGCTGCAGACGAGCCTTCTTGTGCGCCCGCATATGCACATGAACTTTCCAACTCCAGGGGGGCTTTCCCATTTTTTATGAGGCAAAGAACAACTATTGGAGTATTGCTTCAAAAATAAATGCGCCCGTATATTCGACTTCCTCCGTGTATAACGGACAGGACATGAAAGGAGCTCTTTGTGTTTCGTAACTCATAAATCAAATGCTAGAGCTATGAGGCCGCATCAGAATCGGACGCTCACGAGCAGCGGGAAAGAGATGGCCCACGCACACAGACGTTCTCGTAAGAAAGACAATAGTATTTTTATTATTAGAGGAATGTCGTTAAATAACACACCATAAAACGCAAAAAAACACGAGGTTTTTTAGTACTACCTGAACAAAAATAGCACGCCCTCCAGCATTTCAGCTTCTCCAACATATAAACTACCATAAATCTGCTGCCGAGATTCGGCGCCAGACTTTTACACATATCAAACCCGCGACTTGTAGCAGTACTGTTTGCATGCACATGGAGTAAAGCACAATTGTATCGGAATTTACGGTGTTTTCGGCATATATGAGTAGTCGACCAATGTAGAGAAGCAACCTGTGGAATTGTGTGGAAGAGGCGGATGTAGATCTTGGGGGGGGGGGGTGACCATATATATATATATATATATATATATACTCTATATTTAATTTATATACTGACATACTACCGACCCTCCTTTCTTCCTTCTTTCTTTTCGTCCTTGCTTCCTTCATTCCTTCCTTTCCTCCCTTCTTGCTTTGTTTCTTTCTTTTCTTCCTTCGATCCTTTTTCCTTGCTTCCTTCCTTCCTTCCTTCCTTCCTTCCTTCCTTCCTTGTGTCCTTGCCTTCTTGTGAAGAAGTCAGGAGGCCAGGCCAGGTCGAGAAGCCAGGAAGCCAATTAGTGTTGACGCAAAGAAGGCCAACAAGACAGCAAACCAGGAAGGAAATCCCATAAACCAAGAAGCCAGAAGACGACAACAAACCAGCAAGGAAAGCCAAAAAGCCGAGAAGCAGAAAGCAAAAGCAAAAAGCAAAACCAGTAAAAAGCAAAGGCAGAAAACAACAGGCCAACGCCCAAAAGCCGAATAAGCAAAAACGAAAAACAAAAAAAAATTAAAAAAAAAACAATACAGTGTTTCGTGAGTTTCAGGGCTGGGAATTTTGGAAGTTTTTTGAGCATCACAGTGTTTTCTGATGTCCAGGACAGGATATATTGCATCACAAGATAATTGTGTGCTTTCAACCGTTGTCAAGGACTGGAAGTAATGATTTATGTGTCTTCTGGAACAACAACGGTTTTCATTGCTCTTGTTAGGTAAGTATGAAAAAGGCCTAGTCGTTGCAGAGTTTATTTCATATATGTTTTCGTTGGTTGGTAAATCTATGGCACCAGCAGCACTGGCTCCAGTACCTGAGCTTTCTCGAAAATGGTTTTGGCCATTCTTCGGCAAGCTGCACCGAATACAGATCCATCACTGTAGCAGCGCAAGCCTATGTAGAACTTAATTCATTTCATGTTGAAGACTGTGGGAAACTGTTTGCATCTTGCTATCATCAGAAACAATGGAGACTTCCTATTCGGTTTCCTATGAGACATCCTCATACCTATCAAGCAAGAGACATGAAGATTCCTGCTAACCCAGAAGAGAATTCTACGATGTCACCCGTAGTCTTTTGAAGACTGAAGAGAGCTCTTTTTCATGTTGTGATACGAACTATGACAGCTTTTAAACCACAATCACATACAGAAGGACCGGTATCGCTTTGTCAGGATGTGAAGGAGGTGTAGAAACCGATACAAGTCTTATGCCTCTAGCCCGTTTAATAAAAGATACCAGTAAGCAAGCTTCTCTTTGTTTCTTGATCACATCTGGGGAGTGTCGCTTGAAGATTGAAGAGAGCTACTTTTTCCGCTACGTTCTATGACAGCAATTAGAGAAACAGCCATGGACATAGCGATCGGCATCTTCTGCGGGGTATAGGACAGCATCATTAATAAGAGTTAACCGAATGAAAACTCATGGCCCTCCATGAAGTGCCATTTTACTTTGTTTTACAAGGTTAAGGAGCCCCTGCCTTGTGATTGATGCGTATCAATGCAGCCAGTCGTAATTAGTCCTGCTCCATGTTTGGAAGGTTGCAAGAGCTCTCTTACTTATTGCTGCAGACGAGCCTTCTTGTGCGCCCGCATATGCACATGAACTTTCCAACTCCAGGGGGGCTTTCCCATTTTTTATGAGGCAAAGAACAACTATTGGAGTATTGCTTCAAAAATAAGTGCGCCCGTATATTCGACTTCCTCCGTGTATAACGGACAGGACATGAAAGGAGCTCTTTGTGTTTCGTAACTCATAGATCAAATGCTAGAGCTATGAGGCCGCATCAGAATCGGACGCTCACGAGCAGCGGGAAAGAGATGGCCCACGCACACAGACGTTCTCGTAAGAAAGACAATAGTATTTTTATTATTAGAGGAATGTCGTTAAATAACACACCATAAAACGCAAAAAACACGAGGTTTTTTAGTAGTACCTGAACAAAAATAGCACGCCCTCCAGCATTTCAGCTTCTCCAACATATAAACTACCATAAAACTGCTGCCGAAATTCGGCGCCAGACTTTTGCACATATCAAACCCTCGACTTGTAGCAGTACTGTTTGCATGCACATGGAGTAAAGCACAATTGTATCGGAATTTACGGTGTTTTCGGCATATATGAGTAGTCGACCAATGTAGAGAAGCAACCTGTGGAATTGTGTGGAAGAGGCGGATGTAGATCTTGGGGGGGGGTGACCATATATATATATATATATATATATACTCTATATTTAATTTATATACTGACATACTACCGACCCTCCTTTCTTCCTTCTTTCTTTTCGTCCTTGCTTCCTTCATTCCTTCCTTTCCTCCCTTCTTGCTTTGTTTCTTTCTTTTCTTCCTTCGATCCTTTTTCCTTGCTTCCTTTCCTTCCTTCCTTCCTTCCTTCCTTGTGTCCTTGCCTTCTTGTGAAGAAGTCAGGAGGCCAGGCCAGGTCGAGAAGCCAGGAAGCCAATTAGTGTTGACGCAAAGAAGGCCAACAAGACAGCAAACCAGGAAGGAAATCCCATAAACCAAGAAGCCAAAAGACGACAACAAACCAGCAAGGAAAGCCAAAAAGCCGAGAAGCAGAAAGCAAATGCAAAAAGCACAACCAGTAAAAAGCAAAGGCAGGAAACAACAGGCCAACGCCCAAAAGCCGAATAAGCAAAAGCGAAAAACAAAAAAAATCCCCCAAAAAAACAAAATAAATTCCTCAAATAATTAGGATTCCTTTGCAGGTTATCCGGGACAAGCTGACTTTCCTATCACAGCTCCCCGAAGCAGCAGAACACCCGGTAGCCTTACATGAGTGCACACTCTGCGCAGCCTCCTTCGAGACAGCAAATGGGTTACATCTACACAAGTCGAGAGTACATCCAGCCAGCATCGACCGATTTGTGCCCTCAAGCTTCGATAGAAAACTCCACGCAGTGGATGGGATGCCGCAATGTGCTGCTTGCATGCGCAAATTTCATCAATGGAAAGGCCTGCGTGACCACTTGTTGTCAGGAGCATGCCCGGAACCCCAGAAGCTTCGATCTCTGAATGAGGCAGACAAACTCTCAAGTCACCCTGAGGTAAGGATCCTCTCCCAGTTGCGACAGGACATTGCTCAGCTTCCACAACATCGAGTAGCGGAGCTCTCAAAGACAGCGGAGGCCAGGGTCCTTACTCATCGGTGTCTCACGTGTGACTTCTGGACTTTTGATCACACCAAAGTTAAGTCGCACTTCCGACAGGCGCATCCTAAGGACTGGTCTAGGCTACACAAGCGTGCAGTCTTTATCTGCCAGGGCTTCTCGCCCCACCTTGCCAAGGGACATCCGTGCTCCTTCTGCGGTTACAAAGTTTACGAAAGTTTACGATCGAAGACTGCACCCGGAGCAATGCCCAGTGCTTTATCAGGTTAGCACGCAGTGGCTGCGAGGGCAACCGGAGGCGGAGGAAGCTGTTGTAGCTCCCCCCTCCAAGCCCCAAGCGAAGCCACTAGCCCATTTCTTTAGGCCACGGTCGAATGGCACAGCCTCCAATCCGTCGAGCACAGCTCGTCAACCAACGACGGACAAGCAGGAGTCCACGTCGCAGACCCCTGTAAACGCGGAAATGCGACCTGCAGGTGTGCACCAGCGCGCTCTGACTAACACGTCAAACTCGTGTTACGCTAATGCTCTCTTCCAGGCTCTGCATCAGATCTCGAGCTTTGGGTACGATCTAGGTGCTTTCCAGTCAGTCCTGTCTCATCTTGGGGACGAGAGAGCCCCCAGACTACTGAACCTGTTCGGCCTTTTTGAATTTCGCCATGCCATTTCAGGCTGGCGACTGGATGGCAGACAGCATGACGTCTCAGAGCTACTTCTACATATGCAGTCTAAGCCTCTGGGCTCCCTTCAACAAACACAGTGGCAGGGTCGAACTGATGGTGAGGTCGAAGATTCAGACGTGGGAGTCAGCCCTCTCTTTCTTCCCCTCCCGTCCGGTCCCCTGACATTACCGGCTTGCTTGCGGTTGTGGGAATCCCAGACCTTTAGCCGGGCACTTGTCTGGTCACCTGAACTCTTAGCGGTTGTGATTTGCCGCTGGCAGGATGGAGTCAAGAACACTCAGCCATGTATTTGGACAGGCCGTGCCACGGTGTCCGTATGGACCTCAAGCGAAAACAGAACCCAGAGACCCTATCAGGTCATAGCAGGCGTTGCCCACTTTGGGGACTCCCTTGCTTCTGGGCACTACCGCGCTTTTTGGCCAGAGGACCCCGCGGACGCAAGCTCTCAGGTTTGGATTTCTGATGACTACAGGCTCCCGGAAAAGGCCTCAGCGGCCTTGACTCTGTCAATCTCCAGGAACGTCTACATGCTTTTCTTGCAACGAATTCGCTAGCATCATCGTTTCAGGTGATGCATTCCGGCCCAGCTTCGTCCTCGGGGGCAACGCAGGGCGCCCGTGCGTGAGAAGCCTGTAGTCAATTTGAAGTTGACATAGGCCGCCTCACGTCAAGGCCAAGTGCGTCATGAGCGCACGCGGACATGCACATACCGACATTTCTTTTCCTCTCAATCAGCTCGCCCTTCTCTTTTTGTACAGCTTCCTCTCCGATTACTAGGCCGACATGACTGCTTCGCCTGTCGCGGTCAAGAGTCCGGAGCACAAACGCTCCCGAAATGGCACGGACTTCGATGACGCTCCGGCGATGGATGTCTCCGAAGAGCCTCCTCTCGAGTCTCTCTCGCCTGCAGCCAAGGCCGCTGCCCTGCCGAGGCAACAGGACCAGCCGCGCCGCAAATCCATCCCGAGGCAGAAAGGTCCCGGGGCGGTCCAAGTGCCCGGGCAAGGCTCCCAGCCTCGCGCACAATCAGGTGCCATCCAGGCGCTGAGCCCAGAAGAGCTTACCAAAGCGTTCCTGGTGCATGATGACCAAATGAGTCTATTGCAACACCAGTTGTCTTTGGTGTACAAGCTACCCCAAGACCACCAACTTTCGAAGGCACTAGTTGCGTCCGTGAAATCCTGGCAGGGAGGATTGAAGAAGCTGCGCCAAGGAGAACCTCACCCAGAGGGATCGTGCTCGAACGCAGTTTCCCTTGTACTTCTACACGAACTCACCAAGGGCAACCCCCCAGAACACGTGGACAAGACGGAGTACAGCCAGTTACTGAAGGTGGTCGACTCCATGATCAACATCACCACGGAAAAGACCAAGCTGGCACAGGACATCGTGCACTGCTCAGCTAAGCCAAACAAGCTCAAAACGCATGTTATCCTCGACTTCAGGGTGGCCATCTACTCAGACCTTATGCCACACCTCTCCCTACTCGCCTCCCTCTTCGACTCCCACGATGGCTTCGAGCGCCTGGGAAGAAAGGCGCCGGGAGGACTGGCTCGAAAGGCTCGAGGTCGACCCTGAGTTTGGCCTAGTTGAAGCACACAGTGCACCAAGTCCCTCAGCACAGCTGATGAACTGGTCAGTCTTGTACGCCTGTACATTCCGTACAGGGCGCTTCGCATCATTACGCTGACTCTTTCAACAAAGTTCCAGCAGCACACAAAACGCAGGGGGACCTGAGCGTGCAGTGAACTCAGAACTACTCAGCTTCCTGATCGCGCCAGCCTGGCTCGAGCCCTTAGCATCATGGATCTCACACTTCTTGCGGACCTTCCGGGTCCTGATCAAGTTCCACATTTCCTGAATCTGGTACATCAGCTGGACGAGATTCTCAAGCGTAAGGCCTCGCAACTATACACAGATCCTGGCTCGGCGTCTTCTACCAGCTCTCAGTCTGCTGAACGACGCACTCTGCCCTCGGGCAAGGCTCGTCCTCCTACACCGCCAGCTCCCAAACATCGACGCACTGACGAGGATCCGGATCAGGACACTAGGAAAGCACATTCATAGAACTAGGCACTGCCGTTGGAGCCTGCTGCCAGCGGGAAAAACTCCTAGCCGCCATGAGATTTCCTGCAATGGCACTCCGATGCTTTGTCACCAGGTAACAGGGCTCAAGCTACCCATCATTGGCAGGTAGCACACAGTGCAGCACGGATTCGTCACAGACGATATTTCCCAGCTACGCAGGGATGTATCGTGCTCCCTATCCTGATGGAGTGCATGAGGCTCTCGGACGGAGCCACATGCCTGGACTTCGCCGACCGGTCGATCCCCAAGTGACGGCAGCCATCTCGCCTGAGCCTTCAGGCAAGAGCATCGCTACGGGATACGCCAGCGCGGTCTTCAACTCCAGTGCTGCAAACTTTGTGCTCAAGAAAGTAACGCTGCCGCAGGAAGAGTACATGGCCAGACGAGAATTTAGCAGACTATCGCGCCTCCCGCCGATCAATCCCATCATCGAGGCTTTCTGGCAGCAAGGTCCTACATTGTTACTTCCTCGACTCTTCCCCGCCCATGTCCCCTCCATGACCACTGACCATGTGGTCAACCTTGTGGCTGACATCCGGGCTGCCCTCAATGCAGTGCACTCCAGCCAATTGGTCCACGCGGACATCCACATGGGCAATATCATGGTTCGCTTTGACCCCCCCACCTATGTCTTGATCGACTTTGGAGGTACAGCGGGGAAAGTGTCTATCCTCTCAGCTTGGGCTATGGTGCCCTAGGTCAGGGAGGAGCGCTTCATCGTCCTCCTCACGAGCTCTTGGAGCGTCCCACCAGGACTGTCAGAGGCGACTACTACCGGCTCAGCAAGACGATCTCAGTCGAAGTTGTGGGCAATAAGTGCTGGCGCAACACCGCGTCGGGCTTCCCGATGCCCTCCACCCAAATGGCCAGAATCCGCTTTTCCCGGAGGAAGCTGGTACGAGACTGCCGTTGATCCTTCGATCACAGTTCAAGCGGGTTTGTATGAAGAGACCGGCAATATTCGGCTGGCCACTGCCGTTTTCTCATACCCCCGGCAGCAAAAATCCAATGCCTCAGGGCTTTTTGGGCCGGAAGATCCGACTCGGGCTCCTCTTGACTCCGGCAGCTGGGAGGAATCAGCTGCTTACGCTCGGTTCTTCCTAGCTTGCAGGCTCAGGACCATGGGCAGCCACGTCAGGACTATGTACACAGAGGTACTGCCGTACCAAAAGTACAGCAACCAGGATGGCTACCTCATGCTGGAGAAGCCCCTCGAGCACTCTCCGCCTCCACCACCTCCACCGGCTGCCAGCTCGAGCGATCCAGCGCCCTCGACACCGGCTACTGAGCTGCAGGGCATTTGGGCGGAAATGGACTAGGCTTCAATCGAAGGACACAGTCCAACCTAGCGGCATATGGCACAGCCTCCGCCACGCGGCTACTGTTACCATTTCGTCGCAGATATAGGACACAGTCCACAGCTACCTGAGTCACAGACTCCGACCCAATGCCTACTGTGCTGGCCTCAGCCCGGGAAAAACCTGCACTGAAGTTTCGAGTGCAGTTGCCAGCATTGTCAAGCTACCGTTTGCTAGAGCTCGGCTTAAAACCGGCTAGTGGTTCACCGCTTGCGCTAGTGCCAATGGTCGGCGAGGATGATGGTCCTATCCGGGCCATTTCCTTCCCCGCTGCAATCTTCGCAGACTACATGGAGGACTACCTCACGCTCTCGGCGTTAAAGTTGTACTGTGAGGAGGCCCAAGTGACCCTGCCGTCGGCAGCGGGAACATGGCCCTCCAATGACATCACGGCATGGGCACACAAAGCTCTCCCACCCCTGCAGTGGCAGCGATTCGAGAAATATCTCGATTCAATGACTACCATGACCTGCTCCGAGGCAGAGGAAGGCTGCTTGGTCAATCCCATCCCACACGGAGGATTGCCACACATGGTACCCAAGGCAGAGCAGATAGCAAGCAGCTGCATCACTTCTCGCTGTCTTTCCCTCTGGTCATCGGTCCGTCAGGTTCTGCAGTACCTACCTTTCGAGGCCCACGACAGATGGGAGTGCACTCCCCGTGCGGCCGGCTCTTCATGTGGCCAGCGATTTCGGGTAGGGGCCTTCTGCCGAGTTCTTCCTGGCCTGCTTAAGGAGACCGTTTCCCATCCCAACGTCACTCGACTCTTCAACGCCTTCGTGTACTCATGCTATCCAGAACACCAGTGGACTTCGCTCGAGGTCTTGGTAGATGTGCACTCCCCACCGCATAAAGATGCTCGCAATGCAGCCTTGGGTACATTGCTCATCCCGATTTCCATTTGCGACCAGGGCGGCATATGGATCGAAGACCCTGAAGGCTGCGACTACCAGGAGATCCCGAACCAGCAGGGGATGATCCGGGGAAGCTGCTTTGACCTCCGTGGCCTCAGCCTCTCCTTCCGGGCGGATGCGCTGTGGCATGCAACTCTACCATGGGAAACCTTTACTCGAGTCGTTCTGGCGGCCTACACGGTAAGGGGAGCCTCTCGCTTCTCACCAATGCTGCAACAGCGCCTGACTGAGCTGGGTTTTCGCCTCCCGCTAGGCACCACGGATGACTAGTTAGAACGAATGGCACAGCCTCCAGAGCTGAGACACAGTCTCCGACCATCTCTGCTCGCATTTTGAAGTTAAAGCAGGTACGCAGGCAAGTGTAGTACCTGCACAGCTGTGCCAACGTCTCTGCACTTCTTCAGAATTTCTTGGCTCTAATCATAGTCGGGCATTGCCCTCTGTGCACTTGCCTGTACTAATGGAAGACGCTTTCGTTCAGCGAATCTTTCACTTCCTGACGCCGATGCTACTCAGCCTCGACTTCTACTTGCCGCTGACGGACCTGGACAGGACTGCCATAGATGAATCGAGCAGCCAGTCCAGTTTTCTTAGGACAGGGTCTCAACACCAGGGATGGCCTGACAGCTGCCAGAACGGGCCTACTGAAACTTTTTCAAGAGTGCTTCAACCACTGGCCGGCCCTCTCCATCACCTACAGCCCCCCGACCGCTCCGGACACGCAGGACATGCATTTTGTCTACGAGGTCATGCAGCCGCGTCTCATTCAGGTCCGCCGACTCGCCACTGATCTGGTCAAGCCCGCATCAATACAGTGGAACTTCTGGTGGCGATGTCACGCTTGAGAAAGTCTGGCTCAGTGTCGGTTCGCGAAGGCAAGGACACCTTCTTTCTCCCGGTCTCAATGGCGTTCAGATTGCCGGTGGAGAAACTCACTTCTCCTCTGACTCGCACTGCTCCTGCAGCCGCCTACCGCGCCTCGGGCTTCAACGCCTGGCATGCGCTCCTTTTTGACAGCTACGATGCCCTGCAGAATGAGACCGAGCATCAGGACTAACAGAGCCAAGTAGTAGTCTAACATTTCGCTGCCAGCAACAGTGCTCTCGGCTTGAAAACTGGGCATATTCCAAGTCTTGTCGAAGTTTGAAGGGTGAGTGATTTGAGTCACGTTCACTACTCCGTGCGCTCTCTGCCTCTGCCAGTTTTCTGTCAGCTGGCTCTAAGAGATATGCTCACTTCCATGGACGGGCTTTCCCTGCGCCATGCTCTGATACATCTTCTACCAGGGGTACTCACCCTTGACTCCTACGACGCCTCGCCCTACCCCAACTCCTACTGGAACGATCTGGACCTGCTGCATGACGAAGCTCGTGAGACTCGTGCGCGGCTACAGGATCTACTCCTACGTTGGGCCAGAGCAAGCCCCTTCTCGCAGTACTCCATTATTGGCGACACAATCAGGATCGACCACAACGGAGTGCATGCTCAGCTTGGCATTGTCAATCTGAATCTGCTACAGGCTATACGGCTCGCGGCGGTCTGCCGTGCGTGGTACTCCGAAATTGCTTGCCTCCTCGACGGCAAACCCTGGATTGGGGTGTGGAGAGCCTACCTCCATCTGCGCAAGCAAGGAGCAGGAGTGTTCATTGAAGTTCTGCCGGATCAAGCTGGCACCCTTTCGAGAGAGGCCATTAGCGTCCACTATGAGCAGGTGGACTTCATTCCGACTTCTGTTTTGCGTAGCCCTCTTTAGGTCAGATGGCACAGCCTCCAGCTACTTGGTCACAGACCATGAGACGCGCTGCTTCGCCTCTCAAAAATGCAAATCCGGGCAGCATTGCAGCTTGCCGGTCCGTGCTAAAGGAAGATTTCTCCGCAGTCATTTCTAGGCTAGCTCTCAACCGACCAGACAGAGCCATTGCAAATGTCATCCTTTCTCTGCACCGAATCATGTCGCCGCGCTCTCTCCTTCATCATTCCCGGTGCTGTCATCGTGGACTTCTATTCGGACTCTGGTCTGGATAGGGATTTGCTGGAGACTGAAATCGCCGCATATAAGCCCCCCAGCACTCTTTTTCCCATTCTGTAGCTCAGGGACGAGATCCAAGCGCAAGCATGCCTCTGGGCCTCTCGCCGCCCCTACGATGGCCTTGCTGTCTTCGTGCAAAGGTACGTTGACGTTGACATGGACTATGACCGGCAGGGAGCTCATGTCAGACTGGCGATACTGCAACCAGACTTGCTGACGGCCATCTCTATGGCGTCTGTTAGCAGAACCTGGTGTACAGCAGTGCTCCCTTTGGTCCAGCACAAGCCCTTTGTAAATACCTGCCGCACGGCCAGGGCAGCAATGACTCTTGACATACGCGTCATGGTCCAGTCCTTTGACACGCCCCAGTGGTACCTCGCATCCGAAGAGCTCACCATCCATATTCAGCACAGCCAACACGTTGTGGTGCAGAAGTTCCTAAACCCCTTCAGCCACGGCGGGCAAGCAGCAACAGCCAGCAGGGGCGAAGAAGTTCACAGTGCTCTCTCTGACCACTACTACAGTCTCCTTTGAGAACTTGTGAGCCACAGTAATGTCTTCGACTCATGCTAGGAATATGGCACAGCCTCCGCTCAGGTGTGGCACAGCCACTCAACTAGTCACTGATCGAGATATGCTGCCTACCTGCCCGGAGAAATTGCTTCTGCGGCATGCCTGTACCAAGCTACAGCTGCACTATCGCTTACTATCGGCTTCCTTTGCAATCTGAGGTCCCAGCTGCCACTACACGGCCCCAGCAGCCCTTGCTCGCGTGCCCTTTGCTGTTGTTGCTTTGTCTCCAGTCGTTCTGCGTAGCCCTGAGCTTCGTGCTTGGCCATGTGACTCCGCAATGCTGTGCATGCATACCGCAGCTGTCAGACACAACTGCCGATACAGTAGGCAACAAGCAGAAGCATAGCAGACTTGCTCTCTTGACATGCCCTGCAGCAGGTAGGACTTTCTGAAACAAACTGCGACTCAGCGAAGAGCACAGCTCACCTTTTGGCCGCGTGTCACAGACTCTGGCCCGTCAGCTCAAGCTGTGACCATGGACGCCCCTCCCAGCTTGGGACCTTTTCTGGTGCTCAGCGATAGCACCTTGCAGCACATGCTTCGGGGACACACGTACGGAGTGTTCCCCTTGCTGACGGGACAGGTCTTAAGCTGTCCAGGCGCCGCCCTCAATATTTCTGCCAGCAGCGTCCCCTCCATCATGGAGCTCCTCCACTGGCAATTTGGCCTCTTTGGGCCGCTCCAATTCAAGGCGGCGGTCCAGAGCCAGCCGGTGGCCTCCATTTTGGAGAGTCACCTTGACGGGCAAATCAATGTTCGCTTTATTCCGCTGTCAAGAAGCTTGCGCCCGGAAAAGCAAGTCAACTATGATTACCTGATAGACGGCAGAGTCCAGTATGGCTTTGCGGACAAAAACCTGCCAAATCAGGAAATCATGGATTTGGCACAGATACCTGGAGTAGGAGGGGTAGAAAGGCTCTACAACTCCAAAAATCTCCACTTCCGCCCTGAAGTTGCAGACATTGTCATCCCGGCACTTCTCACAAGAGCCATCGAGGAAATGCGCAAACACACCAGGATTGCCTGTCCTCGTGGTTGCCGGCTGGAATGCTCGCCAGCAGGACATGCATGTGGAAATGCTGGCAGCCCAGGCTTTGTCACAATGCCGCACTGTCCGAGATCTCTCGGAAGTGGCCATGCAGTACGGACATGGACCCTGGGGAATGCGCTTCATGCATCTCCCAGAGTGGGAGGCAGCCCCCGTCCCGGCACTCCTCTTCCAGACCTATGTCCACGACGACAAGCCGGAGCCCGCCCAAGTTGCGGCCAAAATGTTTGCAGGCTTCACCCGCAAATTCTGTGACGATGGGGTTCTTCGAGCTACCCTGAGGCAACTTGCCGGAAAGTACGGCTCCAATCTGCTGGACCGCCTCAGTCAACCTGCTCATCGAGCAGATGTATTCCGTTACGTTTACCACTACCAGCACGGAGGCCTCTATGTGGATATTAAATGTGGCTTTGTGGTACCCTGGGAACAGGTACTGCAGCTCATGGCAGCAGATTGGAGCACAGCTCACGCAACGAGGGCAGGTGAAGTGGGTCACAGACCCTCCTCACCTGGCCAACTCCCAAAGGAGTTCATGGTCATGGCCATTGGAGTCAAAGGAGATCACATCAAGGCATCATCTATGGCAAGCCCAGGCACCCTCTAATGAGGGAGGCCATACAGCACGCCTTCAGCCGTCAGGTTATGACTGCGAAGGCGAACCTGGACTATATGATCTTCTGCAAATTTCTCGGCAGACCTTGAGTCGGGACCTTGGACATCCCCCTCAAGCAGGCTGGAATGTTTCCGCCAAGTTTGGCCCCATCTATTTGTTCCTGGAGCGCTGGGACAAGCGCGTGAAGAACAAAAAGTACGACAACGACGGCCACTACTTCGTGACAGCCAACAACACTACAGTCGCCTACACCAGGTGCTGGAAGTGGTTGAAGGGATTTCAGGGGGACCCCACCACCAAGGAGCGAACCGATCGCATGCTGCAGAGCCAGCTTCCCGACATCTCTCTGGAAATCCAGTCCGATGATCGAACCGAAGAGCACAGCTCACCTCAGCCACTTAGGTCACAGACCACGGCAACTGCCACTTCAGCTCCTCCTCCTCCTACGCAGGAGGACATCGAAACCTACGTGGCTGACAGCATCCAGAACAACTCCTTTGCGGCGCTCATGGCCACCGTCCGCGAGACCCATCATTACAACCAAGATCTTACGGAGCAGGATGTGCTGGAGCTCATTCCTCGCGGTTTGGGACAAATGGAAGTTTCAGGCTCCATGTGGCTGTGCTGCCTACACTGTCGGAAGCATAACCGACAGGTACAGTTCAGTACAGGCCACGGCCTCAAAAACCACTTTGTCACGCAGAAGCATGACCCTGTGTCACAACCTGCGGCGCCAAGCGACATGACGGCTACCCCAGCGCCACATCCTCCCCCTCCTCCAAAGCTTCCGCAGGAGATTCCTCTCCCACCCAGTAGCACCCGGACTAAAGGGTCAGACAAAGCGGCAGGATTTGAGCCGCCGCCTTCTCCCTGCCCTTTCACTTCCACGGCAGCCGAGAAGGCGGCTTTCAGGGCAAGCCAGGTGGAGGCACCGAAGGCGGCCCCAGCGGAAGCTAAGGCCCCACCGTCCATGGTGCCCACCCCGCGCCCCCAGCCTCCGGCAGGTTTTTTTTGGGCTGCACCGGCTCCCCCACCGGCTATCCCTGCTTCCCCAGTCCCTCCGCATCCCCCCAAGTCTGCCTCTCCGCTACCCAAGCCGCTCAGCGCTCCCTCACGCCCCCCCCTCCTTCCTCCCGTCCCCCGTCAGCATATGAGCCCCAGAGACAAATGCAGAACCAGTTGGTTATGTTCCACAGCCGGCTCCACCAAAGACAGTACGATACACGAGGCAGGAGCTGGCTCAACTGCTGAGTTCCCAGTCCCACCAGGACTGGATTCGGGCATTGGCTTCCATCAATATCCTGGTGGCTCCAGTTATTCTCGGAGGCCTCACCAACCACGAGCAGCAGACCCTCTGGTCTACCAGGATGGAGGCACTCCGCGAGGTACCTCCGCTGTTTTCGGCCATCAAGTCGGTAAAGACACAGTCAGGCCTCACATGGGACATCGCCATGTCTGTGCGGCGGGTCCTCACCAGCGATGGGAAGGTGACCATAGCCACAGGTTCGGGAGGAGCCTACCGCGAGTTGGATGCTCCCACAAAGGTGCATGGTCTTATCCATGCCTGCTTCAACAAGATGTGGGACGAGAAGGAATTCCGGCAGCACTTCCCAACGTGGGTAGAGTTCAACATGATCGCCACTACCATCGTGGCGGTCTACAATGAAACTGCAAAATCAGCAGGACTCCCAGCTCGCGTCTTCAGGGTCAAACCCAACAAAGATGCCTACTCCATCATGAAGATGCGGATTCAGCATGACAAGGGGCACGAGGAAGACAAGCGCATGGCCAAACTGGCTGCTGCCGCTGCGCCCAACAAGCGCCCACAGATGCAAGAGGCTGACACAGAGGGCAAGCGTCCGCGCGACGCCCTTAGGAACTCTTCCGACGCTCAGCAAATCTCTTCGGAAGCCTGTGAGCCGCGAGCTAGTCTTGCTTACAAACAGCACGCCGCTGCATCTGAGAGCCCTCTGAGAGCTGCCCACGTCAAAGTTGCCAACTGTCTGACTCCATCGGCGATGCATGCAGGTACATGCGGGCACGTGCACATGACCCTTACGGCCTTCTGTCTTCAGCATGAGTAATCCGTGTGGGACGCCACGAGACGGATACTCCAGGTGTCGGCTTCGTCTGAGGTACGGCCTAATTGTTGAGACAGGTGCACAGATGGACGCGTCTGTACACACCAAGGTGTCGGAGGAGGAAGCTTTTGCAGTTGTAGTTTTCAGAAGTTTGAGCAGTTTAGAGAGGTACGAGCGATGCATGCTAACAGCAGTTTCACGAGTGCACGAGACCAAAGGCGCCCGCAAAGCGCAGAGCACGCTCGCGCAGCGTTCAATTGAAAATAGTAGTAGTAGTAGTAGTAGTAGTAGTAGTAGTAGTAGTAGTAGTAGTAGTAGTAGTAGTAGTAGTAGTAGTAGTAGTAGTAGTAGTCGTAACAATAGCAAAAGTGGCTTTAGAACCACTTCGTCTCAAGGGAAGCCGCAGTTCAGGGAGGGTTTGCGCAGCTGCTGTACCCGTCGGTAGCAAAGCAAAAGCACTGTTGCGGCGTGCTCTGCGGAACAGTGCGGTGTCCCGCCCGCAAGGAGCGGAGCCGCAAGGGTTCACAACTGCTCCCCAGTTGGCCGGTGCTGAGGAGCGCGGTTTGGGCATTACCCAGCAGGACCAAGAGATTCGAAAACTTGAACTAACAGTGCAAAGTGACGTAGTCAATAGCACCACGTAGACGTGCAAATAGTGGGAGTATGTAGTAGTAGTGGTAGTAGTGGTGATGGAGTGGTAGTGGTGGCCATGGCAGTGGTGGTAGCGGTAGTGATAGTAGTGGTAGCAGGGGCAGAGGTGTCGAGGTGCCATGGTGGCAGTCGTCGTAGTGGGAGCACTACTGCTGCCACTGATAGTCGTGCTCGACTGCGAAAGTGTAACACGGCCAGAATTATGGCCGTAATACTACGTAGGAGCAAGAACCAACGTGAGAGTAGTGGGCAAAAGCCTCAACATCTGCAGCAGCAACAGTCACAGAGTCACAAGAAAGCGTGTCACTGGCTTCGGAATCCCCCAACCCTGGAATGCCAACGTCCGTGCTTGCCTTCGTGAAGAACTGGTTCATCAACAGCCTTCCCTCGTCGAACTTTTGGCGCGCGGTGGTAATGTTGTCCTCCAAATAGAAGGACTAATCCGATATTAAGATTTCGTGCTTTTCATCCATTGCCTGAGAAACTAGCAAACTGGAGAATTTGTTGTATTCCAATGCTTTTAGGCAGGATGCTATGGTCGAAGCAACAACACAGAAGGCTGCTTCAGCGGTCCTCACGTGCAGCCTTCCCCAGCTGATACTGGTTAATTTCGAACTTCTGGAAAATCTGGACAGCGAGCGTTCAGGAAACTTCAGGCTTCAAGGGCTGGGTTTGCCTGCTGCAGCTCCTCGGATGTATCTGGATCCACGGCATTGCTCAGGGACACGTCCCTGAGCTCCGGCAGAAGCTCAGGAAGTGCAACGAAGCACAGACTCTTGGCTCTAGCTCCCGGACTTTAAGACGGGGACCATGCCAGAGAAAGCAAGCTCTTTGGGAACAGCGCGAAAGAACGGGCTCAGAGTTTGAGATGTGGAGTGCAGCGATTGTTTATCGAAGTCATTGCTTCGTGTGCTGTAAGGACCAAGACCGACACGATCATGAGATTCAGTGAGAACCGAGGATCTGAAACGGCCTGTTTCCAAGCGCACCCCGATACAGTATGTGTTGTCATGGGTCGTCTGAGTGCCGTGCTTCATGGGATAAAGGATATTCCGTTCGAAGACTGTAATGGAGGCACCAGCACCGGCATTCTGGCTCACATTGCCTTTGTACCTGACATCCCAGATCTCTGGTCTCTTGGCAGCGGCCGCCCAATCCCTGACTGTAGATGTGGATGCTCTGTTGTGTCCCCGAATGTCCGACCTGCCAGCGGACATGCTGAGCCTGTGGCGACATGCCCTAGCCGTGCCAAGAGAAGCATCATGGGTGGTACTTGTACAAGTATGCTGCATCTCATACGTGGGCCACACGTGTCGAGCATTGTCAAGCTCTAGGAGCACCCCCGGCGCACATCTCGCGAAGGCTGGCGAGGGAACGAGCATCTGGGCAGGCAGCGCCCATCTCCTGGCCATTAGGCGTAGTGTGCTGCGAATCCGACGGAGGGTATCTGTGCCTTGCACATCTCTTCACTAACCAGGTTCTCGGTCGGGTGGACCAAAGGCTTGACGTCAAACATGTACCTCACGGTCGGACAAAAGGGCGGACACCGTAAGACTTCGAATCTCACGAGGGCACCAGTCGGCCGCGAAGTTCAGGACCCGTGCCTCCCGTCCAGTCCAGTGTCAGACTTAGAGGCGGTGGCACTCCCACCTGGGTTTTCACTATTGCAAAGCTATGCTCTGCTCTCGAGCAGCCACCTTCTCACGGAAATAAGCGAGGCGGTCCTCCATCTGGTACCTCCAAGGCAGGGATGCCACATGTCGTTGTCCCCCACACGACATCGCACATCTAAGGGCACTGAGCGAAGGCAGCCTGCGTCAGGGCCAGGCTGTCAAGCAAGGTGTAAGCCGCAGGATGCTGTCAAGATAGCAGAGAAAAACCAAGCGTCTGCAGAAGGCCTGGGGTGCAATCAATGAGGTGCCGCTTGCCAGAATCGCCTAGGGACATCATGCACTTCCAAATTCAAGAGAGGGGGTGGCGGAGTGAAGTATCAGAATAAACCCGGAGGTTCTTCTAGGTCCGAAGTCCGAAGCACTTGCTAAGACCACTACGTCTCTGCGCGAGAAGCTTCCGCTCTGTTGCCGCGTTCCGCCGCGGTGGAGCATCGCGCCTCGTCTGTGACTAAACGCAATTAAGTTGAACGGCTGTTTCACTTCACCTTGCCTGAGATACAGGTCGCCAAGGCCACCCACGCCCATACAGGCCTGGCGCAGTGTCAGGATCTTGTTCTTGGAACTGGATCGTAAAGCGAGTACTTGCAGCTTGGATGATCGGCCTGGCCTGCTGTCTTGGCTGTGGCTGTCCCGTGTCGGCGAAGCTGTCAGCTGCCTGAGACCCATTGCACACAAAATCCTCTGGTGGTTGTATGGCGGTTTGAGTTTCTATGGCCTTCCTCAAGGAAAACTCAGGCTGCGGCGTGGCGCCAGGCTCCTGCAGTCCCACATCCGTTCAAACACAGATGTAGCACATGTGCCGTGCTCCTGTGGCCATGTCCAGTATGCAAAATGTCACGTCAAGCTTGCAAGTCCCGGCTCCTGTCTGGTGACGCTGAATCGCGGCGCGCGTGGAGCAACGAAGCCTACAGCAGCAACAGATTTCAGCCCCGAGGAGGACCGGCTTTCGCTCTTGACTAGCAACACTTCGGGCATCGTGTTGCAAAAAAATCGATCTCTCTGACTCTCCAGTCGGTCGTCGGAGTCTGCAAGACTGCGATGTGGAGCCTCAGAAACCAGACCGAGCGCTGCACCGATAGCTGAGGCCCCAAGGAGCAGGGCCGTCCTTGTCAACGGCTCGATTGACAGCAATGAACAGAAGCGGCAAAGGCCCGGACCAAGACATCCAGGATCGCAGAGCCATGGCCGTTGGAACAATGTCCTCGCAAAGGAGTGCTTCCTGCTGAATGATCTTGAGTCCAATGCCCATATGAGTCACTGTACAGGCTTAGCACCCTGAGCCGGGATGGCACCTGGGAACGATCGCTGAGAAGGTTTTTGCAGCATGGTATCTGAGGCTCGCAGGCTTTCGCAGCTTTTGTTCCCGGCGGCGATTGCCTCAGCCCCCTAGGCGCATGCCCGTTCCCTGGAAGGCTTGAAAGCTTGGCGGCTGGGGCCCCGGAGTCTCAGGTGGCCCGGGACCTGGGAAGTTTCGCTGAAGAGGGGCCATGGGTCCGTCAGCCATGTTCGCATTCACCAAGTTGTGGAGCTTGAGACCTTGGTAGGCCCCAGCACCTTGGCAAACGAAGGAGACGAGCACGAATGGGCCCCCCACGAAGAGCTTCAGAGTCAGGAAGATGGCATTGATGCCAGACAGGAAGGCATAGGCCATCACGCAGGTTAACCCGTGGCTGCATTGACCGAGGGGGCTATTTGCCAGGCAAGCATAGCAAGGTCCCACATTCGGATCGTCACTGAGTAGGAAGATCCCAACACAGCCGCTGAGGACTTCGTTGATGGGAATGTCGCCGGTGCAGAATCGCCCTACAGCCGCCACGAAGGTTCCAATCACGCAAAACCGGATCCGCCGCATCTTCTCGAGCATCTCCGCTGTCGGTGGGCCCACGTTGATTGGACCCGGTGCGCTCAGCGGAATCATGTCTATCCGTGCTCTGAACAGCTACGCCTCCGCAGACCACCACACAGCACATGCGTGCTTTGATTGATTCAACTCATGTCACGAATGCTGCATGCCCTTATCGCTTTGATGTTTTTTGAACTGAGGGAAATCTCTGACAGCACCTGTGGCTCTGACATGTATTGGCAAGAGCCGAGAAAACCATGTGTGTCAGCATGAGCAAGTGTTGCCAACGCGTCAAAGAACAACCCGACGGGTTTCGTTGCTGTTGCTTGTGGTGCTCGGTCGGCGCAAATCAACGCGTCGGCAGCAGCAGCAGTTGCCTGAGAGCACAGCTCTGCCGAGCCAGAGTAACCAGAATGGGTCATTTTCAAGAGCCTGTTTTTCTGGGCCACCCTGCGACAGCGCCTGCTGCCCAATCCACGTCTGCGGCTTTGGACCTCAGAAGCATTCCCGTCACTTCGCTTCGCAAACCTTCTACAATACTAATTCCTGATAGCAAAGTGCAGTGCGACGCGATGGCTCTTCCACAGTTTGCGTTCCAGTGCGCGTGACTGCAGCCTCTAATTAGGCTTCCTGCTGTAGCTGCCTTGCACGGCATTGCGCTCGATTCTTCGCATCCTGGGAGACTCTCTGAGACACTGCTTGGGAAAGGGCTGTCCGACTGCACGGCAGCGGTGCAGCAGGACTCAGCTAGCGTGAATTTCGTCTGCAGTCCTTCGCAGCTGTCAGCTCCTTCGCAAGCGTCTGACACGCCATGTTGGACCTCGACTGAGGATCAGAGGTGCGAGGTGCCGGGATGTGCCAAGACCAAGAGCATAGCAAAGCTGCAGGACGCGGCGCCACTGGGGCCGGGACTCCTCGAGCAAAGCGGCCTGGCGCTTCAACTCTTCGCCTCTCGAGCAGGGCCCCAGGCGTCAGAATGCGTCAGAGCTCGGGATCCGAATCCGCTCAGCTGAGGAGGCCACGCAGGCGCCGGAGCTCTGCCTCGCGACGCTTCGCCGCAGCGGCCCCGAGGACGTTGGCGCGCTCCACCTCTGCAGCGGTGCGAAGCGGAGCGAAGTGAGGCAAGGTCGCTCTTTAAAGCTCTCACTGTAGCACTGTCGCCTCGCCCATGCGCTGATGGAAGCCATCTCGCTCCGCCTCTGCCAGCCGGAGCTCCATGTCGGCATGGGGAACCCGAGGCCCTGGCCCTTGCTTCGCAAAGGAGAGCGCACACAGCGTGAAACACCTCCAGAAGTGTCGCTTCTGCATGCTTCTGCAATTGACTTGCATCTAGAATCTAGATCTGCGGCCGGGGGCCTGGCCTGATCGTAGTTCTCGGGCCGCGCAAGGCAGTCGCGCACGGTGGCCCAGAGGCGCGGGTCCTTCGGTGAGAGAAATGCGGCGGCCCGAGCGAGCGGCCAAGCAGCGGGTCCTCCTGGTCCTGGACATCCTCAAGGACTCACAGCGACAGAAGTGATGTGTGTGGAGGTGTCTGTGTCACGGACTTTGGGCTTCAGCTTCATGCTGTGATGCCTCGAAGCTGCGCTACAGAGGTCGGCTTCTGACCCGCATGGAACTCGAAAAGGCAGCAGTGTGGGATGAGCAATTCCAGACTCTAGACTCTAGACTCCCGGAATCTCCTCGAGGTTTCGAGATCCAAGACTCAAGGCGGCTGAGCTGCAGTCTGCTCGGAGTTTCGCTCCGTGCCCGGCGAGGTCCTCCAGGTTGTCTGAGTGACAACACGGGCACTTTTGTGACCATCCATCTCAGATCTTCCGCCTGGTTGGCACATTGGGGCGGAAGTGTCACGCCTTGGCGGCTCCAGGTGCCCCAAAAGGAGTCCAGGAGGAGTCTAGGAGTATCACGCTTCTGACCCCCTCTTCCTCGTCCACTCATGAGTATGAGGAAAAAAACTCAGGTCCAGGCTGCCCCCCGACCTGGCGTGTAGATCAGGTTCGCGCGTGCCGAAACATTGCAACTGACAGCTTCTATGCAGGAGCAGCACTCTGCTCGCTTCGGTAGCCTAGCCTGCTTGCACATATCACTTCTCTCTCACGAAACTGTGTGTCACACCAGGCCGAAGCAAATGGCTTGTGTTCAATGAATGTGACATCAAGTGAGAACACGAGCTCTTCCTGAACCCCAGCAGTGGCGGAGCCTCCGGCATGGCCTGCGGCAAAGGCCGCGGCTCCTGCCAGCAGGGTTAGATCTGAAAACGGGCAGTCTCTTGCCTCATTTGCCCTGCAACCTCCAGGGAGATCTGGCAGATCTGAGAGCTCTCTCGAACAAGTTCGACGGCCTGACTGAAAAATCACAAGTCCGAGAGAGAGAGGAGTCCACGGATCGGGACCTTGGTGCAGCCTCTCAGCTCCACGAGGGGATAGAACGGCCCGCGCAGCGGTAAAGAGGCCTGGGCTCAGACAGAATCAGAGTCGCTTCTTTTCCACCTGAGCCGACCTCACACGCCGCGACGGTCCTGCCATTCAGCCGGACCTGATTACTGGCAGTGGCAGGGCTTCTTGCCCCAGTTAGGTCAGAGCTGCAGACTTGGAATTCGCCCCCAGTGCTGAGGAACACATGCACCTGGCGCTGGACGGTGAGGGCCCTGTCTCGCGAGTCTGGCACAGCACAGGTCCCACGCCTGGTCGCCCACTTGCAGCTGGCTCGTGTCCCAGGTGATGTCATGGCCTCCCAAAATTAAAAAGGATGCCACAACCAGTCCAAGGCGGCCATGGGCCAAGGCGGCCAGGGTGCACTGGTTTCCATCCCAGAGGGCACCACCACCACCGGCCACCACGCTGTCTCAGACCAAGGATACGAAAGGCGGGTGGTGCGGTCTCCGGTTTCTTGCTCTTGCCCTGGCCGACCTGGAACATCTGCTGCGAAATCCACGTCAGGTCGCAAGGCCAGGCCTCGGGTGAAAAAGATCTCCGAACACGAAATCTAAACGAATCTAAACCCTGACACGAGGACGAGAGTGTGGCTGTCTGGACTGGTAATCGTCAGGCCAACCTCGTCCGGGCAATCCAGGCGTGGTCAAGCATGTGTGGATTTTGGGCCTCAGGCCCTTGCCCAAAGCCCAGAGCTTAGACCGGTCTCGGTGTCCACGGCAGCGATGAGAAGGCTGAAACCCTGACACGCACGCATGTCTCGATCATCCGAGAGCAAATGAAAGCGATTTGGCTAAGCTGGCTTGCCGGCATTGTTGTGCGGAGGTTGGGTGGGCGTGAGCTCCAGCGTTTGCGATTGTGGGCCAGGCCAGCTCCGCGTACAAGCGCAAAAGTCTAACACCGAGATTTCGTTGTTCGGCTTATTTGCCTTTCCAAGCCCAGTGTCTGATCTCCTGGCGCGTGCTTGCGTGCACGCATAGAAGTGGAAAAGCGTAACCTCAGTGCAGCGGCGGAAAGCTCGTCTTTCGGCGAAAAAGCGTAAAATTGTAGCAGGTAAACATCAAGCTTTTCGCTTATTTCGTTATGTTCGACTGAACTCTGTGAACCTCGAGCTCCTGTACCGAAGCCTACGCGCCTTAACCCTCAAACCTAAGCCCGTCTGGTTCCTATGTGCGCCACGGGCCTATTGAACAAGAGCTTCAGAGCTTAAGGGTTTTATCTTTCAACGCAGTCGGCTGATCTGCCGCCCCGACCTTTTTTGCTTTTTCGTTCTACATCCCTCGCATGCACGTTGGCTCGGGGCTTTTTGATGCCTTCTGCTTTTGCCGCAAGTGCTTTTTGAAGTGTACATGTTGGTTTTGTTTGCATGTTCTGTTCCGTGCGCAAAACTAGAATTTCCTGCATGTTTGCTGGCGATTTATGCTGACGACCTCGTTCGGTTTTGCCGATGTTTTGGCTTTCCGGATGGCATGATTTTTGATTTTCTTCGGTCTTGCCTGATTTTTCTGTGTCAATCAATCCATTCTGAGAACGAAACAGCCATGGCCCAATCATGATAACATCCATGGTCTCATCGGTTCTGAGAAGAGAGCAGCATCCATGGCCCAAGCATGATGAGTTCGCAATGAGGTCCATGGTCAAATCCGTTCGCGAACAAAGCATCCGTGGCCCCGACCACGGACATCTACACGTTCTGAGACCAGAGCATCCCTGACCCAACCATGGCGGGGTTCATGGTCTGATCACCTCTGGCAAGCATGATGAACTGAAGTCCATGGTCTCATCCGTTCTGAGAAGGGAGCATGGCCTGAGAAGAGAGTATCCATGGCCCAACCATGATTACCGCCATGTGCTAATCCGTTCTTCTCTTGTGTTACGGCTATGGCAGAGGGTTGCAGGGTTTTGTCAAAGTTTGCACAATGTAGGATTCTGGTTGAGCCCCATCGAACCTTTGGAACCAAAACCGCCGCAGCTGTGCCTGCAGTGAGCGCGGCCAGTGCTTCACGATCACACGTGTCATGCTGGGTCTGTGTTCAGCTTTCTACCCGTTCGGCTTTGGGCTCATCGATGGAGTGACATTACAAATTTACTCTGGTTTTGTCTTTTAAATTTTGCTGTGCTCGCTCGCAGGCGGGTTTTGATGCTTTGAGCTATGTCGCGTGTATTGCACTGTGGCCTTTTTCGCGCGGTGGCCTGTTTTTGCACTTGTCAACATGTTCTCTTTGTTTTTGTAGTTTTACCTTCTTCGTTCCATGTCATGTTTTACACCTTTCCGCGGTTGCAACCGTTTGCTTTTCTGCGCGATGGTCTGCATTCTACGATTTCACGTTTTCTCGTGTTTACAGGTTTACGCCCGGCTGCGGCAGGGGAGGGGGGGGCCCCACCCTATATCCGGACCATTGACCTTTGGGGGGGAGGGGGGGGTGGGGCTGCGGAGTTATGAATTTTTTTATCTCGTTGAACGGCTCCTCCTTTCGTCGACGCGGAGAGTTGTGTTACGTAACAATGCAGGACTGCTATATAGTTCTCTGCTTTCTACGAAATTAAAACGTCCCCAAAAAATTTTAAATTTTGAACACAAAACGATTATATATGGTCAGGCGTCTGACGTTCCCAGCCCCCCCCCCCTGAGATGTAACCCGGACGTGTATCCCCTCGCTAGGCGTACAGGAACACAGGCACTCAGGTGTCTTTTTTGCTACAGGCACACAGATGTAGTCCACTGCACTAGAACCTTGAGCAACAGGCATGGATACATGCAAGTGATACGTGAAACAGACAGGCACCTGGATGTGTAACATTCAGTGTTTCAACCAGGCACAAATTTAAAACACGTAGAACTGCATGGCCGTGGAATCGGCATTCTACTCGCCTGTTATCGCTCGCGGTCGAATTAGCGGAGTATTGAGCTACACTGCGACTTGAAGAGAAACAATACATTCTCTAGCCTGGGGACAGCTTCATGAAAAGAGCAGAACACGCACAAAACGCAAACGGATCTTCACTTGAAGCTTTTGCTTGAAAGTTGCCCACTTGTGTTCAGTTCCCTCTCCAGATGGAAAGCATACTGCAACATGAAGGTGTAGAGCTTAGCAGGCTTAGCTGCACTTGATGCCAGCATGACATCGTGCAGCAAGGCAACTTGTATAAGGGCATTGGAAGTTTCTTATCCTGAGATAAGTATCTTCTTGAAAGACGAGTTCTTTAGGAAGTACCTTTTCCTGAGAAAAGCATCCCCTATGAAATGACGAATGCTCAGAATGGATACCTTCTTATGAAAGAAGCATTCCGTGAAACACTCAGCCAGTTCAGTCGACGAACTCTGAACACCAGACCAGCGGTAGATGTCAACTCTGTGAATCGGCATCACCGGAGCATGGCGAACTGGATCGTAACCACGAGGATCAGCTGGGGATCTAGGCAACGAAGGTTGTGGATCAGGAGCAACGTCTTCATTTTGTTCCAGAGGAACTTCGTCGAGACCATCGTCCTTCTCCACATCCGAATCGGAACCTAGTCAGTTTTTCCCCTTGCTCTTGCCCTTGGACTTGCCCTTGTCGGATTCCTTACCTTTCTCTTTGGAGGACTTGCCTCCTTTGCCGCCCACCAGAAGGTTGTGCGGGTTCTGGAGGACGTTGAGAACCAGAAGCTGTTGCACCAGAAGCTGCCTCTTCCTGAGAAAAGCCCACGCGCCTTGTTCAACTTCTGCCTCTCTTTCCTCCTGTCCGCGGCGTCCTTCATGCTGTCGGGATTACGAGTGATCGCCCTCATCCTGCCTCCAGTGTACTGGTTCGCGTGAACCTCGATGAGGAGCGGAGTGTGAGCGTCGTAGTCCCGGTCGTTGAGAAGGTACGCGGCGCTGGTGGAGTTCAAAAGCCATTCGGAGACCTTGATGTCGTACTCGGTCTTCTGAGCTGGAAACTCAGCCCACTGATCGTCCGACATGCTGTGGCCCCACTCCATGACTGTCGCCAGAACTGGATCCAACCCAGGAAAAGTGTTCCAATCAGGTTGTTTGATGTTCCGGTACGGTCCACCGAGCGTGTCCTCGTACTGCTTCAGAAGCCACATGGCGTTTGCTGACACGTGTCTCGCGCAAGGCGAGCAGAGGTGTGGGCACTTCGGGCTTTCTGACCAGGCCCCCAAGAAGTAGTCGAGAAGGCTTTGGTACATGCCGCCACGAATATTCATTGACTCCTGCTTTCTGACCGTGGCCCGGTACATGGCCATATTGGCATCGCCGCCGATGAGGTCGACTTGGTAGTGCAGGCAGTCAACGAACATGTTGCCAGAACCTCGCGAGCCAACGCCACCTTGTCGGCTGCCGCGTCGTTACGGAGGTGGAAGCAACAGACCCTTATGCGGTCGGAGCCGGCACGCTCCAGGACCTTGGTCAGTGCATCATCTGGGAAGTCGCCACGATTTCCCTGAGTCCCCGCTGGCACAGTCATCCCGTACACGATCTCGACGATCATATAGTGATCGGAAGAGACTGGTGAGCAAGCCCAGTGAGTGTTGAGCCTGCCAAACGGGTGATGCTGCTACCGACGTTGTTGGTACGACTCCCGATGAGAATGTCCTTGGACTCATTCTGCAAGAATTGCCACCCACGTGATGTGAGGAACGCCTTCTCAGAGTCGTTGATCTCGGAGGCCTCACACAACATGAAGAGGTGTGATTTGCTCTGAGCGATCGACTTGATCAAGGCTCCCTTAATGGCGCGGAGTCGTCCCAGTCAATGTGACTGGCAACGGAGGAAGGTGCAGTGCGTTTCCTTCCCCTGCTCATGTTGCCGAGATTGACAATGAGAGCGGCATATACTTAGTCTTGCTCGTGAAGAGGGGGACCTTGGCGTCCTCCGCAAGACCAAAACGATGAATGTAGGGCCTCGGCATCCTCTCAAGAGAGAGGTCCACGATCTCCTCCTCATCGACTCCGGTGCTCAAGAAGTAATGAAGCATAGCGTTCAAAAGTTCTTCTCGAGTTGCCGGATTGCCGCTTTCGTTGAGGGACTTCACCTTTTCGAGGAGTGCTTCCAAAACATCCAGAGCTGCTTCCCGGATGTCAGAGGCCTTCTCCATCAGCTTGTCATTCAAGGTGCTGCGGACGCGGATGTCTCCCGAACGAAAGACCACATCGTGTCTGTCGGGACGCCGCTCATAGATCGGAGACATCTTGTTGAGTTGGGCGAATAGGTCTCCTGCGCTAAGAGAGAATTTCTGTCCCTTGTGAGGTGGAACATTGACCCTCCAGCTCATATGCTGCACCTTGAATGCGAGAACTGGCTCCCACGTGTGGTCGCGCAAGCCGGTGTGATAGAGGCCGCTGTAGCCGTAACCACGTACCTGCTTGGAGAGCAACCGCATGGGGCTCTCACGTTCGATGTTGACGAGCTCGGCGAGGAAGTGCTTGTACTCGTCGGTGTCGGCGAGCTCGATCTTCTCTTTCGCCTTGCCCATCTCCTCGAACGCGTTCTCGTTCTTCTCCTCTGCATCCTTCGCGGCCTTGTAGAACTCAGGGTCCGGGACATTCTTGCATTTCCCCCAGATGCCTTGATCGTGAAGTTCACTTTCATCATCTTTTTCGGGAGAAATGTCAGGCATGGATTCCTCGCCCTGTGGCGAGCTTTCCTCTGCCATCTCACTGTCCTCGGACTGTCCTCCTTCCTGACCCATGTGCTCATCTTTGGTTTCCGATACCTCTCCCTGAGGAGAGCCTTCGGTAGGTCGGTAGGCTGTTCGACCTTGCACTCCAGATGCCTCTCCCTGAGGAGAGCTTTCCGGAGCGTCAGTCTCCATTGGCACATTGGTCGGCTCGGTCTTCACGGGATCGTCCTTCTTGCCCTGTGGCATATCGGTTGATCCTGAGGCCGGCTCGGAGGTGTCCATCTGAGTAGCCGCGGCAGGCTCCTCAATCTCTTCGACCTGTGGACCAGGAGGCCGTTCGATGAACTCTTCAACCAAAAGGTGCACTAGCTCCTATATCCCACCACCATCCCCGGAACTCCACCAGGACGATAGTAGTGCGAAAGTAGATAGCTAGCGAGCTAGCCGAGCGACGACCAGACGGACAAGCAACACAGCTAGCACGGACGTTCTTTTGTCTGGAGTGGCAACTATCCCAGGTTGCCTGGAGATAACTGATAGCCTTCGGCTATCTATCCCCAGGGTGGGCAGGGTGGGTACTTCAAAATTACCCCCCCTCGTCGTAGCCATTCCAAGTCACTGCTATCCTGTCTTCGCATGTCAGAGGCAACTCTCCTGCGAGCGACGATAGCGAACGAAACTTCGTTTCTAGCGAAGCTACCTTCGATAGCTTCGAGTAGTAATAGGTAAGCTAGCACACATAGTCGTAACTCGTTCCTCGTCACGAGGTACGTGCACTAGCTCCTATATCCCACCACCATCCCCGGAACTCCACCAGGACGATAGTAGTGCGAAAGTAGATAGCTAGCGAGCTAGCCGAGCGACGACCAGACGGACAAGCAACACAGCTAGCACGGACGTTCTTTTGTCTGGAGTGGCAACTATCCCAGGTTGCCTGGAGATAACTGATAGCCTTCGGCTATCTATCCCCACGCATCGCCACTCAGGCTACCAGGGATCTAGCTTTCTGGCCTTACGGCTAAACTTGGACACCCTATCCGGGGTCCCTCGCTTTCGCGTGCCTAGCTCCTGGTAGAAGCTATCTGCATGCGCGAGTAGCCGGCCAAGAACACGCCACTGGAATTCCTCTCCTTTCAGATCTATCCTCTGAGAGGGATCGAATTCCTTGAACTCCTCGTTTGTAAGGTCATCCGCTAGCTGGTTGATGTCTCTCCGTATCCACTGGAGCTGTAGCTCACAGTTTTTCTGGGATAGCTCTTCTGCTATCTCCATTAAAACTAGCATGGAGGGATACTTGGTCGTCATAGCCTTCTTCACAAGTGCCTCATTGGACTTGTTATCCGTATAGCCGCGGATGGCCACTCGCGAGGTCTTCCTATCCTCGCCCTCGGGGACCCAGAGACGTATCCCCACGAGGGTCGCTAGCAGTTCTAGCGCAGCTATCACTTTCTTGGGGTCGCCTTTGGCAAAGGCCCGCGACGCCAGATGCTCATGGCATCTATCCAGCACCGCACGCTTCTGCACAAGAGCGCTATCCAACAAGGACGGAAGACCGATGGGGGTCCCTATCCCTCCGGAGGGAGTAGCCGGCCCGACGTCCTGCTCTTCCGGCTCAGCCGTGGGCAAGACGGTTGGACTCCCTGGCTCCTCGCCCCCAGGACTAGCCGGAATCACCGTAGTAGCCGGAGACTGTGGGCTAGCCGTCCGCGAAGCAGAAGGGGAGCGCGGGGAGGCCATTCTCGCTTGTCGTTTCTAGCGAAGCTACCTTCGATAGCTTCGAGTAGTAATAGGTAAGCTAGCACACATAGTCGTAACTCGTTCCTCGTCACGAGGTACGTCTTCATAGGGTCGCGTGTAGAGTTCATTCAACTCTGCCTCCTTCTTCTCGTGCAGGTTCTCGTAAGCCAACAAATCTGCCCTTGCCTTGCGGGCGAAGGCCGACTTAAATCCCTTGCAACTTCCCAATCTCAAAGGCTTTCAAGAAGAAGTGCAAAGAATACCCCGACAGGGGATGCTGAAGCCAGGATGCCTAAGTTTACTCACCACCCAAGGACTCCCTCATAGATGGAGTCAAAGCATGCCAGGGGGTGACCTAAACGAGGGCATCGCCATAGGAGCTGAGCATCCGCTGACCAGAAGCGTCCACCATGTGCAAAAGACCATGTGCAAAAAGATGCCAAGGATTGGTCCTTGCCTTGCGGAGAACCTCGTTGAGCTCCTCCTGCTGCTGGGACTTGTGCTCATCAACCTTGCCGTGGACGGTGTCCCCAGCCTGGTACGCATACTTGGTAGCCCCTTCGGAGACGGTGGCTTGCCGCTCCCGCTCTTCCTTTATCCACACACTCGTTTTGAGGGTTGGATCCTTTGGGGCTGGATCAGGGGGGTTTGAAGGCCAAAACCAATTTCCTCAATAGTGCAGTTCAATATACCGATTTAAGGTTTCAAGCTGTTGTAGTATTAGCTTATTTATGTATTTTATTAGGAATTTCAGTGCCGGGGGCACGGCCGTTGACCAAAACATTTTAAAGCACACTGGGAAGCCAGCGTGAGGAAACCCTTTTTTGCCAAACATTTTTGCATTTGTCCAAGCCGGATGTATTGAGCGATGGTGTTCGCTTCTGTCCAAGCCGGATGTGTTGGAAGCTGAAACGTGGTCCTTTGTCACGTGCCACTGCTTGGTTGGCTTGGTTGCTTGGTTGGCTGGCTTGGCTTGCTTGGCTTGGTTCGACTCGCCCTACCCATCCTGCACGCCCCAGCTCAGAGTGGTCTTAGAGACCGCTCCAGTCGGGCTCGGACCACGTGAGCAATGGGTCCTTGATCCGTGCGGGACAGCGTCGCTGGCCGGGCGCTGGGGATTTACTCTGTGTGCTGCTCGCCTGTCCAGCCAGGTGGTGTGTCCGCCGCGGGGTGAAATGCACACAGATTGCAGGGAAGGCCTCGCTACTATTAATAAATACTATGCCACGTACCCACACCACGGTCGAAATATTAACTTCGATCACTGCTGCTTGCCGGCATGGCCCCGCATGGCATCTTATGCTGTGCCTCATTGACAGGTCTTCAGTAACCGGCGCGTCGCGCAGCGATTCCGGTGCACTCGATGACGAGCATGACCTGTCCTCTTGCGGGCCGGTATGCAAGGCAATTGGATTTCAGCGCTCCGCATAGGGCAAAGAAGGCAAGCACGACGTCCAAGGCCCTGATTTGCCGGCGCATACTCAGCAGGGTGACCCCATCTTGGCCGAATGGGGGTGGCATTTAAAGAAGTCTCCAGTCCGCATGACTGTCAGAGCACACTCGTGTTTGCAAAGACGCTGGGGAGGCCGTTACTGTGTCGGCATGGCATTGCTTGGCTTGGTTGATTCGATTCTGCAGTGGCATCAATTCTGGTAGCATCAATCAATTGTGGTAGTCAGCATGGCATTGCTTGGCTTGGTTGATTCGATGCTGCAGTGGCATCAATTCTGGTAGCATCAATCAATGTCAATGGTGGTAGTCAGCATGGCATTGCATGGCTTGATTGCTTCGATTGTTGCGGTGGCATCTGATTCGATTTTGCGGTGGCATCAATTCTGATACCATCAGTTCTGGTAGCAGCAACTGTGGTAGTCAGCATGGCATTGCTTGGCTTGGTTGATTCGATTTTGCAGTGGCATCAATTCTGGTAGCATCAGTTCTGGTAGCATCAATTTGTCAATTGTGGTAGCAACAATTGTGGTAGCGCTAATTGTGGTAGCATGATTTGCGGTAGTATGGATTCTGTCAGCCTGTAACAACAACGTTAGACAGCGCTTTGGCAAAGATTCATGCAGCCCTTTTTTGTTGCGCTTAACCTTTCATCATTACAATTCCGTGTTCATTCGAGGCACAATCAAAGCTTGGGGATAGTATACAGCCAATTCGATGTCGGGAACTACAGCAGCAAGAAAGCAGACGCCTCAACGAAAAGTTCCGGTGACTTGGGGCGAGGCAAAGAAGAAGACGACTCGGACGATTGGGGACGCCAGTGGCAGGACCCCGAGAGAAACAAGAGACCACGAACCGGCTATTGATGCTACTGATGATGTGAGCTCTATTGACAACCCGAGCTCTGCGGCAGCTGCCTCCTGCTCCAACATTTCGAGGTCAGTTTTCCTGGGCGGCAAAACCTACGTTTGGCCGAAGAGAGTGGTGATCGTTGGTTATGGGGTTGCCCACCATGGAAATCGTCCATCACGTCAGATGACAGACTTGTTGGAGAGGTTGGACAAGGAATGTAACTTTTCTAACACATGGGAGGTTCGCTTGCAGCAGTCAATGCACGTGTCGAAGCTTCATGACATTTGTACATTTTTCATTCATTTCAGTTTCACTCAATTGACAATTGAGGGCAGTGACAGTGACAGTCATGGATGGAAGCCAAGGGAGGCCGAAGGAGGAAGGTTTGGCAGAGAATGTGGCCTATACCAGCATATCATGGAACAGGTGCCTGGTCGAACAGGTGTTGCTTCATGAATCGAGTTGTATAATAATTAATTTTAATTTTAATAATAATTCACCCTAATGACCGAGGTGTATCGTCATCCCGCAGCGCTCAAGACGCTCCACTTCATCCTCAATTTTCCCGACAAGTTGCTCAGGCTTCTCGAGTCTTTGAATGCTGAAGGTCTTGGAGGTTTTTTTTAGGTTCAGGGACTAGGATAATTATAACCCTCCTATGTGGTCCTTCAATTGTCAGGATCTGCTGTTCGGCGGGCTACCACAGGACGTGTGCAATGATTGCATTGGTCATGGCTCTCTTCCAAGTCGCTGTGCTGAAATGACTCATTGGTCCAGGTGACACTCAATTGTCTAGTTTTTGTAAGTATCAGCTGTCAGTGCAGGTCTGCGGCATCGAATGCGTCGCATGGTTCGACACTTTAGTCCAGAAGCACAGAAACAAAGATCACAGTGCCATCGCTGCCGATCAACAGCACATTATCGACTTCGCCAATGGCATTCACGTGTCGCTGAGCAGCTTCAGATTTTCGAATGTTGTTTTGAGGTTGTAATATGTAAATATTTAAATGTAATCCATGGTTCTGCCAAAGTGTGGATCAGGAAGCAGAAGCATCTCCTGCCGTCCATTGGTTGGACGTCGGATGAATGGAAGGCAGCATTGCAAAATGCTTGGGTGACATGGACCGACCAAGTTGCAGGGCAGACTGATTGGGGTTCCATTCAGATGTGCCTGGACTCGAATTCCGCATTGATTTGATTTGCAGTCTGCCCTGTAGTGCCAACACGTACCACTTTGACTCAGGAACTTGACAACAAGAATGGTCAAGGACAAGCAGGAACATCCCGTGGACCAACCTGCCAGGACAGTTCAGAAGCTTCAGAAGCGAAATCAGAAGAAGACAAGAGGAACTGCTGCAGCAGCAGCAGCTGGGAGCAACACTACATTTTCGCTTCAGCTTCAAGAATAAATAATAACATTTCAGTCACAATTGACATCCTCAATTGAGTGTGTGTGTGTGTGTGTCGTCTTCAATGCAAAGCATTTGAGGTGCTGCCAGATGCCAAAAGAGCACGAACTGCTCCGCGTGAGATCCCGGAGAAAGATGTCGATGACGCCACAACAGGGGGTGGTGATCCTGCATCCTCCAGTTCTGCTACTCCGGCTTTTGCCAGGCCACCAGTGCCCGCTCCAGAGTGGCTTCCTTCAGATTGGACCAATGATCCAAAAGCATCACCAGCAAAAAAACAAAAGCCAGGGCAACAGCATCAACAGACCAGGCAGGGGCAGGACCAAAAGCAGGAGCACCACCAAAAGCAAGACCGCCAGCAAAAAAAGGGGCATCAGCAGAAGTAGGGGCAACGGCAAAAACAAAGCCAGCACCTCTTACGAAAGGCATGCCTGCAAAGCCGCCAAAGCCGGCTGCAAAGCCGCCAAAGCCGCCAGTGGTTGAGGTTGATTCTCCAGAGGGTGTGCCGGAACCGAAAGATCCGCCCAAGTCTCATCCGTCACATCCAAAGGGTGCACGTCGGGCAGCAACACATCCAATTGAAGCTGCCTTTCCTCCGACGCCGCCAGCAAACCTAACACTTCCGATGATGAAGGCATGTGAGATGGCTGTTGGGGAATGCTTTCAGACATTCCTAGGTGGTGGTGCTGCACTGCCGAGCAACAGCTCAGCTTCAATTGAGAAGATGGTGTCGAGTTTGGCGAATGCTGTGTGGGAGAGGCTGGAGCCAAAACTTGTGGAACTTCAATTCATGTCAGCAGTTGAGCACAGTGTTCCACTGGCACCTGCCGGTGCGCTGGCGGACCTCACAGCGTGGAATCCGTGTCTTCCTGAGAAGTCGGAGCCCTACAAGGCTGAGCAGGAGCAAATCGACCAGGAGGCGGAAGAGGAGGAAGAAGAGGAGCACGATGAAGAAGTAGTCCCTACCATCGACAGAGACCCTGTGATGCAGCCTGGCAGGGATTTGCATGCAGTTTACAGTGTTGTATTGTTTATATGAAACAGTTGAGGCTGGAGATCTTGGAGGACTACTATATCCCTGAGGATGTCAAGGACCAGTTCTTCCACGTGGCCACCCATCACGATTTCCCATTGCAGCGCCAGGTCAAGCTCATGCCGCTTGAACTGTTCATTGATTCATTGTGCACCATTACATCCCTTTAAGACTCAGACTCACATGAATCAATCAATATCTGTAGTGCCAAGGATGAACATGCTGATGCGCCATGGTGAGAGACAACAGAGTACGAGCTGGCTGAGACAATGTGTGGGCAACTTGTCCTTGTTCGGGGACAGTGCAAGTCCTTAAACTCAAATGTGGTGAAGTAGTGAGCTTGTGCTGGCTACAGGAAACGAAATGTCCCAGCCACACCCGCCATCCGCTTCGACAGAGCGGCCGCCACTGGAACTGTTCGACCCGACTTGAAGTGAGCTGACTGCCCGGCTGACTGAGCTGAAAGCTCCAATGAGATGTTGAGCTTTCATCCATGGCACTTTCTGGTGCTCGTACACTAAGTACCATACTCAGCTGGTGATTTGGTTGAGTGAATCTACTCAGCTGATTCCAGCTCTTCTGATTGGTTCATTCTCCTCGACTCACACAGACTCTGACAATTCCGTGTCAGTCAGTTTGAAGTTAATTCATGCTATCACCCAAGCACACACACACACACAGAAACACATAATATAATATCATATCATACAGCTTCCAATGTGCTCAGGTGCTGGAGTTCCTCGAGTTGCAGGAGGCAGTGACATCGATCTCACTGGTGAGTTGTCGATGAAAATGTTGTGTTAGTCAGTCGTCTGGTCATAGATTCATGTTTTTGCAGCTGTTGGTGTCAAAGTTCAGAACTATTGAGTCTCAATTGTCACAATTGCAGCATTTTAGAATTGAGAGGTGGCTGCTGAGGCCAAACGCAAATAGCATTTTTCGCATGTGACTTTTCCTGGTGGCGATGGAGTGTCCTCGTTGCAAGTGTTGCCTCGGTCATTCACACTGGAGGAAATCCCAGTGGTACCAGATAACAGCTGAAACGCCAGTTCGCCACTACTTCAATTGTTGCCGTGACTGTGGCAATGTCCTGGAGAACCTGTATGTGGATCCACATGAAGTGCGGTCGGCAACAATATTTGTGGCCCAGATGATTGATCTTTTGAGAGCAGATTCAGGCCAACTTCAGCGCAGGTTTCGGAGTGTGTTCCAGGGCTTGGCTGACTACCCATCACAATTTCGAAAACACATATCTCACGGAGGCTGCCTGTACTACAATGGGCAACCGCATGATCCTGGGAATGCGTTATACACAATGGCGTTGGAGTTGCTTCTGCCTGGATTTCGCAGAGCCTATCCTTGGGGCGAAGAGAAACTTGGAGACCTGGTTGAGGGGCTTCTTTGGGTATGGTCTCCGGAATTTTTTGCCTCGGAGGAGTTGCAGCGCAAGGCGGATCAGACCAGGAAGCATTATAACAAGAACATCAAGTGGCTTCTACATGTGCCGAGCCGGCAATTACACGAGATTTGACGATGACCGGATTCTTGCATGGGTGGTTTTCATCTGTTTTCATGCTTTCGAGAGCCACTGGCTACACACAACCGTTCTCAAACGTGGAGGAGCTCCTTACTTTTCGGGATTGGACCCCTGAGAACTCTTGCCCAAACAAAAAAATGCGGGCAGAATTGGAAGCAATGGCTCTGAAGTTGGACGAGGTTCTGATGCAGTCGTCAGAGTCTGAGGAGTCACTGGACCCTTATCATTGTAAAGCAGATGAGGATCTAGAGGATGAAGACCCAGAGGAAGACAAAGTTCCCGAAAATGAGGATATAGAGGATGAGGACGAAGACGAAGCCCATGCAATGAGTGATGATGAGCCAATGTACAGACATGAAGTGTGTGACGAAACATCAGACTCAGAGAACGAATACTTACACATGCTGTTGGAACAGTCCTCTGAATCCGAGGACGAGCACGATCCGGCCTGAAACTCTGACTCCTCGAATCGGTGTCGAGTCCTTTTGCCAATTAGGTCACTGACACTGACAATGCGCCTACCTCTGCCTCTGTGACTCAAAACACACAATTGATTTATTGTGATGACAGTTTCGTGCACAATGAAGTGACAGTGTTGTACACAATTAATTGAGAGTTTGCTTGACTTGCAGATTCCTTATAAAAACCTGATGGTGCTGTACAACTCTATGAACCATCAGAGTGCAAAAGGAAACAGTGTCATGGGCACAGCAAAGTCATCCAGTGAAACTTTGCCTGACAAATCTGTGTCAGTGCATGAGTGGGCAACTGGCATGGCACATGTTGCGGTTGAAAGCCAAGCCAAGAAATGAACAATTCTTCAATTCTGTCAGGTTGTTTGCGACAAAGAGAACCATCACCATGCAGCCGCCTCAGTCTTCAGTGAAAGCCTCTTACATCCAGTCTTGGAATGGTTTGCCTGCTGTTAGAATTGTCTTGCTTCAGCTGCAGCCATTGTCCCCCAAGATCAATTTGGTTTGAAATTTTGATTGACGATCATGTCGAATCCCAAGAAGGAGGGCTATGTGGAATCCCTTCAGTGCTATGTGGACGAAAAAAGGTGCCTCAGCTGCATGCTGTTCCACTTTGAAAGCTACCTGCCGGCATGGGACTACAAGCGCTTGGAGATGATCTCGCACGACTGCAAATGTGATGATGTGGTTTTGGCGGAGTCCAAAGGCAGTGTGTCAGAGGAATCTGCAACCTGCAAAAGCCAGTTGCCGGTCAAGCACTGATGTTTCACCGATGTGATTCGCACAGGACAAATTTGAATTAGTAATTATTCTGCCATTTGCAGATCACTAGCTGCAATTGCAGGTTCCAGAAGATTCCAGCAAGTTTCGATTGGGGGAAAAAGCTGTGGGAAACCTGAGCTATTGCCGAAATTGTCCTTTGTCCAGTGATGCTTGTGGAAATGAATTGCATGTCCATGAATTGTGTCACAATTGTCGTGTCTCAGATCAATTGTGAAGCGCTGAGAACTGGACGGTTCTACATCTGGAGCAAGGAAGGATCTTGAACAGTAGCAACTCAATCGTTGATTGAGTCAGCGGATAGCTCCAGTGACAATGGGCTGGACAGTTTCAAGGAAACAGCAGAATCATGCAAAGGGGCCGTAGCCGGAGCAATTCGCCCTTGCAGCCGCCGTTGCCGCCGCCGTTTAATTATGATAATTTCAATTGGCGTCGCTTTTCCAGGAGCAGATCCAGCAGCCCTCGAAGCCCACTCCCCCCGTGGTCCGAGTCCAACCGATCCGACACGCCGGAGAGACTGCGCATGTAACGGAAGAAACAGGCTTCGTTTTTACAGGACGAATCTCAATGGTTACGTTTTGTCCGGCTGGGAGGAGGAGCGCATGAGACGACTCAGGGCAAACAATCCGCCAATTTTGCCACAGGAACGCCCCATATTGATCGATCATGTTTTGCATTATGATGTCAATCGTCCTCTTTGGAGGCACGAGTATCCGTGGCAACCAGTGCGATGGCGAATCAACCGCCTTGACCGCCATGACGATATGAACCACAAGAGGGTGCAATGTCGGTACACCATCTAGTGAATTTGCAAGATGGTTACTATTGGCTTCATGTGACTCACGAGTTGCTCACTGTGGACTGCCTTTGCAATTTTCGGACAACTTGCCGTCGTGCTCGCAGATGCTGGGTTATGAGTGAACCGGAGCTGGTCAGGAGGTGGATGCGGCACTGCCTCAGGACACTCGTTCACTCTCAGAGGAATATCGATTATGTTCGAAGGCTGGAAAGAGCCGACAGCTGGGTTGTGCTCCAGAGCAACATGTGGGACGAAGCACAAGAGTACGGGGTAGAGTTTGCTTCATATATCATCCACGCAAGTCGTCGCAGCTATTTCCATCGGAACGAGCACTTTTCCCTGACCCGCCCGACCCATCAGATTCTGCACATTCCTGGCACGCGCGGTCGGCGTGTTTTTCCTCCAGATGAACCGCAGGAAGAGCCTGCACAGATCCTGACAGTGTGGCTGAGAGAGAGCTACGTGCACATCGTCCGGAGGAAGAGCCTGACACAGATCGTGACAGTGTGGATGAGACAGATTTAGATGATGGATGGCGGCTCTGGCGGGAAGAAGCCAGACGACTGCAAGTGAACAATGACAATTGAACGACAATTGAGTTTCACTGACTGGGACTGACAAGTCTGGAAATGAAGTCCCCCAGTTTTTGCTTGGCCTTGGCTGAGAAGACTTGACTCAATTGTGTTACACTCCCCAATTGTGGAAACACTTCAGCAACATTTAGCTCCTGCTGTGGTCTGAGGCGAACCAGCTTGAGAAGAGCACTTGGCCGGGGCCCAGAACTCACAACTGTTGTGTTTGATTCATATATTGCATTTGATCTGCTGTCTAAGTCTATTCAAGTCCTGCAAGATTGGTGGTGTGGACCTCTGTCTGGGTTTGTTTCACATGTTGTCAGTTCCTCTAGAGAATCTGATGGTGCTGTTGAGTTTGCTCCAAAAACCATCAGAGCATCACAAGAGGAAACAGTATGGGCAGTCATCCAGTGGGACTTTGCCTGACTAAACAGTGTCAGTGCAAAGAGCATCATCTGGAATGGCACAGCTCTCCTTCAAGGTACATGAGTGCAACTGTCCTGCAGGCTTCTTCCGACCTGGACACCCAGAAGCTCTTCTTCGCCGTGTCCTAAGCAGCCAAGCCTAGTTCAGACTGTCTAACCCGGATGCATGTTGGCAAATTGTCTTGGGAGCTGTCAGGCTCAGAATGCAGTTTCACAATAGTTTTCACATTCTCTGTCATTAACAGTACAGAAGTATCACATGACATGACTGAAGCCATGTTGAAACAGCGAAAGCGAAAGGCTGCAGAAGCGGGTCTGACCTTTGCCGCACAAAACTTTCGGGTGGATATTGTTATGGATCCTGATTGGGTGAACAATTTCCAAGGATATTCGAGTCACTTGGTGGTTTCGAGTACTGACTTGATCGACCGAGTCAAGTACAAGATTGCAACAGAGCTCTGGACTATTCACCACAGGTGGCTGAAGCCGGACACATTCCATCTTGTACAATGTGAGATTCATCTGCCATACTACTTTCCGGTGACAAGCTATGCCACAGGTCATGTTGTGAGAATTGTTCGTAGTAATCCTTAGATTGACAAGGTTTCACTGCCACTGATGAATGTCTGTGTGTGCAAAACAGAATTGGCAGAACAGTGTAGTTCGGCAAATTGTGCATGTCTGCAGATGTGTTCGAGTTAATAGTCGTGCAGCTCGGCAGCAGAAGTCTGGCCCTACCAAGAGGGGTGACCACCCGCTCCAGTCACCCTTTCACACCGCTGGCCGGGTGTGGGGCACCCAGGGCCTGTGCTAATAAGCACAGCACTGCTGTGGCCAACAGGTTGGGGGTGCAACCTGAGCAGGACAATGAGCTAATGTGCTTGCTGGCAGTGCTTCCACAATGAGTGTGGGAACCCACACCGTGGCGGCCCTTGGGTTAGTTTGGGAGGCCGTTCTGCATGATTATTAAGTCTGGCTTGTTGTTTTTTTTCATTGTGTCCCAATAATGCAGTGTATAGTCTCCTGTTCAAATTTCTTGACCTGCCGGTAATGCTTTGGTATGTGAGTGGAATTGAACCATTCTGCAGGTTTGTGGCTTCAAGCGTATTGCCAGTCCTACTTAGTGAGCACAGCATGTCGCAACATGCAGTGGAGAGGGTTCTGGAGAGGAGAGCAGAGCGTGCCGACGCTCTTCTGCGGGTCTTGGCGGAGGTGGCGACAGAATCTCCTGCGTCTGAGTCATCAGCTGTGTCATCGAATAGCCCGGGCTTTGTTGAATTTGGCAACAACCCACAATTTTGGCGATTGCTGAGTGAGTTCATCACAAGCACTGATGAAGCCATTATTTCCTTACGGAATCGTGTCACACAATTGGAAGCAATTGTCAGTTGTGACACAGCATCTCAACGAGATGAAGTTCAATCTGATGTTCATCTGAGTGAATGAACTTGGACCTTGCAGAGGTTTCCAAAACACTTCAATGTTTCTTTTCAGTCACTTGCTTGCGCAGTGTGGACCAGACCAGGAGAACAGTTCCAGAGAGAGTGTGTGCGTGTTTGTCAAAAAGTCTGTGATGTGTACAATTCTTCAGGAAGATGTGCCATGCTTGATCGGAGACCAGTTGAGTGCTCTCAGAATGTTAAATAGGACACTGTCACCTGTCGGTCTGTGCTGATTCGCAGCATTACTATTTGTCAAGTGAGTCAGTGAAGCTTCTTTGCAATAGGGCTACTTGCTGCTGCTGGTTCGCCCATTGCAATGGGGAACCGATTTTGTCCACACCGAGCAGGAGCTTCTTTGTCTCCCGGTGGTCATCGCGATTGTGGAGGAAGCTGTTTGTTCAATTGTGAGATGCACGATCAACCTTGCATGAGAACAAAATGGGGACACCAAGTCCATTATTGCACACTGTGCATAGTGGATTGGTACAACGAGACGGATATAAGGCGTACCACCCTTGACGAAGTCAGACGGAGGCCCACAGCTGATTCCCAACGACGTGGTGAAATTGGAGACGGTGATGAGGATTGATTCCGTTTCACTGATTCTGCTGGCATCTTGTGGCATTGCTGGCAAAACATCTCTTTGTGTTGCAAAGCTTCGCATCTTTGCCAGTGCTTGTGATTTGCAAATCCCTGTTATCCAGAGCTTTGTGTGATAGACAGACAAGCCCTGCACACAGATTTGCATTGTGGAGCTGGGTGTGTGTGTGTGTGTTCTTTTCCTAAATGCGCCCGCACTTGTACTAAGGAGATGATGCAAATCGTCAGTGGGCCGGCCCCCAGCAAAACAGATTGAATGTACAGCATGTTGTGACAATTCCAAACATGATTTTCAGTGGATGCTGGCTTGTTCTGTTTGATGTTTTTGTCATCGGTGTGCTTCATGTCAATGTCATCACTCGGAATGTCACAATGTTCCTGCAGTGTTTTGGTTCAAGAGGAGGAGCACTCTTTGTAGCAAGTCGAGCTGCAACATGGGCGATGAGGCAGCTGCCCAGGAACGCCGACTGGCCAAACTTTGGCGGATGAACAAGCGATTGATCGATGACTCGGCTCCACTTTATGGCTGTGTCGGTTTTGACTTGATGAGCTGCCTGGTTCCACGCCCAGTGCTTGGAGAAAGAAAACAAGAGTGGGAGGATAAGGTCTACAACTTCAAAGCGCTCATGAAACTCAATCCTTCCGCCTCGCAGCTGATGGGGCTTGTCCTCCATGCTGCAATATTGGCAATGCTTGCACAGCAATGATTCTCAATTTGTAATTCGATCAATTCAGCCAGCTGCCTGATTCGTGACCAAAACAATTGTGCAGATGCCCATTGAGAGTTGCATGTGAGCTTCACTGTCATGTTCCACCTTGCAGACAAGTTGAAGAAAGCAGCAGACGTGGTGTTGCATTGCACAGTCATGTGGTTCCATGATGACTGTGTTCGGAGAAAGAGTCTCAGTCCTATCCTTGTCTCGTTCTGAATTACAACTGACAAGTGGATGAAGGAGTTGTGATGGTGGTCTCGGCTGTGACCAAATACATTTGTCATAATTCCAACCAATATTTGATGTATTCAACACCTGCAAGACAGGATGTCAAAGTGCATTTTGACAACAGTTCCAGCACAACTGGATGCATTTCGTCTGTTATTTCGGTTTGCTTGCAATGCATTTCGGATCCAAAACGGACGTCCAAACCTTCATTTCAAATGCATTACCAGCTCACAGAATGCAGATGCTGGATGCATTCAACATGTGCCAGACAGCATCTCAAAGTGCATTTTGACAACAGTTCCAGCACAACTGGATGCATTTCGTCTGTTATTTCGGTTTGCTTGCAATGCATCTCGGATCCAAAACAGACGTCCAAACCTTCATTTCAAATGCATTACCAGCTCACAGAATGCAGATGCTGGATGCATTCAACATGTGCCAGACAGCATCTCAAAGTGCATTTTGACAACAGTTCCAGCACAACTGGATGCATTTCGTCTGTCATTTCGATTTGCTTGCAATGCATCTCGGATCCAAAACGGACGTCCAAACCTTCATTTCAAATGCATTACCAGCTCACAGAATGCAGATGCTGGATGCATTCAACATGTGCCAGACAGCATCTCAAAGTGCATTTTGACAACAGTTCCAGCACAACTGGATGCATTTCGTCTGTCATTTCGGTTTGCTTGCAATGCATTTCGGATCCAAAACGGACGTCCAAACCTTCATTTCAAATGCATTTCCAGCTCACAGAATGCAGATGCTGGATGCATTCAACATGTGCCAGACAGCATCTCAAAGTGCATTTTGACAACAGTTCCAGCACAACTGGATGCATTTCGTCTGTCATTTCGGTTTGCTTGCAATGCATTCTTAGTCCAGAAAAGCGTGCACAAATTTGATTTCAATGCAACATCGGCTCGCCAGAAATGCATTTCGACGAAGTGTTCAATGCATTTACATTCTCGCTAAACCTGTCTCAAATGTGCACATCGTTGTCGGCAGACATGTATTTGCATCATTCCAGAAGGACTGGCTGATTGCACGCGTTCTGCTTCAATTCTGGTTCAATTCTGAAACCAAAGCATTTTACAGTCAGCTTCTTTGCATGAAAGCTCAGCTACCAATGGCTCCGATACCAATTTGAATGCAAGAGTAAAGCTCCACTACCAATAATTTCCCAGCACCCACTGTCATTTCACCTAACTTGTCAGATTTCTGACAATCTGCAACAGAGCCAGAAGCTGCAAGGGTTGGAATCAAAGCTCAGCTACCAATGCAAACCCCCAGAAACATTTGAGTCAAGCCACCCCTGAATGCATCGACTTTGTATATAGCCATCACCAATACAATCAATGCACGTTCTGTGGTAGGCAGGCAAACCCTGAAAAACCCCAAACCCGAAGCTACCAATGGAAACCGGAGCCAGAAGCTGCAAGCATTGGAATTACATTTCTGTCACCTTCCAAAATAGCAAAAACTACATTTCTGTCAGCCTCGAAAATATCAAAAAGTCATCAAAAGTTCTCAAAAGTTCATCAAAAGTTCATCAAAATGTCATCAAAATGTCATCAAACCGTCGAAAATATCAAAAGTTCTCAAAAGTTCTCAAAAGTTCTCAAAAGTTCATCAAAAGTTCATCAAAAGTTCATCAAAAATGTATAGAAACCTGTTAAGGGAACAGTTTTAGACTGTATTTCACTGATGAACAAGCTGAGAATTGTCAATTTGGAACACAATTGCTGTTGCACTTTCAATCTACTCATGCGCGCATGTGCGCGCGCGCCCGCGCGCATTCGCGCGCGAGTATCTGAAGAGAACGTTCATTGATGTGCATCTGGACAGAGAAGAGCTGGGGCTTTAAACAGGCTCTCTTTGATGACAAGTGCATTTGCCTTGCATTTGCCCTCAAGTTGGAGATTGGGCAAAATGCAAGAGTTCACCGTTACAAATGCATGGTGGCTTGAAATGTATCAACAATTCCTTGCATTTGCAATGTTTCAAACTTGCCCATAATGCAAGAATGTTTGTGTGAAAATGCATTGGAACAAGATTTTTGCATGGGCGAAACTAAATCTTTGCATGGACGCTTGCATTTGGAATGTTTAAAAATTCGCCCGTAATGCAAGACTGTCTGTGTGAAAATGCATTGGAACAAGAGTTGTTGTATGGGTGGAGCAAAATCTTTGCATGGAAGCTTGCATTTCGAATGTCTCCAAATTGGTCCACAATACAAGAATGTCTGTGTTGAAATGCATTGGTTGCATGGGTGGGTCTAAATCTTTGCATGGAAGCTTGCATTTGGGATGTTTCAAAATTCGCCCGTAATGCAAGAATGTCTGTGTGAAAATGCATTGAACAAGAGTTTTTGTATGGGTGGAGCAAAATCTTTGCATGGAAGCTTGCATTTCGAATGTCTCCAAATTGGCCCACAATGCAAGAATGTCTGTGTTGAAATGCATTGGTTGCATGGGTGGGTCTAAATCTTTGCATGGAAGCTTGCATTTGGGATGTTTCAAAATTCGCCCGTAATGCAAGAATGTCTGTGTGAAAATGCATTGGAACAAGAGTTTTTGTATGGGTGGAGCAAAATCTTTGAATTGAAGCTTGCATTTCGAATGTCTCCAAATTGGCCCACAATGCAAGAATGTCTGTGTTGAAATGCATTGGTTGCATGTGTGGGTCTAAATCTTTGCATCGAAGCTTGCATTTGGGATGTTTAAAAATTCGCCCGTAATGCAAGAATGTCTGTGTGAAAATGCATTGGAACAAGAGTTTTTGTATGGGTGGAGCAAAATCTTTGCATGGAAGCTTGCATTTCGAATGTCTCCAAATTGGCCCACAATGCAAGAATGTCTGTGTTGAAATGCATTGGTTGCATGGGTGGAGTCTAAATCTTTGCATGGAAGCTTGCATTTGGGATGTTTCAAAATTCGCCCGTAATGCAAGAATGTCTGTGTGAAAATGCATTGGAACAAGAGTTTTTGTATGGGTGGAGCAAAATCTTTGCATGGAAGCTTGCATTTCGAATGTCTCCAAATTGGCCCACAATGCAAGAATGTCTGTGTTGAAATGCATTGGTTGCATGGGTGAGTCTTAATTTCTTTGCATGGGCACAGTCATGAAAATGGCAATTTCCCTTTTTCAAACAAAGTCCATATTGGTTGCTGTGTTGTGTGAGCAGGACAATTGTTTGCATTGCCCGAACATTTTGGCTCAACTCTGTGAATTGCATGAACATTGTGCTGGCTGTCTAACATGTCATGTTCTCAATTGTCGAATAAGACCAGGTCAACATTGTGGTGGCTGTGTAGCTCATATTTCCTTTTGCCATCCTGGACGGCAAACATGTGGGTTCATGTCAATGGATGGGTCAAGCTTCCGCCTGGAGCACAGGTCTGGCATGAGGCTGAGTCGTGTGCACGCAACAAGCGGACTTGGGAAGCCCCAAGCCGAAGCAGCGAAGACCCCACACCACATGAGACTACGGATTGGGCAGGTCGTGGCTGGCGGAACTACGATCAAACAGAAGGAGTTGCCATCCAGTCAAGTCAGGACACTCCAGTGGACATGGAAGAAGACAACGACCGTCCGATTCAGCAAAAGAGCAAACACCAGAGGATGACATATCCTTGTGACTCCTGGGAGGCAGACTCCTGGGATAATCCAAAAACCTCCTGGTGGAACTGGAAAGGCTGGCATGATTGGAATGAGTCCTACCCGTCTGCGCTGGATGACTCTGCGGAAGAGGCCAACCCGGGTGAGGTCAACCCGAACCCGGAGGCCAACCCGAACCCGGAGGGTGCCAGTTACACAAGTTTTGAAGGAGAGGAGTCAGTGGACACAAGAATGGCAGGTGCTGTGCAGTCAATGCAATTGAGTTCAGAGATTCCATTGCCTCCATTGCCTTCAGATTCCAATGCAGCTTTGCTCTTGCCGAATCCGAATGTGATCGCTTCTGATGCTCCGGACTTGGTTCTTCCAGCAGCAACAGCAGCAGCAGCTGCCTCGAGCTCTTCAGGGGATTTGGCTCTGAGTCCAACCCGGTCTGAATCTCAGTTGCCAATGGCCAGTGGCGATGGTGTGCACACTAAATTCAAGTTGCAGCTTCTGAAACATAAGAACAACGAGTCCAAAAAGAGGAAGAGCCAAAGGAATGACAAGCACAAGTGACAAATTTTGAACAACTGTATAAAGGATCAAGCAAGTTGAATTCACTACTTGTGCTGTATTGCAGAATTGCAGCAGCACCGTGCTCAATAACAGCTTCTTCCTTTGCCATGTGTATAGATTATGTTGGCTTTTTTTGCATAGGGGCAAGCACGATTGTGACATTCATGTCAAAATTCCAGTGCGGTTCTTTGGGATGTTACTTGTTCAATTGCTTTGCCACCACTGTCAGTGAGGTCAGGCCATGTGATGTCCTCCATGATTTGTGCATATCTTGGCTCAAGGCAGAAACATGACTTTGGCTGAAGAACAGCAATGGGCTTTGGAAGCAGTGCAGGCTCTACCGCCTACTTGGCCGGAGGTGGAAGGAAACCAAGTCAGTGATTGCTTGTTACATTTGTTGCAGTGTGACCTGCCATTGGCCTGGTCTCATCGATTGCTTCTCTTCAAAGCCAAGACCATGTTGGCGGCTCTCATAGCTCCGTCACCCCATGATGTGCCAGCAAACAATTCTGACGATGATGATACACTTCTGACAGCTGATTCATTTCAATTGAGGTGGCATTGTGTCAGTGCCTTCAGAGCAATCATCCTGATGTGTTTGTCCTTTGAACAAAACCGCTGTGTTGTTTGTTAAATCATAACACATAACCATAATAAAGTGTTGCTGCCCCACTGAGGTCACTACGTGCTGGAGGATCTGCAGGTGCTCTGTGACTTGGAGATTGACATTTCCGATTCACGGTCAACATGGCAACAAGTGAGGACTCTCTTGGCTGACTGCTTTCAGTCAAATTCAATTTCGCAATGTTCACACCCGGGCCAGAAAGGGTCGGGCAAAACCAAAAGTGAGATTCGGCAGTGGTACAAGGACAATACTTACTAGCTCGCTTGTTTCTGCTAATACGGTGCGGACCAACACGGCTCGGAATGGCTGCAACAAATAAAAAGCTCTGTGCTTTTCGGAGCTTTCTGTACTGTAGTCAGCTGTATGTCCTGCAGTGTTGCTTCAACTTTGAATTGTCAATTGTGTTTGCCTGAAGTTGCAGAAGCCATGGCAGGGCTTATTCCCCGACGCCACAAGCGGGCCCGTCTTGCCGATTCCAGGAATGGCAATGGACAGTACATGGTCATGACAGGCCAGATGCAGCCGACCATGCCCCCAATGATGTTTCCAGCTCATCCTTACATGACCATGAACCCCGGCACATTGATGGGCATGAACCCGGGTATGAACCTGCCCATGATGCACCCATGCACTGGCATGCAGAATATGTCGATGCCCATGCACGGTTCGGCAAACCCGGCTGCTGCGATGCAGGGCAATCCGATGATGAATGCCCAGATGAATATGATGCCAGGATTCTCCCCCCCCCAGGTGAATGTGGTGGATGACGATTCGGAACAGGAAGAGGAGGAGGAATCCGACACGGCCACAGCACAACATCAGCAGGTGGTTCCGGAAGTTCCATCAGCATCGGGCTCGGGAAATGAAGTGCCTCAGGGCCCTGTGACAGTTCCTGCTCATCCTGTGCACCCCCTCCCACCACCCACAGTCGGCTATGTTTACAACAAGGGGGAGGATGCCACAATCACAGGGAGCACAACAGTATTGAAAGGTCTTCCAAGGACAAGGCTTGTGGCCAGCTTGGAGAAATTGTACGGTGAGCTGGAGGCGGGACAGGAATTCCCATTTGTGTCACTTGTTTTTGTTTTTGCATTTGACAATTTGTCTAACATGATGAGAAGATGCTATGAACGCTGAGGCTGGGTACCTCAGTCAATTGAGCCAAAGGGGACTCTTGGTACTTCTGTGGATGCTGACGAGGCTCAGGCCAAGTAGCCGGCTCGCTTATCTCCGTGACTTGTCAGATGTTATTGCCAGGACACTATAGAGGAAATGTCATTTTGGGTCAGTGAAAGATCATGCCATTGCGGGTTGTTCGTCTGGTCGGTTTTTTCAGCTTTATTATTCATAAGAACATTCAATTGAGACCTCATCTTTGGCTGTGCAGGTGTGATATCCTACGAAGACTTGCACACGCGGTTCCAAACGGCATTCAATCGTGTCCGACGGTGCGAACCACAGTTCATGGAACAGTTGGCCTCGAAGCTGCCCCTGAATTTGACAGACGCTGCAATAGAGGAGATTGCTCGCCCTCTGGGCTGGCAGGACTCATTCATGAAGCCTGTCAGCATCTGTTTTGCGAAAGCTCCAACCTCAGGTGACGTTGGCATGATTTTGCAGACAGGGGCGAAAGCAACAATGCCGCCAGCACGTGCCCGCCCAGCACCTGTGGCAGTAAGTGCAACTGCAAGCCCACCACCTGCACCGGCAAAGGCGCCTCTGCCGGCACATGCCAAGGCTGTCACACCTGCCCCGATCCGGGTCCCACCTGTGCGAGCAACGTCTGGGCCACCTCAGCCCGCAGCCCCTGCAGCACCCCGGGTGCCCCCTCCGCTCAAGCAGGCCGGCCATGCAGCAATGCCAACAATGCCTTCGGCAGAACCATCAACAAACACATCCCCTGCTGTGGCTCCCAAGGCTATGCATACTTTGAGCAAAGCAATGCCAGCGATGCCCCCCGCATCCCCTGATCATGTTGTGCCTCCAGCCAACCCTCCCACAATTTAGCCCGAGACATTGGAGCATGCTGTGGTTGAACCAGTTGTGGCAGCAACACCCCGCGAGCATCCACCCGCTCCCGATGCAGCAGCCGGACCCCCAGCCACCCTTGCAGCTGGAACAGTTCAGCAGGACCAGCAAGAGAGCCAAGCAGAGTCAGAGGCCATTGAGCTTCCCATATGTCTCATTTGCCAGGACGGAATGGATCCCACGAGTGTTGCTTGCTTCAGCTCCATCTCCAGTGTAGACCTTGTGAGTGTTGTGATGTCCTCATTTGACAATTTGTTTTGGTTGCCAGGACACCATGGATGAGGGGGAACAGGTCTTGCTGCAGCTCCACTGCGGGCATTGGTTTCACGAAGACTGCATCCTGCGCTGGGCGGAATCGACAAACAGCAGACCGGGAAGTCGTTGCCCACTACGTTGCTCGATTCCGGAGCCGATGGACGTGGATGAGGGAAATCGCAATGGTCAGGAGGCCGACCATGGCTTCGAGATCCTGGAGAACACTGAACCCAATACAATTTTTGCTTGAGTTGCAGTAACTCAGTAGATCAATTCAGCAGTTGCACAGCATTTCATTGTCTTGCATGGGTATGGATGGCACATTAAAGTGACAACCAATTCAATCCTAAATACAATTTTCACAGGGAGCCCAAAGCACGCCAATGGCTGTTGCACTGATGACGATTACTGGATGCTGCATTGCGATTGCGGCTCATTTCAGTTCCGACACAAGGCTGTCTTCAAGTCCGTGAGGGGTTCGCGGAACAAGGGCGAAAAAAATTGCAATTGCACTCATGGCCAATAGCTTCACAAGTTCTCATGTGGTTGTTCTCTGTTCGGTGCAGACATTTTGTAATGTTTCTGTAGCTTCAATTTCGCCTGGGATGTTCCACCTAAATAATAAGAGGGACATTTCCCCCCACGTTAAGGCAATGTGTGAACTGTAAAATTACATGGCTCAACATTTGTGCAATAGGACTTTGACATTTCAAATCGCAAAGTTACAGTACACATAATATGTGACCATGGCTGAGCCACGTTTCCAGCATGTGCCCGCAAATGCAGACTCTTTGGTCATGGAAGGTCTTGCTGTGGCTTTTGGCCCGGTGGCATATCGCAATCCTGATGATTCCCAGCTGTACTGGGATCTGCAATATGTCATGGACAAGCTTATGGAGAATGGCGAGAAAAAACGCTCTGAAAACATGCCAAAACACTGAAAGACCTTTGCTTGTCCGAGGATATCCTGACAGAGAAAGATTTGCATTATCGTTCAATGAACCTCAGGCCACAGTAAAGTACAAAATGTGTGAACCTCAACTCTACAAGTTTAAATTATGAAATCCTTGACAGTAAATGTATGCACACACATACTCAAATGCTTGTCAAAAGTGGCCCTGGTTCAGGACAAGTATGTTGAATTGCAATTGTGCCAGTACCATGCTGCTGATGATGTTCTTTGCAAAGCTACTGGACAAAAGCCAAACTGCAGCCAAGTCGACCTACCTCTGGGATATGTTCCGGAAAATCTCAGCAGAGGCTACAACCCAGGCATACGCGGCTGGACAGCATGGCTTGAGCATCGATGTGCATGGCACTGATGGGAACCATGTCCTCATGTTGCAGCCCAATGGAATGGTCTTGGGAGTGCAAGACTTTCTTTCCTCACTACATGCTTCAGTTCTGGAGTCTTGGAGAAAGGTTTGGGGAAACATGTACTCAGAAGCTGTACTGTCAGGCCCTTGGCAGGGAGAACTTCTGTTTTTGGATGTGCTCGCTTTTGTCCTCAATGCTGCGAAGGTCCGTCGATCCAGAAACAGGTCACCCTGGAAAAACCATAGCTTGGCTGCTCTGCAACAATTGCGAGCCACTGTCTTCCAGATTTTGCATGGAGCTATGGCCCACAGCATTTTGGAGCATGTAGAGGCAAACCAAGCGTTGGCGAGAGCAGTTCCTTCACGACGACTGTCAGGGCGAGGAAGGAGGTTGGCTGTTGGGTAAGGTTGATTTCTGCATTCAGGAGTCCGGGGGCATCATTTCATTTGAAATCAATTTGTCAAGTGAGTTAAGTTATGAAGTTGCAGTTGCATTGCTCGCAGGTCTGCTGAGGATGGAGAAGACCCTCGCCGGAAAATGTCCGTTCACCGGATTTGGGACTTCATTGAACAAGCACGCAACACAAAGGTCTCGATGATGAAGTTGGCTGAGATCAGAGAGACGGACAGAGATGGCGGTGTCAGGCCTGGCTCTGTTTCTCTGTGGCAGCGGAAGTTGCTGAGCTTGTACAAGCAAGAAAGCTCCTTGTCATGTCGAACGTTTGGCGGCACGTCGAGAAATTGAGAGACTTGCGACCCTGAAGTGTTTCCAGGCTGTCAGCAGTCAGTGCTTCAAAATCGCCGGGTTGCAAATAACCGATTTCCAGCCGGACTCTCAGCTGCTGTCCATGTTGGCCCCATTGAACCCGGGAGACCAAGCAACTTTTCGTGGTGCAGAATGGGAAGTCATCCGTACAGAGGATCCAGCCACAGTGCACAGTATGAGTTTTGACGCACAGTCTGCAGACATGATTCCGATGTTGCACATATTGATGGATCAAGGCAGCATCGGGTGTGCCGCCAACGCATTTTCCTTGGACCAGAACTTGCTCGTACATTACAGTTACGACAAAATCCATCGCCTGCATAGGGATATCAAGGGGCCGCTCAGAGGACAACTCCACAAAAATGTCCTCCTAACGACGTTCATGTGGACCCTGAACTACAAGCCCTTCGGCTCTGGCGGCTTCTTTGCAGAGAAACAGGACGCACTCGAAAGTTTTTTGCAGTCCAACAACGAGGCAAGGCTTTTCCAATTCAGTTCTCAATATTGTACAATTCATATAATAATTAATATAGTCAGTATTTGTTTAACCAATACAATTCTAGTTGTACCTCAGCCAGGAAAGCGAAATCTTCGACAAGTACAAGACTCGCATTGCTTTCGAGTTTAACATGAGGGGAGCCTCAGACCACGATGTTTGGACCGCGCTTCCGGAAAAAATGACATCCTGGAAAGTCAAGGGGGGTTGCACGAAACCGTCTCGGTGGTTTTCGTGGAATGAGGCTGCTGCGGAAAATCTGTCCGAGTTTACTGCCTCCCGAATGGTTTTGGAGTGGTACCTGTGTTCCGAGCAAGGTCCGGATGACATCAACCAACCTCAATTGTGTTTCAAAGAAGCTAAAGGACTGAAACTGGCCTATCTGGGCCATTCATGGGTGACTTGGGAGAACGCACACATTATTGCACGGCTGCAGGAGCCTTGCTGGGACTACTACAGTGCACAACTCCACGAGATCAAAACTGTCGAGGACGCTTTGACCGAGACACAGTTCATGAGCACTGGCTGGAACCAGCACTGGAGTTTGAGAGGAATTGCGGCAATCATGGTTTCCGAAGAGACTTGGGATGATTTGCTGTTTTGGGTCCAGGAGTCTGAAACATTCATAACGAAAGTCATGGATTATGGCTTGGAGATGCTGGCGAATCGGTGTGCAACATTTTCCAAGTATGGCTCCCCTCCGGAGTGTTACGCCCAAGTGCTGAGTGGTCCTTCTCCCCATGCCATCAATGCCATGAAACTGATGAAGACAGATTGGCTTTGCTTGCAAAGCCTGGAATGCAGTGGCGCGCCTAAGGCTCGCATGCTGAGTGCAGATCTCAGGTTGACTTTTGATCCTTGCATGCGCTACACTGCCCTTCAGTTTCAGTCAGTTGGCTGGCGTTTGAATTACCAAGCAGGACTAGATTTGTTGCGCTTTCTCACAGCCACATTTCCGGACAGCAAGATCGTCGAGGATTGTCACCAACTCTTACGAACAGCCACAGGTCCGAAAGCACACCAAAAACTCACGGGGACATGTATCCAGCAGCTGCTGACCAACTCCGACATATTGGAGTGTCGGGGCATGGCTCACCCTGCCAAGTTGAGCAGAGAGAAGTTCCTGAGGTACTGGCACAAGGCCAAGGATGATTTCAGAGCCAATCCAGAATTTGTTGCCGCACATCACAAGCTCCCCAAGGAAATGTCGAAAGTCCTAGCAACCAAAACGTGGGACACCATTTCTGAACAACAATTGATTGTTTCTGCAGCATCATGGTCCTTCCTGCGCTACTATTCGCAGAACAACTTGAGCACGCAGAACGTGAAATTGAAGGCCTGGGGTGAATCAGCAAAGTAGCGGTCTGTGATTGAATAGCTCTGTTCTAAGAACAACATGTTCCTGAGGACGGCTTGTGGGCTGTGTTTGCCCAGTTTGGGCAAATCATTACTTTGCGCAATGTGGAAGAGACCTACATTGTTCTGGGATCCTTCAAATGGGCAGTGTTGGCATGGCGGTTGTCCGAAGTTCATGAGGGGGGCAGGTGCTCGGGCTGGCAGTTGCAAGTGGAGGCCGGTTGCTCATGGCAGTTCCTTCACAACCCTGAGGAATGGGAAGCATGTGAAGCCACTCCGAAATTGTCAACACAGGCAGGACTCTATTTCAAAGCCACGTGTGGTTGGGAACCACTTGTGCAAAACACTTTGCGCTCCGGGCACAAAAGGACCTTTGCGGAGTTGACATTGATGGCGGACTACTTGAATGTGACACAACCCCACAAGAATTCCAAGAAGGAGTTGTTGAAACAGTGTCAGGAGTGTTTCGGAGAAGAGTTTGCAGAAGCTTGCCGTGAAGCTGCAGAGTCAGACACTCAGAAGGCTCCTGATGCAGATATGCCTGATGGTTTTCTATCAGCATTGTTGGACAACATGGAGCCCTCAGATAAACAGGATTTCCAGGACTTGGAGAAAGCCCTGATGCGACAGGAACAGCAGGCCGAGCAACAACGTTGGCAAAACATGTGGGATGAGAAGGTTGCAGAACAAAAGGCACCCTGGCAAGACCTTCCAGTGAGTTTCTGAGCTAGGCTTAGACTCAATTGTTGTGACTCAAATGTGACTCAATTGTGACTCAATTGTGATTCGATTGCAGGCCAAAAGAGCGAGGAGAGCTGTGGCAAAAGCCAAAGCAAAGTCAAAACCGTGCGCCAAAGCAAAATGCAAAGGCAAGGGCAAAGGAAAAGGCGAAGGCCGTGGAAAAGGCAAAGGGTTCAAAGCCGAGATCATGACAAAACAGTATGTGTCAAGTGAGGGGAAAAAGTCTTGCAGCAAAAGCTTTGCTAACGACAGATCAGACTGGAAGCAAGCACTGGCTCAAGTGCATCGCTGGGCGTGGACAGAGTGGGAGAAGGCCAAACCTGAAAGGCAACTGCCGCCTCATTGTCAGCCTGGCACTATCCCTGAGGCTGTCCTGGAACGCCTTGCCCCGATTATCGACGCAATGCCTCCGCCCACAAAGTATGCCAAGTAGCCTCTTCAGTTTTTTTTGGTGATAAACACATCACAGGGGAAAACATGTCAGCAGGTTGCAGATTTCTGTCAATGTCATGTATGCAAGTATCGTGTTCTTAGCTTCAAGTCTTCGGTCGATTCAAGAAGTCACAGGGAGTGAGTTCATCCAGCCGAGTCCAATGTGTGTGAATCTGCTCCTGCTGTCATAGCGGCAACATGTTCGATTCACAATTTTGGCTTCAGCTTGTGCGCAGTTGCTGTTCATTCTGTGATTGAGTCTTTACAGTTACGTTGCAATTACAGTTGCTGAATGCCTGAAGTGTGCAATTGAAGATGACATGACATGAATCATGAAGTCTCACCATAGTTATGCTGCAGATTGCTCGGGGAGAAAGCGATCAGCAAAAACAAGCCTTCCTGACATTGTGTCCTGTTAGTTTGTGGAATGTGCTTGATATGCCAGGCAAGCATTGAATCCATTTGTTGCTCAAGTTGGACCAGAGGTATGGTTTAAAGTTATGTGGGACAACAAATCAATGTATTGATGTCAGTGAATCACCAACATGTCCAATTTCCAGTGGCCGTGCCAGCATGTGCTGGGATCATCGCTGGTCTTCAGTGGTAGTGCTGGGCCTGTGAAGCCAGCACGCAAGAAATGCAAAAGGAAAAAGAATGCTGCAGAGTCATTTGAGTTGGGAGGTAGATCAGTGGAGCGCCCGTGTACTCTTCCTGCCTTGAATTTTACCGATACAGTTACAGGAACTGATGAAATTGATGATCGGTTTGACACTTGGGTAGAGGACGTCTTCGAGCAAACATCGCGATTGCAATGTTCGCATTTCCTTCCGTTTGCTTCCTTGTCTTTCTCCCCAAGGCCGGAGTCTGTTCAAGGTGTTATGGGTCACAGATTTTGTTATAATATGAATTTTTCATTAATGTAATACTACATAAACTTATCATCATCCTCAATTGATCTTGCTGGCCAGGTCCACAGAGCCTTGGTGTCACAGGCTCATGGTTGCAAGGATTTTGGTGCAAAATTTCTTGCGCTACGACCAGGACTTCAATGTGGGCAGAGTGGCCATGAAATGGCATGGGCTGATTGGATTGGCTTATCCCGCATTGAAGAACCGAACCATCGAGTGTCAGCTGATGTGCATCATTAGCCGTAGCTATGACAACAGAGCCAAGATTGAAGCAGCTTCAATCGATGTGGGACCCCATCAATGTGCGGGGTTGCTGCAATACATTGAATACTATGCAGGGAGCGCCAAACTTTCGAAGAAATTGATCGAATCCGGTCTCCGTGGGTGCAGCTTTGACATACTCTACAATGACGAACACAACATGTTGCTAGCGAAAGGGTTGCGTTTGTTTCTGGATGCAGCCACAGCGTGTGAGAAGAAGGCTTTGCATTGGTGGGGCACTCCGTGCTCTTCTTTTGTCATTATGTGCTCATTTCGTTCCCAACGTGCTGAAAGCAACGGCTGGGAAGGCGCATGGACTGAGCGGGACTTTGTATTGCAGGGAAATTGTCAGGCCCTTGTTTGCTCACTTGGGATTTTCCTGGGATGGGCATGTGAGTGCTGCCCTGTGGTGGAACAGCCCCTCAGCTCCTGTATGCCGCACCTCGAGTGTGTCAAAACAGTTCTATCCTTTTGTGGCTTCGAAAAGACTTGCACCTACATGGGTGCCTTTAACGGAAAGTCAGTGAAGCCCTTGCAACTGTGGCATTTGCCTGGGTTTCATTTTGAGAACCTGGCCAGGCCCAAACCAGATCATAATGCTTTCATTGGTCTGGTAAACCGAGGCGAAGACGGCCGTTTCACCGGTGTGCCAGCAGATGTACAGGCTAGTGGGGAATACACTTCGATGTTCGGGGAAGCAGTTGCGCAGATTGTCCGGAATCTATTGTGACGATCCGCTTCGTCAGCCAAAATACGTTTCATAGCTTACTGAGCTGCATGCTTTCTATTCAAGCCAATCTGCTGTGACTGGTTTTTGGGGTGTGAATGCTGTGACACAACAGCAACAGCAGGCCATGCAGCAACACAGGTAAAACAGTGCGATGACTGATGAGAAGGTTGCATAACAATTGAGACACAAGTCTGATTTGCTTGCAGCCTTATGTCGATGTCGCTGTCTCAGTGAACACACTTTGAGGAACAGAATTGATATGGCTCTTTCAGTGAACACACTTGAGGAGGATTCCTCAAGATTTCCTCAATTCGAATCGTCAACCTTGCCAAGCAATGCCATGCTGACTCAAGATTTCCTCAACCGTGCAGCAACCTGTTTAAGTTGACAGGTTGTTCTGAGCAGTGTGAGGAAACAATAGATGCCATCCACTGTGACCTTGCCCGATGTGCCCATGTCGGTGCAAGGGGTCAGTGGCATGGCACAAGTGAACACACTTGAGGAACAATTTCTTGTTGACAATTTGGGAGTCACACATTTGCAGCTTCTGCCGGCTCTTGCACAGACGTCCTCAGCCTTGCGAAAACCTGTTGGTGTTGCCGGGCTCTCGCCCGAAGAGCCATCAAGTTTCTTTGCTTGGGGACACAAAGGCCAGCCATCTAGTGTGACCTTGCCCGACGTGCCAATGTCGGTGCAAGGGGTCACTGGAATGGCACAGCTTCCGGTTGCTCTGTTCACACACCGGCTTGGACAGAAATAATACTACATTTTTTCATGGTTTTCTCAAAAATTTTCAGTGTCTGCAAATCTCCAGTTACATTAATTCTGGACAAACCTACCGTGTCGTAACGTATCCAATAAGTCTTTGTTCAGGTTGACTTCTGATTTTGATAACTTTGGTTTTTGCCAAGCCCACTGATCCAGCCCCCGCGGATCCAACCCTACAAACGAGCATATTGACTTTAGCTCATTGTCACGAATAAGCTTCTGGAGAGCCGTTGCGTCCAAAGTGGGTATACCTCTCCCTGAGGAGAGCTTCCCTGAGACGCTTGGCCGACATCCTGAGATGTCTTTGGCCTTGTCTTGGGAGCCGGCTTCGAAGGCCTTGGATCCGTACTGCTTCCCGCTCCCTCTCCCTGAGGAGAGCCTCCGGTAGCAGAGGCAGACGCTGGGGTTCCCTCTTCATGAGAAGAGCCTACCCCTGTGCTTTGCTGCCTCTTCTCGTGGCGCAAGCCACCCGGATCCTGCTCGTGAGGCGGACGGTAGTGGAACGTCAAATACATTGGCGCCACGTCCTTGTATGAGAGCACCACGCCGTTGTCTGTAAGAAACAGCTCGTGGCCGTGGTTCAGGAAGCTCTCATAATCGAGCTTGGCTTAGAAGACGTAGGAGCCGTACTTAATGACGGTCCCAGGCCCCGGAGAAACCTCTCCACCCGCGTAAACGAAGTGGATGGCTCTCCTGTGCCGCTGCCACGCCGCCTTCTTCGCCTCCAGCAGCAAGCCCTTTTCCCGGATAGAGTTGTCCGCGGCATGAAAGATCTTGCCGAGCTGGTGGCATCTCTCCATGGTGAGCTTCTCCCCGAGGGCGACATCTGACACCTGCTCTGGAACCCGAGAGTGACCCTGAACGGGGCCACCAGATGTTGAAGCGGCCCTTCGAGTTCGCCATCAGGAAGCTGAAGAACTTCCTGGGCGCCCAATCGAAAGGCCTGAGAGGGTGCTATATCATCGTCTCCAGGGGGATCTCCATGTACTTCCCGGGTGTGACCCTTTCGTCGTGCCGAGTCAGCTTTGAGAGCTGCTTGGACGACTTTACGGCCCAGCCGCCATGGTCGTGCTTCAGCTTGGAGACCTCGAAGATCTCCTTGCCCAGCACGTCCAACTCCGAAGAGTCCAGGCAGCACAGGAAGCAGCACAGGAACTCGTACTTCCATACGAGATTCCGCTGCAGTACATGGGTTCCGGGGTGGCTCTCCTGCGCCGGACACGTGACAAAAACGCCAACTGTCCTTCCAGAATGTCCACTGCGGCCATCTCCCCCTGAGGGAAGTACGCCGTGGTGTCCTGCTGGAGTCCTGCTGCCCGTAGAAACGTGGAACAGGTCCGGGACGATCTTGAGGGAGGCCGCCGGTGCATCGCGAGGAAAGGCTCGACAACCCCTTGTCGGGTAGGTAACCACGCCGTCATCTCCAACTGATCGGAGTACACGACGTGGTACCCAGGACGCGCTCTTCAGATACATGGCAAGGTCCGGGACAC
>CAJNDT010004857.1:254646-372146 GCA_905221615.1 Symbiodinium sp. CCMP2592
TGTTTCTTGCATTATTTATAGGTTTGGATCATATTATGTTAAAAATGGTATTTTCTAATATTGTGTTATCTTATCTTGCTTTATATTGCACTACATCAGATTGTGTTATGTGTTGAACAGGTTGTACATCTTTACAAATTTTTACAGTGTCACTCATATATATATATATATATATATATATATATATGGGCCGTATATGTATATGTATATATATATATGTATGTATGGATGTATGTATGTATGTATGTATGTATGTGTGTGTGTATGTGTGTATGTCTGTATGCATGTATGTATGTATGTATGTGTGTATGTGTGTATGTATGTATGTATGTATGTATGTATGTGTGTATGTATGTATGTATGTATGTATGTGTGTGTATGTACACAAATACCAGCTTATTGTCCACACACTCGTTTTGAGGGTTGGATCCTTGGGGGCTGGATCAGGGGGGTTTGAAGGCCAAAACCAATTTCCTCAATAGTGCAGTTCAATATACCGATTTAAGGTTTCAAGCTGTTGTAGTATTAGCTTAATTATGTATTTTGTTAGGAATTTCAGTACCGGGGGCACGGCCGTTGACCAAAACATTTTAAAGCACACTGGGAAGCCAGCGTGAGGAAACCCTTTTTTGCCAAACATTTTTGCATTTGTCCAAGCCGGATGTATTGAGCGATCACGTGCCACTGCTTGGTTGGCTTGGTTGGCTTGGTTGCTTGGTTGGCTTGGTTGGCTTGCTTGGCTTGGTTCGACTCGCCCTACCCATCCTGCACGCCCCAGCTCAGAGTGGTCTTGGAGACCGCTCCAGTCGGGCTCGGACCACGTGAGCAATGGGTCCTTGATCCGTGCGGGACAGTGTCGCTGGCCGGGCGCTGGGGATTTACTCTGTGTGCTGCTTGCCTGTTCAGCCAGGCGGTGTGTCCGCCGCAGGGTGAAATGCACACAGATTGCAGGGAAGGCCTTGCTAATATTAAATACTATGCCACGTACCCACACCACGGTCGAAGTATTAACTTCGATCACTGCTGCTTGCCGGCATGGCCCCGCATGGCATCTTATGCTGTGCCTCATTGACAGGTCTTCAGTAACCGGCGCGTCGCGCAGCGATTCCGGTGCACTCGATGACGAGCATGACCTGTCCTCTTGCGGGCCGGTATGCAAGGCAATTGGATTTCAGCGCTCCGCATCTGATTTGCCGGCGCATACTCAGCAGGGTGACCCCATCTTGGCCGAATGGGGGTGGCATTTAAAGAAGTCTCCAGTCCGCATGACTGTCAGAGCACTCTCGTGTTTGCAAAGACGCTGGGGAGGCCGTTACTGTGTCGGCATGGCATTGCTTGGCTTGGTTGATTCGATTCTGCAGTGGCATCAATTCTGGTAGCATCAATCAATTGTGGTAGTCAGCATGGCATTGCTTGGCTTGGTTGATTCGATGCTGCAGTGGCATCAATTCTGGTAGCATCAATCAATGTCCATGGTGGTAGTCAGCATGGCATTGCATGGCTTGATTGCTTCGATTGTTGCGGTGGCATCTGATTCGATTTTGCGGTGGCATCAATTCTGATACCATCAGTTCTGGTAGCAGCAACTGTGGTAGTCAGCATGGCATTTCTTGGCTTGGTTGATTCGATTAATTTTGCAGTGGCATCAATTCTGGTAGCATCAGTTCTGGTAGCATCAATTTGTCAATTGTGGTAGCAACAATTGTGGTAGCGCTAATTGTGGTAGCATGATTTGCGGTAGTATAACTATTGTGGTAGCATCAATGGCAAGGTCTGCCTGGCATGTTTTGACAGCGCCGGGGGGGGGGCAGGGCTGGCATGAAATTTGCATTTTGCCAGGTGAAGTCGTTTCAGAAGGCATGTGAGTGATATTTGCGCGGAAGGCTCAGTGAGTGTGTGTGTGTGTCAGTGTGTGTGTGTGTGTGTGTCAGCTTGCTTGGTGATTGATTGTGAGCCCCTTGTAACCTAATGCTGCAGTTCTGGCTCAAGTTGTGCTATGTCGAGTGTGGCCCTCCAGCATCTCCCTGAGGAATTGTGTCTCGAGGAGCAGGGCCAGGATCTCCGGAAAGCACAGCAAGCAATCTACTTGCTCAATTTGCTCTGCCCGAGAAAGGCTGGTGATCTTGTGACACCTGCAGTACATTTCAGACAATTTCCAATTGAGAATAATTTGCTACCTGACATGTCATTGTTTCAATGCAACAACATTTGAGGAGATCTTTCAATCGGGCAAGAGACGGCATCAACAAACCAGAAGCCTGGATTCTGTCAGCCTGTAACAAGAACGTTAGAGAGCACTTTGGCAAAGATTGATGCAGCCCTTTTTTTTGGCGCTTAAGCTTTCATCATTACAATTCCGTGTTCATTCGAGGCACAATCAAAGCTTGGGGATAGTATACAGCCAATTCGATGTCGGGAACTACAGCAGCATCAAGAAAGCAGACGCCTCAACGAAAAGTTCCGGTGACTTGGGGCGAGGCAAAGAAGAAGACGACTCGGACGATTGGGGACGCAAGTGGAAGGACCCCGAGAGAAACAAGAGACCACGAACCGGCTATTGATGCTACTGATGATGTGAGCTCTATTGACAACCCGAGCTCTTCGGCAGCTGCTTTCTGCTCCAACACTTCGAGGTCAGTTTTCCTGGGCGGCAAAACCTACGTTTGGCCGAAGAGAGTGGTGATCGTTGGTTATGGGGTTGCCCAACATGGAAATCGTCCATCACGTCAGATGACAAGATGACAGACTTGTTGGAGAGGTTGGACAGGGAATGTAACTTTTCTAACAAATGGGAGGTTCGCTTGCAGCAGTCAATGCGCATGTCGAAGCTTCATGACATTTGTACATTTTTCATTCATTTCAGTTTCACTCAATTGACAATTGAGGGCAGTGACAGTGACAGTCATGGATGGAAGCCAAGGGAGGCCGAAGGAGGAAGGTTTGGCAGAGAATGTGGCCTATACCAGCATATCATGGCACAGGTGCCTGGTCGAACAGGTGTTGCTTCATGAATCGAGTTGTATAATAATTAATTTTAATTTTAATAAATAATTCACCCTACTGACCGAGGTGTATCGTCATCCCGCAGCGCTCAAGACGCTCCACTTCATCCTCAATTTTCCCGACAAGTTGCTCAGGCTTCTCGAGTCTTTGAATGCTGAAGGTCTTGGAGGTTTTTTTTAGGTTCAGGGACTAGGATAATTATAACCCATTATGTGGTCCTTCAATTGTCAGGATCTGCTGTTCGGCGGGCTACCACAGGACGTGTGCCATGATTGCGTTGGTCATGGCTCTCTTCCAAGTCGCTGTGCTGAATTGACTCATTGGTCCAGGTGACACTCAATTGTCTAGTTTTTGTAGGTATCAGCTGTCAGTGCAGGTCTGTGGCATCGAATGCGTCGCATGGTTCGACACTTTAGTCCAGAAGCACAGAAACACAGATCACAGGGCCATCGCTGCCGATCAACAGCACATTATCGACTTCGCCAATGGCAATCACGTGTCGCTGAGCAGCTTCAGATTTTCGAATGTTGTTTTGAGGTTGTAATATGTAAATATTTAAATGCAATCCATGGTTCTGCCAAAGTGTGCATCAGGAAGCAGAAGCATCTCCTGCCGTCCATTGGTTGGTCGTCGGATGAATGGAAGACAGCATTGCAAAATGCTTGGAACACATGGACCGACCAATTTGCAGGGCAGAATGATTGGGCTTCCATTCAGATGTGCCTGGACTCGAATTCCGCATTGATTTGATTTGCAGTCTGCCCTGTAGTGCCAACACGTACCACTTTGACTCAGGAACTTGACAACAAGAATGGTCAAGGACAAGCAGGAACATCCCGTGGACCAACCTGCCAGGACAGTTCAGAAGCTTCAGAAGCGAAATCAGAAGACGAAGTCAAGAGGAACTGCTGCAGCAGCAGCAGCTGGGAGCAACACTACATTTTCGCTTCAGCTTCAAGAATAAATAATAACATTTCAGTAACAATTGACATCCTCAATTGAGTGTGTGTGTGTGTGTGTCGTCTTCAATGCAAAGCATTTGAGGTGCTGCCAGATGCCAAAAGAGCACGAACTGCTCCGTGTGAGATCCCGGAGACAGATGTCGATGACACCACAACAGGGGGTGGTGAACCTGCATCCTCCAGTTCTGCTACTCCGGCTTTTGCCAGGCCACCAGTGCCCGCTCCAGAGTGGCTTCCTTCAGTTTGGACCAATGATCCAAAAGCATCACCAGCAAAAAAAACAAAAGCCAGGGCAACAGCATCAACAGACGAGCCAGGGGCAGGACCAAAAGCAGGAGCACCACCAAAAGCAAGACCGCCAGCAAAAGAAGGGGCATCAGCAAAAGTAGGGGCAACGGCAAAAACAAAGCCAGCACCTCTTACGAAAACCATGCCTGCAAAGCCGAAAAAGCCGGCTGCAAAGCCGCCAAAGCCGCTAGTGGTTGAGGTTGATTCTCCAGAGGGTGTGCCGGAACCGAAAGATCCGCCCAAGTCTCGTCCGTTACATCCAAGGGATGCACGTCTGGCAGCAACACATCCAGTTCAACCTGCCTTTCCTCCGACGGCGCCAGCAAACCCAACACTTCCGATGATGAAGGCATGTGAGATGGCTGTTGGGGAATGCTTTCAGACATTCCTAGGTGGTGGTGCTGCACTGCCGAGCAACAGTTCAGCTGGATCTTCAATTGAGAACATGGTGTCGAGTTTGGCGAATGCTGTGTGGGAGAGGCTGCAGCCAAAACTTGTGGAACTTCAATTCATGTCAGCTTTTGAGCACAGTGTTCCACTGGCTCCTGCCGGTGCGCTGGCGGACCTCACAGCGTGGAATCCGTGTCTTCCTAAGAAGTCGGAGCCCTACAAGGCTGAGCAGGAGCAAATCGACCAGGAGGCGGAAGAGGAGGAAGCAGAGGAGCACGATGAAGAAGTAGTCCCTACCATCGACAGAGACCCTGTGATGCAGCCTGGCAGGGATTTGCATGCAGTTTACAGTGTTGTATTGTTTATATGAAACAGTTGAGGCTGGAGATCTTGGAGGACTACAATATCCCTGAGGATATCCAGGGCCATTTCTTCCATGTGGCCACCCATCCCGATCTCCCATTGCAGCGCCAGGTCAAGCTCATGCCGCTTGAACTGTTCATTGATTCATTGTGCACCATTACATCCCTTTAAGACTCAGACTCACATGAATCAATCAATATCTGTAGTGCCAAGGATGAACCTGCTGATGCGCCATGGTGAGAGACAACAGAGTACGAGCTGGCTGAGACAATGTGTGGGCAACTTGTCCTTGTTCGGGGACAGTGCAAGTCCTTAAACTCAAATGTGGTGAAGCAGTGAGCTTGTGCTGGCTACAGGAAACGAAATGTCCCAGCCACACCCGCCATCCGCTTCGACAGAGCGGCCGCCAAAGGAACTGTTCGACCCGAGTTGAAGTGAGCTGACTGCCCGGCTGACTGAGCTGAAAGCTCCAATGAGATGTTGAGCGTTCATCCATGGCACTTTCTGGTGCTCGTACACTAAGTACCATACTCAGCTGGTGATTTGGTTGAGTGAATCTACTCAGCTGATTCCAGCTCTTCTGATTGGTTCATTCTCCTCGACTCACACAGACTCTGACAATTCCGTGTCAGTCAGTTTGAAGTTAATTCATGCTATCACCCAAGCACACACACAGAGAAACACATAATATAATATCATATCATACAGCTTCCAATGTGCTCAGGTGCTGGAGTTCCTCGAGTTGCAGGAGGCAGTGACATCGATCTCACTGGTGAGTTGTCGATGAAAATGTTGTGTTAGTCAGTCGTCTGGTCATAGATTCATGTTTTTGCAGCTGTTGGTGTCAAAGTTAAGAACTGCTCCCAACAGTAGTTACACTTTGGTTTCCCATGCTACTGGATGAACACTTTCACAATTGAGTCTCAATTGTCACAATTGCAGCATTTTAGAATTGAGAGGTGGCTGCTGAGGCCAAACGCAAATAGCATTTTTTCGCATGTGACTTTTCCTGGTGGCGATGGAGTGTCCTTTTTGTAAGCGTTGCCTGGGTCATTCATACTGGAGGAAATCCCAGTGGTACCAGAAAACAGCTGAAACGCCAATTCGGCACTACTTCAATTGTTGCCGTGACTGTGGCAATGTCCTGGAGAACCTGTATGTGGATCCACGTGAAGTGCGGTCGGCAACACTATTTGTGGCCCAGATGATTGATCTTTTGAGAGCAGATTCAGGCCAACTTCAGCGCAGGTTTCGGAGTGTGTTCCAGGGCTTGGCTGACTACCCATCACAATTTCAAAAACACATATCTCACGGAGGCTGCCTGTACTACAATGGGCAACCGCATGATCCTGGGAATGCGTTATACACAATGGCGTTGGAGTTGCTTCTGCCTGGATTTCGCAGAGCCTATCCTTGGGGCGAAGAGAAACTTGGAGACCTGGTTGAGGGGCTTCTTTGGGTATGGTCTCCGGAATTTTTTGCCTCGGAGGACTTGCAGCGCAAGGCGGATCAGACCAGGAAGCAATATTACAAGAACATCAAGTGGCTTCTACATTGTGCCGAGCCGGCAATTACACGAGATTTGACGATGATCGGATTCTTGCATGGGTGGTTTTCATCAATTTTCATGCTTTCGAGAGCCACTGGCTACACACAACCGTTCTCAAACGTGGAGGAGCTCCTTACTTTTCGGGATTGGACCCCTGAGAACTCTTGCCCAAACAAAAAAAGGCGGGCAGAATTGGAAGCAATGGCTCTGAAGTTGGACGAGGTTCTGATGCAGTCGTCAGAGTCTGAGGAGTCACTGGACCCTTATCATTGTAAAGCAGATGAGGATCTAGAGGATGAAGACCCAGAGGAAGACAAAGTTCCCGAAAATGAGGATATAGAGGAGGAGGACGAAGACGAAGCCCATGCAATGAGTGATGATGAGCCAATGTACAGACATGAAGTGTGTGACGAAACATCAGACTCAGAGAACGAATACTTACACATGCTGTTGGAACAGTCCTCTGAATCCGAGGACGAGCACGATCCGGCCTGAAACTCTGACTCCTCGAATCGGTGTCGAGTCCTTTTGCCAATTAGGTCAGTGACACTGACAATGCGCCTACCTCTGCCTTTGTGACTCAAATCAAAACACACAATTGATTTATTGTGATGACAGTTTCGTGCACAATGAAGTGACAGTGTTGTACACAATTAATTGAGAGTTTGCTTGACTTGCAGATTCCTTATAAAAACCTGATGGTGCTGTACAACTCTATGAACCATCAGATTGCAAAAGGAAACAGTGTCATGGGCACAGCAAAGTCATCCAGTGAAACTCTGCCTGACAAATCTGTGTCAGTGCATGAGTGGGCAACTGGCATGGCACATGTTGCGGTTGAAAGCCAAGCCAAGAAATTAACAATTCTTCAATTCTGTCAGGTTGTTTGCGACAAAGAGAACCATCACCATGCAGCCGCCTCAGTCTTGAGTGAAAGCCTCTTACATCCAGTCTTGGAATGGTTTGCCTGCTGTTAGAATTGTCTTGCTTCAGCTGCAGCCATTGTCCCCCAAGATCAATTTGGTTTGAAAGTTTGATTGACGATCATGTCGAATCCCAAGAAGGAGGGCTATGTGGAATCCCTTCAGTGCTATGTGGACGAAAAAAGGTGCCTCAGCTGCATGCTGTTCCACTTTGAAAGCTACCTGCCGTCATGGGACTACAAGCGCTTGGAGATGATCTCGCAAGACTGCAAATGTGATGATGTGGTTTTGGCGGAGTCCAAAGGCAGTGTGTCAGAGGAATCTGCAACCTGCACAAGCCAGTTGCCGGTCAAGCACTGATGTTTCACCGATGTGATTCGCACAGGACAAATTTGAATTAGTAATTATTCTGCCATTTGCAGATCACTAGCTGCAATTGCAGGTTCCAGAAGATTCCAGCAAGTTTCGATTGGGGGAAAAAGCTGTGGGAAACCTGAGATATTGCCGAAATTGTCCTTTGTCCAGTGATGCTTGTGGAAATGAATTGCATGTCCATGAATTGTGTCACAATTGTCGTGTCTCAGATCAATTGTGAAGCGCTGAGAACTGGACGGTTCTACATCTGGAGCAAGGAAGGATCTTGAACAGTAGCAACTCAATCGTTGATTGAGTCAGCGGATAGCTCCACTGACAATGGGCTGGACAGTTTCAAGGAAACAGCAAAATCATGCAAAGGGGCCGTAACCGCAGCAATTCGCCCTTGCAGCCGCCGTTGCCGCCGCCGTTTAATTATGATAATTTCAATTGGCGTCGCTTTTCCAGGAGCAGATCCAGCAGCCCTCGAAGCCCCTTCCCCCCGTGGTCCGAGTCCAACCGATCCGACACGCCGGAGAGACTGCGCATATATTACGGAAGAAACAGGCTTCGTTTTTACAGGACGAATCTCAATGGTTACGTTTTGTCCGGCTGGGAGGAGGAGCGCATGAAACGACTCAGGGCAAACAATCCGCCAATTTTGCCAGAGGAACGCCCCATATTGATCGATCATGTTTTACATTATGATGTCAATCGTCCTCTTTGGAGGTATGAGTATCCGTGGCAACCATTGCGAGGGCGAATCAACCGCCTTGACCGCCATGACGATATGAACAAACAAGAGGGTGCAATGTCGGTACACCATCTAGTGAATTTGCAAGATGGTTACTATTGGCTTCATGTGACTCACGAGTTGCTCACTGTGAACTGCCTTTGCAATTTTCGGACAACTTGCCGTCGTGCTCGCAGATGCTGGGTTATGAGTGAACCGGAGCTGGTCAGGAGGTGGATGCGGCACTGCCTCAGGACACTTGTTCACTCTCAGAGGAATATCGATTATGTTCAAAGGCTGGAAAGAGCCGACAGCTGGGTTGTGCTCCAGAGCAACATGTGGGACGAAGCACAAGAGTACGGGGTACAGTTTGCTTCATATATCATCCACGCAAGTCGTCGCAGCTATTTCCATCGGAACGAGCACTTTTCCCTGACCCGCCCGACCCATCAGATTCTGCACATTCCTGGCACGCGGGGTCGGCGTGTTTTTCCTCCAGATGAACCGCAGGAAGAGCCTGACACAGATCCTGACAGTGTGGCTGAGAGAGAGCTACGTGCACATCGTCCGGAGGAAGAGCCTGACACAGATCGTGACAGTGTGGATGAGACAGATTTAGATGATGGATGGCGGCTCTGGCGGGAAGAAGCCAGACGACTGCAAGTGAACAATGACAATTAATTGAACGACAATTGAGTTTCACTGACTGGGACTGACAAGTCTGGAAATGAAGTCCCCCAGTTTTTGCTTGGCCTTGGCTGAGAAGACTTGACTCAATTGTGTTACACTCCCCAATTGTGGAAACACTTCAGCAACATTTAGCTGCTGCTGTGGTCTGAGGCGAACCAGCTTGAGAAGAGCACTTGGCCGGGGCCCAGAACTCACAACTGTTGTGTTTGATTCATATATTGCATTTGATCTGCTGTCTAAGTCTATTCAAGTCCTGCAAGATTGGTGGTGTGGACCTCTGTCTGGGTTTGTTTCACATGTTGTCAGTTCCTCTAGAGAATCTGCTGGTGCTGTTGAGATTGCTCCAAAAACCATCAGAGCATCACAAGAGGAAACAGTATGGGCAGTCATCCAGTGGGACTTTGCCTGACTAAACAGTGTCAGTGCAAAGAGCATCATCTGGAATGGCACAGCTCTCCTTCAAAGTAATGAGTGCAATTGTCCTGCAGGCTTCTTCCGACCTGGACACCCAGAAGCTCTTCTTCGCCGTGTCCTAAGCAGCCAAGCCTAGTTCAGACTGTCACACCCGGATGCATGTTGGCAAATTGTCTTGGGAGCTGTCAGGCTCAGAATGCAGTTTCACAATAGTTTTCGAAGTATCACATGACATGACTGAAGCCATGTTAAAACAGCGAAAGCGAAAGGCTGCAGAAGCGGGTCTGACCTTTGCCGCACAAAACTTTCGGGTGGATATTGTTATGGATCCTGATTGGGTGAACAATTTACAAGGATATTCGAGTCACTTGGTGGTTTCGAGTACTGACTTGATCGACCGAGTCAAGTACAAGATTGCAACAGAGCTCTGGACTATTCACCACAGGTGGCTGAAGCCGGACACATTCCATCTTGTACAATGTGAGATTCATCTGCCATACTACTTTCCGGTGACAAGCTATGCCACAGGTCATGTTGTGAGAATTGTTCGTAGTAATCCTTAGATTGACAAGGTTTCACTGCCACTGATGAATGTCTGTGTGTGCAAAACAGAATTGGCAGAACAGTGTAGTTCGGCAAATTGTGCATGTCTGCAGATGTGTTCGAGTTAATAGTCGTGCAGCTCGGCAGCAGAAGTCTCGCCCTACCAAGAGGGGTGACCACCCGCTCCAGTCACCCTTTCACACCGCTGGCCGGGTGTGGGGCACCCAGGGCCTGTGCTAATAAGCACAGCACTGCTGTGGCCAACAGGTTGGGGGTGCAACCTGAGAAGGACAATGAGCTAATGTGCTTGCTGGCAGTGCTTCCACAATGAGTGTGGGAACCCACACCGTGGCGGCCCTTGGGTTAGTTTGGGAGGCCGTTCTGCATGATTATTAAGTCTGGCTTATTGGTTTTTTTTTTTCATTGTGTCCCAATAAATAATGCAGTGTATAGTCTCCTGTTCAAATTTCTTGACCTGCCGGTAATGCTTTGGTATGTGAGTGGAATTGAACCATTCTGCAGGTTTGTGGCTTCAATCGTATTGCCAGTCCTATTTAGTGAGCACAGCATGTCGCAACATTCAGTGGAGAGGGTTCTGGAGAGGAGAGCAGAGCGTGCCGACGCTCTTCTGCGGGTCTTGGCGGAGGCGGCGACAGAATCTCCTGCGTCTGAGTCATCAGCTGTGTCATCGAATAGCCCGGGCTTTGTTGAATTTGGCAACAACCCACAATTTTGGCGATTGCTGAGTGAGTTCATCACAAGCACTGATGAAGCCATTATTTCCTTACGGAATCGTGTCACCCAATTGGAAGCAATTGTCAGCTGTGACACAGCATCTCAACGAGATGAAGTTCAATCTGATGTTCATCTGAGTGAATGAACTTGGACCTTGCAGAGGTTTCCAAAACACTTCAATGTTTCTTTTCAGTCACTTGCTTTCGCAGTGTGGACCAGACCAGGAGAACAGTTCCAGAGAGAGTGTGTTCGTGTTTGTCAAAAAGTCTGTGATGTGTACAATTCTTCAGGAAGATGTGCCATGCTTGATCGGAGACCAGTTGAGTGCTCTCAGAATGTTAAATAGGACACTGTCACCTGTCGGTCTGTGCTGATTCGCAGCATTACTATTTGTCAAGTGAGTCAGTGAAGCTTCTTTGCAATAGGGCTACTTGCTGGTGCTGGTTCGGCCATTGCAATGGGGAACCGATTTTGTCCACACCGAGCAGGAGCTTCTTTGTCTCCCGGTGGTCATCGCGATTGTGGAGGAAGCTGTTTGTTCAATTGTTAGATGCACGATCAACCTTGCATGAGAACAAAATGGGGACACCAAGTCCATTATTGCACACTGTGCATAGTGGATTGGTACAACGAGACGGATATAAGGCGTACCACCCTTGACGACGTCAGACGGAGGTCCACAGCTGATTCCCAACAACGTGGTGAATTAAATGGAGAAGGTGATGAGGATTGATTCCGTTTCACTGATTCTGCTGGCATCTTGTGGCATTGCTGGCAAAACATCTCTTTGTGTTGCAAGGCTTCACATCTTTGCCAGTGCTTGTGATTTGTAAATCCCTGTTATCCGGAGCTTTGTGTGATAGACAGACAAGCCCTGCACACAGATTTGCATTGTGGAGCTGGGTGTGTGTGTGTGTGTGTGTGTTCTTTTCCTAAATGCGCCCGCACTTGTACTAAGGAGATGATGCAACTCGTCAGTGGGCCGGCCCCCAGCAAAACAGATTGAATGTACAGCATGTTGTGACAATTCCAAACATGATTTTCAGTGGATGCTGGCTTGTTCTGTTTGATGTTTTGTCATCGGTGTGCTTCATGTCAATGTCATCACTCGCAATATCACAATGTTCCTGCAGTGTTTTGGTTCAAGAGGAGGAGCACTCTTTGTAGCAAGTCGAGCTGCAACATGGGCGATGAGGCAGCTGCCCAGGAACGGCGACTGGCCAAACTTTGGCGGATGAACAAGCGATTGATCGATGACTCGGCTCCACTTTATGGCTGTGTCGGTTTTGACTTGATGAGCTGCCTGGTTCCACGCCCAATGCTTGGAGAAAGAAAACAAGAGTGGGAGGATAAGGTCTACAACTTCAAAGCGCTCATGAAACTCAATCCTTCCGCCTCGCAGCTGATGGGGCTTGTCCTCCATGCTGCAATATTGGCAATGCTTGCACAGCAATGCTTCTCAATTTGTAATTCGATCAATTCAGCCAGCTGCCTGATTCGTGACCAAAACAATTGTGCAGATGCCCATTGAGAGTTGCATGTGAGCTTCACTGTCATGTTCCACCTTGCAGACAAGTTGAAGAAAGCAGCAGACGTGGTGTTGAATTGCACAGTCATGTGGTTCCATGATGACTGTGTTCGGAGAAAGAGTCTCAGTCCTATCCTTGTCTCGTTCTGAATTACAACTGACAAGTGGATGAAGGAGTTGTGATGGTGGTCTCGGCTGTGACCAAATACATTTGTCATAATTCCAACCAATATTTGATGTATTCAACACCTGCAAGACAGTATGTCAAAGTGCATTTTGACAACAGTTCCAGCACAACTGGATGCATTTCGTCTGTCATTTCGGTTTGCTTGCAATGCATTTCGGATCCAAAACGGACGTTCAAACTTTCATTTCAAATGCATTTCCAGCTCACAGAATGCAGATGCTGGATGCATTCAACATGTGCCAGACAGCATCTCAAAGTGCATTTTTACAACAGTTCCAGCACAGCTGGATGCATTTCGTCTGTCATTTGGGTTTGCTTGCAATGCATTTCGGATCCAAAACGGACGTCCAAACCTTCATTTCAAATGCATTACCAGCTCACAGAATGCAGATGCTGGATGCATTCAACATGTGCCAGACAGCATCTCAAAGTGCATTTTGACAACAGTTCCAGCACAACTGGATGCATTTCGTCTGTCATTTCGGTTTGCTTGCAATGCATCTTGGATCCAAAACGGACGTCCAAACTTTCATTTCAAATGCATTACCAGCTCACAGAATGCAGATGCTGGATGCATTCAACATGTGCCAGACAGCATCTCAAAGTGCATTTTGACAACAGTTCCAGCACAACTGGATGCATTTCGTCTGTTATTTCGGTTTGCTTGCAATGCATCTCGGATCCAAAACAGACGTCCAAACCTTCATTTCAAATGCATTACCAGCTCACAGAATGCAGATGCTGGATGCATTCAACATGTGCCAGACAGCATCTCAAAGTGCATTTTGACAACAGTTCCAGCACAACTGGATGCATTTTGTCTGTCATTTCGATTTGCTTGCAATGCATCTTGGATCCAAAACGGACGTCCAAACCTTCATTTCAAATGCATTTCCAGCTCACAGAATGCAGATGCTGGATGCATTCAACATGTGCCAGACAGCATCTCAAAGTGCATTTGACAACAGTTCCAGCACAGCTGGATGCATTTCGTCTGTCATTTCGGTTTGCTTGCAATGCATTTCGGATCCAAAACGGACGTCCAAACATTCATTTCAAATGCATTTCCAGCTCACAGAATGCAGATGCTGGATGCATTCAACATGTGCCAGACAGCATCTCAAAGTGCATTTTGACAACAGTTCCAGCACAACTGGATGCATTTCGTCTGTCATTTCGGTTTGCTTGCAATGCATTCTTAGTCTAGAAAAGCGTGCACAAATTTGATTTCAATGCAACATCGGCTCGCCAGAAATGCATTTCGACGAAGTGTTCAATGCATTTACATTCTCGCTAAACCTGTCTCAAATGTGCACATCGTTGTCGGCAGACATGTATTTGCATCATTCCAGAAGGACTGGCTGATTGCACGCGTTCTGCTTCAATTCTGGTTCAATTCTGAAACCAAAGCATTTTACAGTCAGCTTCTTTGCATGAAAGCTCAGCTACCAATGGCTCCGATACCAATTTGAATGCAAGAGTAAAGCTCCACTACCAATAATTTCCCAGCACCCACTGTCATTTCACCTAACTTGTCAGATTTCTGACAATCTGCAACAGAGCCAGAAGCTGCAAGGGTTGGAATCAAAGCTCAGCTACCAATGCAAACCCCCAGAAACATTTGAGTCAAGCCACCCCTGAATGCATCGACTTTGTATATAGCCATCACCAATACAATCAATGCACGTTCTGTGGTAGGCAGGCAAACCCTGAAAAACCCCAAACCCGAAGCTACCAATGGAAACCGGAGCCAGAAGCTGCAAGCATTGGAATTACATTTCTGTCACCTTCCAAAATAGCAAAAACTACATTTCTGTCAGCCTCGAAAATATCAAAAAGTCATCAAAAGTTCTCAAAAGTTCATCAAAAGTTCATCAAAATGTCATCAAAATGTCATCAAACCGTCGAAAATATCAAAAGTTCTCAAAAGTTCTCAAAAGTTCTCAAAAGTTCATCAAAAGTTCATCAAAAGTTCATCAAAAATGTATAGAAACCTGTTAAGGGAACAGTTTTAGACTGTATTTCACTGATGAACAAGCTGAGAATTGTCAATTTGGAACACAATTGCTGTTGCACTTTCAATCTACTCATGCGCGCATGTGCGCGCGCGCCCGCGCGCATTCGCGCGCGAGTATCTGAAGAGAACGTTCATTGATGTGCATCTGGACAGAGAAGAGCTGGGGCTTTAAACAGGCTCTCTTTGATGACAAGTGCATTTGCCTTGCATTTGCCCTCAAGTTGGAGATTGGGCAAAATGCAAGAGTTCACCGTTACAAATGCATGGTGGCTTGAAATGTATCAACAATTCCTTGCATTTGCAATGTTTCAAACTTGCCCATAATGCAAGAATGTTTGTGTGAAAATGCATTGGAACAAGATTTTTGCATGGGCGAAACTAAATCTTTGCATGGACGCTTGCATTTGGAATGTTTAAAAATTCGCCCGTAATGCAAGACTGTCTGTGTGAAAATGCATTGGAACAAGAGTTGTTGTATGGGTGGAGCAAAATCTTTGCATGGAAGCTTGCATTTCGAATGTCTCCAAATTGGTCCACAATACAAGAATGTCTGTGTTGAAATGCATTGGTTGCATGGGTGGGTCTAAATCTTTGCATGGAAGCTTGCATTTGGGATGTTTCAAAATTCGCCCGTAATGCAAGAATGTCTGTGTGAAAATGCATTGAACAAGAGTTTTTGTATGGGTGGAGCAAAATCTTTGCATGGAAGCTTGCATTTCGAATGTCTCCAAATTGGCCCACAATGCAAGAATGTCTGTGTTGAAATGCATTGGTTGCATGTGTGGGTCTAAATCTTTGCATCGAAGCTTGCATTTGGGATGTTTAAAAATTCGCCCGTAATGCAAGAATGTCTGTGTGAAAATGCATTGGAACAAGAGTTTTTGCATGGGTGGAGCAAAATCTTTGCATGGAAGCTTGCATTTCGAATGTCTCCAAATTGGCCCACAATGCAAGAATGTCTGTGTTGAAATGCATTGGTTGCATGGGTGGGTTTAAATCTTTGCATGGAAGCTTGCATTTGGAATGTTTCAAAATTTGCCCGTAATGCAAGAATGTCTGTGTGAAAATGCATTGGAACAAGAGTTTTTGTATGGGTGGAGCAAAATCTTTGCATGGAAGCTTGCATTTCGAATGTCTCCAAATTGGCCCACAATGCAAGAATGTCTGTGTCAAAATGCATTGGTTGCATGGGTGGGTCTAAATCTTTGCATGGAAGCTTGCATTTGGGATGTTTCAAAATTCGCCCGTAATGCAAGAATGTCTGTGTAAAAATGCATTGGAACAAGAGTTTTTGCATGGGTGGAGCGAAATCTTTGCATGGAAGCTTGCATTTCGAATGTCTCCAAATTGGCCCACAATGCAAGAATGTCGGTGTTGAAATGCATTGGTTGCATGGGTGAGTCTTAATTTCTTTGCATGGGCACAGTCATGAAAATGGCAATTTCCCTTTTTCAAACAAAGTCCATATTGGTTGCTGTGTTGTGTGAGCAGGACAATTGTTTGCATTGCCCGAACATTTTGGCTCAACTCTGTGAATTGCATGAACATTGTGCTGGCTGTCTAACATGTCATGTTCTCAATTGTCGAATAAGACCAGGTCAACATTGTGGTGGCTGTGTAGCTCATATTTCCTTTTGCCATCCTGGACGGCAAACATGTGGGTTCATGTCAATGGATGGGTCAAGCTTCCGCCTGGAGCACAGGTCTGGCATGAGGCTGAGTCGTGTGCACGCAACAAGCGGACTTGGGAAGCCCCAAGCCGAAGCAGCGAAGACCCCACACCACATGAGACTACGGATTGGGCAGGTCGTGGCTGGCGGAACTACGATCAAACAGAAGGAGTTGCCATCCAGTCAAGTCAGGACACTCCAGTGGACATGGAAGAAGACAACGACCGTCCGATTCAGCAAAAGAGCAAACACCAGAGGATGACATATCCTTGTGACTCCTGGGAGGCAGACTCCTGGGATAATCCAAAAACCTCCTGGTGGAACTGGAAAGGCTGGCATGATTGGAATGAGTCCTACCCGTCTGCGCTGGATGACTCTGCGGAAGAGGCCAACCCGGGTGAGGTCAACCCGAACCCGGAGGCCAACCCGAACCCGGAGGGTGCCAGTTACACAAGTTTTGAAGGAGAGGAGTCAGTGGACACAAGAATGGCAGGTGCTGTGCAGTCAATGCAATTGAGTTCAGAGATTCCATTGCCTCCATTGCCTTCAGATTCCAATGCAGCTTTGCTCTTGCCGAATCCGAATGTGATCGCTTCTGATGCTCCGGACTTGGTTCTTACAGCAGCAACAGCAGCAGCAGCTGCCTCGAGCTCTTCAGGGGATTTGGCTCTGAGTCCAACCCGGTCTGAATCTCAGTTGCCAATGGCCAGTGGCGATAGTGTGCACACTAAATTCAAGTTGCAGCTTCTGAAACATAAGAACAACGAGTCCAAAAAGAGGAAGAGCCAAAGGAATGACAAGCACAAGTGACAAATTTTGAACAACTGTATAAAGGATCAAGCAAGTTGAATTCAATACTTGTGCTGTATTGCAGAATTGCAGCAGCACCGTGCTCAATAACAGCTTCTTCCTTTGCCATGTGTATAGATTATGTTGGCTTTTTTTGCATAGGGGCAAGCACGATTGTGACCTTCATGTCAAAATTCCAGTGCGGTTCTTTGGGATGTTACTTGTTCAATTGCTTTGCCACCACTGTCAGTGAGGTCAGGCCATGTGATGTCCTCCATGATTTGTGCATATCTTGGCTCAAGGCAGAAACATGACTTTGGCTGAAGAACAGCAATGGGCTTTGGAAGCAGTGCAGGCTCTACCGCCTACTTGGCCGGAGGGGGAAGGAAACCAAGTCAGTGATTGCTTGTTACATTTGTTGCAGTGTGACCTGCCATTGGCCTGGTCTCATCGATTGCTTCTCTTCAAAGCCAAGACCATGTTGGCGGCTCTCATCGCTCCGTCACCCCATGATGTGCCAGCAAACAATTCTGACGATGATGATACACTTCTGACAGCTGATTCATTTCAATTGAGGTGGCATTGTGTCAGTGCCTTCAGAGCAATCATCCTGATGTGTTTGTACTTTGAACAAAACCGCTGTGTTGTTTGTTAAATCATAATACATAACCATAATAAAGTGTTGCTGCCCCACTGAGGTCACTACGTGCTGGAGGATCTGCAGGTGCTCTGTGACTTGGAGATTGACATTTCCGATTCACGGTCAACATGGCAACAAGTGAGGACTCTCTTGGCTGACTGCTTTCAGTCAAATTCAATTTCGCAATGTTCACACCCGGGCCAGAAAGGGTCGGGCAAAACCAAAAGTGAGATTCGGCAGTGGTACAAGGACAATACTTACTAGCTCGCTTGTTTCTGCTAATACGGTGCGGACCAACACGGCTCGGAATGGCTGCAACAAATAAAAAGCTCTGTGCTTTTCGGAGCTTTCTGTACTGTAGTCAGCTGTATGTCCTGCAGTGTTGCTTCAACTTTGAATTGTCAATTGTGTTTGCCTGAAGTTGCAGAAGCCATGGCAGGGCTTATTCCCCGACGCCACAAGCGGGCCCGTCTTGCCGATTCCAGGAATGGCAATGGACAGTACATGGTCATGACAGGCCAGATGCAGCCGACCATGCCCCCAATGATGTTTCCAGCTCATCCTTACATGACCATGAACCCCGGCACATTGATGGGCATGAACCCGGGTATGAACCTGCCCATGATGCACCCATGCACTGGCATGCAGAATATGTCGATGCCCATGCACGGTTCGGCAAACCCGGCTGCTGCGATGCAGGGCAATCCGATGATGAATGCCCAGATGAATATGATGCCAGGATTCTCCCCCCCCCAGGTGAATGTGGTGGATGACGATTCGGAACAGGAAGAGGAGGAGGAATCCGACACGGCCACAGCACAACATCAGCAGGTGGTTCCGGAAGTTCCATCAGCATCGGGCTCGGGAAATGAAGTGCCTCAGGGCCCTGTGACAGTTCCTGCTCATCCTGTGCAGCCCCTCCCACCACCCACAGTCGGCTATGTTTACAACAAGGGGGAGGATGCCACAATCACAGGGAGCACAACAGTATTGAAAGGTCTTCCAAGGACAAGGCTTGTGGCCAGCTTGGAGAAATTGTACGGTGAGCTGGAGGCGGGACAGGAATTCCCATTTGTGTCACTTGTTTTTGTTTGTGCATTTGACAATTTGTCTAACATGATGAGAAGATGCTATGAACGCTGAGGCTGGGTACCTCAGTCAATTGAGCCAAAGGGGACTCTTGGTACTTCTGTGGATGCTGACGAGGCTCAGGCCAAGTAGCCGGCTCTCTTATCTCCGTGACTTGTCAGATGTTATTGCCAGGACACTATAGAGGAAATGTCATTTTGGGTCAGTGAATGATCATGCCATTGCGGGTTGTTCGTCTGGTCGGTTTTTTCAGCTTTATTATTCATAAGAACATTCAATTGAGACTTCATCTTTGGCTGTGCAGGTGTGATATCCTACGAAGACTTGCACACGCGGTTCCAAACGGCATTCAATCGTGTCCGACGGTGCGAACCACAGTTCATGGAACAGTTGGCCTCGAAGCTGCCCCTGAATTTGACAGACGCTGCAATAGAGGAGATTGCTCGCCCTCTGGGCTGGCAGGACTCATTCATGAAGCCTGTCAGCATCTGTTTTGCGAAAGCTCCAACCTCAGGTGACGTTGGCATGATTTTGCAGGCAGGGGCGAAAGCAACAATGCCGCCAGCACGTGCCCGCCCAGCACCTGTGGCAGTAAGTGCAACTGCAAGCCCACCACCTGCACCGGCAAAGGCGCCTCTGCCGGCACATGCCAAGGCTGTCACACCTGCCCCGATCCGGGTCCCACCTGTGCGAGCAACGTCTGGGCCACCTCAGCCCGCAGCCCCTGCAGCACCCCGGGTGCCCCCTCCGCTCAAGCAGGCCGGCCATGCAGCAATGCCAACAATGCCTTCGGCAGAACCATCAACAAACACATCCCCTGCTGTGGCTCCCAAGGCTATGCATACTTTGAGCAAAGCAATGCCAGCGATGCCCCCCGCATCCCCTGATCATGTTGTGCCTCCAGCCAACCCTCCCACAATTGAGCCCGAGACATTGGAGCATGCTGTGGTTGAACCAGTTGTGGCAGCAACACCCCGCGAGCATCCACCCGCTCCCGATGCAGCAGCCGGACCCCCAGCCACCCTTGCAGCTGGAACAGTTCAGCAGGACCAGCAAGAGATCCAAGCAGAGTCAGAGGCCATTGAGCTTCCCATATGTCTCATTTGCCAGGACGGAATGGATCCCACGAGTGTTGCTTGCTTCAGCTCCATCTCCAGTGTAGACCTTGTGAGTGTTGTGATGTCCTCATTTGACAATTTGTTTTGGTTGCCAGGACACCATGGATGAGGGGGAACAGGTCTTGCTGCAGCTCCACTGCGGGCATTGGTTTCACGAAGACTGCATCCTGCGCTGGGCGGAATCGACAAACAGCAGACCGGGAAGTCGTTGCCCACTACGTTGCTCGATTCCGGAGCCGATGGACGTGGATGAGGGAAATCGCAATGGTCAGGAGGCCGACCATGGCTTCGAGATCCTGGAGAACACTGAACCCAATACAATTTTTGCTTGAGTGGCAGTAACTCAGTAGATCAATTCAGCAGTTGCACAGCATTTCATTGTCTTGCATGGGTATGGATGGCACATTAAAGTGACAACCAATTCAATCCTAAATACAATTTTCACAGGGAGCCCAAAGCACGCCAATGGCTGTTGCACTGATGACGATTACTGGATGCTGCATTGCCGATTGCGGCTCATTTCAGTTCCGACACAAGGCTGTCTTCAAGTCCGTGAGGGGTTCGCGGAACAAGGGCGAAAAAAATTGCAATTGCACTCATGGCCAATAGCTTCACAAGTTCTCATGTGGTTGTTCTCTGTTCGGTGCAGACATTTTGTAATGTTTCTGTAGCTTCAATTTCGCCTGGGATGTTCCACCTAAATAATAAGAGGGACATTTCCCCCCACGTTAAGGCAATGTGTGAACTGTAAAATTACATGGCTCAACATTTGTGCAATAGGACTTTGACATTTCAAATCGCAAAGTTACAGTACACATAATATGTGACCATGGCTGAGCCATGTTTCCAGCATGTGCCCGCAAATGCAGACTCTTTGGTCATGGAAGGTCTTGCTGTGGCTTTTGGCCCGGTGGCATATCGCAATCCTGATGATTCCCAGCTGTACTGGGATCTGCAATATGTCATGGACAAGCTTATGGAGAATGGCGAGAAAAAACGCTCTGAAAACATGCCAAAACACTGAAAGACCTTTGCTTGTCCGAGGATATCCTGACAGAGAAAGATTTGCATTATCGTTCAATGAACCTCAGGCCACAGTAAAGTACAAAATGTGTGAACCTCAACTCTACAAGTTTAAATTATGAAATCCTTGACAGTAAATGTATGCACACACATACTCAAATGCTTGTCAAAAGTGGCCCTGGTTCAGGACAAGTATGTTGAATTGCAATTGTGCCAGTACCATGCTGCTGATGATGTTCTTTGCAAAGCTACTGGACAAAAGCCAAACTGCAGCCAAGTCGACCTACCTCTGGGATATGTTCCGGAAAATCTCAGCAGAGGCTACAACCCAGGCATACGCGGCTGGACAGCATGGCTTGAGCATCGATGTGCATGGCACTGCTGGGAACCATGTCCTCATGTTGCAGCCCAATGGAATGGTCTTGGGAGTGCAAGACTTTCTTTCCTCACTACATGCTTCAGTTCTGGAGTCTTGGAGAAAGGTTTGGGGCAACATGTACTCAGAAGCTGTACTGTCAGGCCCTTGGCAGGGAGAACTTCTGTTTTTGGATGTGCTCGCTTTTGTCCTCAATGCTGCGAAGGTCCGTCGATCCAGAAACATGTCACCCTGGAAAAACCATAGCTTGGCTGCTCTGCAACAATTGCGAGCCACTGTCTTCCAGATTTTGCATGGAGCTATGGCCCACAGCATTTTGGAGCATGTAGAGGCAAACCAAGCGTTGGAGAGAGCAGTTCCTTCACGACGACTGTCAGGGCGAGGAAGGAGGTTGGCTGTTGGGTAAGGTTGATTTCTGCATTCAGGAGTCCGGGGGCATCATTTCATTTGAAATCAATTTGTCAAGTGAGTTAAGTTATGAAGTTGCAGTTGCATTGCTCGCAGGTCTGCTGATGATGGAGAAGACCCTCGCCGGAAAATGTCCGTTTACCGGATTTGGGACTTCATTGAACAAGCACGCAACACAAAGGTCTCGATGATGAAGTTGGCTGAGATCAGAGAGACGGACAGAGATGGCGGTGTCAGGCCTGGCTCTGTTTCTCTGTGGCAGCGGAAGTTGCTGAGCTTGTACAAGCAAGAAAGCTCCTTGTCATGTCGAACGTTTGGCGGCACGTCGAGAAATTGAGAGACTTGCGACCCTGAAGTGTTTCCAGGCTGTCAGCAGTCAGTGCTTCAAAATCGCCGGGTTGCAAATAACCGATTTCCAGCCGGACTCTCAGCTGCTGTCCATGTTGGCCCCATTGAACCCGGGAGACCAAGCAACTTTTCGTGGTGCAGAATGGGAAGTCATCCGTACAGAGGATCCAGCCACAGTGCACAGTATGAGTTTTGACGCACAGTCTGCAGACATGATTCCGATGTTGCACATATTGATGGATCAAGGCAGCATCGGGTGTGCCGCCAACGCATTTTCCTTGGACCAGAACTTGCTCGTACATTACAGTTACGACAAAATCCATCGCCTGCATAGGGATATCAAGGGGCCGCTCAGAGGACAACTCCACAAAAATGTCCTCCTAACGACGTTCATGTGGACCCTGAACTACAAGCCCTTCGGCTCTGGCGGCTTCTTTGCAGAGAAACAGGACGCACTCGAAAGTTTTTTGCAGTCCAACAACGAGGCAAGGCTTTTCCAATTCAGTTCTCAATATTGTACAATTCATATAATAATTAATATAGTCAGTATTTGTTTAACCAATACAATTATTCTAGTTGTACCTCAGCCAGGAAAGCGAAATCTTCGACAAGTACAAGACTCGCATTGCTTTCGAGTTTAACATGAGGGGAGCCTCAGACCACGATGTTTGGACCGCGCTTCCGGAAAAAATGACATCCTGGAAAGTCAAGGGGGGTTGCACGAAACCGTCTCGGTGGTTTTCGTGGAATGAGGCTGCTGCGGAAAATCTGTCCGAGTTTACTGCCTCCCGAATGGTTTTGGAGTGGTACCTGTGTTCCGAGCAAGGTCCGGATGACATCAACCAACCTCAATTGTGTTTCAAAGAAGCTAAAGGACTGAAACTGGCCTATCTGGGCCATTCATGGGTGACTTGGGAGAACGCACACATTATTGCACGGCTGCAGGAGCCTTGCTGGGACTACTACAGTGCACAACTCCACGAGATCAAAACTGTCGAGGACGCTTTGACCGAGACACAGTCATGAGCACTAGCTGGAACCAGCACTGGAGTTTGAGAGGAATTGCGGCAATCATGGTTTCCGAAGAGACTTGGGATGATTTGCTGTTTTGGGTCCAGGAGTCTGAAACATTCATAACGAAAGTCATGGATTATGGCTTGGAGATGCTGGCGAATCGGTGTGCAACATTTTCCAAGTATGGCTCCCCTCCGGAGTGTTACGCCCAAGTGCTGAGTGGTCCTTCTCCCCATGCCATCAATGCCATGAAACTGATGAAGACAGATTGGCTTTGCTTGCAAAGCCTGGAATGCAGTGGCGCGCCTAAGGCTCGCATGCTGAGTGCAGATCTCAGGTTGACTTTTGATCCTTGCATGCGCTACACTGCCCTTCAGTTTCAGTCAGTTGGCTGGCGTTTGAATTACCAAGCAGGACTAGATTTGTTGCGCTTTCTCACAGCCACATTTCCGGACAGCAAGATCGTCGAGGATTGTCACCAACTCTTACGAACAGCCACAGGTCCGAAAGCACACCAAAAACTCACGGGGACATGTATCCAGCAGCTGCTGACCAACTCCGACATATTGGAGTGTCGGGGCATGGCTCACCCTGCCAAGTTGAGCAGAGAGAAGTTCCTGAGGTACTGGCACAAGGCCAAGGATGATTTCAGAGCCAATCCAGAATTTGTTGCCGCACATCACAAGCTCCCCAAGGAAATGTCGAAAGTCCTAGCAACCAAGACGTGGGACACCATTTCTGAACAACAATTGGTTGTTTCTGCAGCATCATGGTCCTTCCTGCGCTACTATTCGCAGAACAACTTGAGCACGCAGAACGTGAAATTGAAGGCCTGGGGTGAATCAGCAAAGTAGCGGTCTGTGATTGAATAGCTCTGTTCTAAGAACAACATGTTCCTGAGGACGGCTTGTGGGCTGTGTTTGCCCAGTTTGGGCAAATCATTACTTTGCGCAATGTGGAAGAGACCTACATTGTTCTGGGATCCTTCAAATGGGCAGTGTTGGCATGGCGGTTGTCCGAAGTTCATGAGGGCGGCAGGTGCTCGGGCTGGCAGTTGCAAGTGGAGGCCGGTTGCTCATGGCAGTTCCTTCACAACCCTGAGGAATGGGAAGCATGTGAAGCCACTCCGAAATTGTCAACACAGGCAGGACTCTATTTCAAAGCCACGTGTGGTTGGGAACCACTTGTGCAAAACACTTTGCGCTCCGGGCACAAAAGGACCTTTGCGGAGTTGACATTGATGGCGGACTACTTGAATGTGACACAACCCCACAAGAATTCCAAGAAGGAGTTGTTGAAACAGTGTCAGGAGTGTTTCGGAGAAGAGTTTGCAGAAGCTTGCCGTGAAGCTGCAGAGTCAGACACTCAGAAGGCTCCTGATGCAGATATGCCTGATGGTTTTCTATCAGCATTGTTGGACAACATGGAGCCCTCAGATAAACAGGATTTCCAGGACTTGGAGAAAGCCCTGATGCGACAGGAACAGCAGGCCGAGCAACAACGTTGGCAAAACATGTGGGATGAGAAGGTTGCAGAACAAAAGGCACCCTGGCAAGACCTTCCAGTGAGTTTCTGAGCTAGGCTTAGACTCAATTGTTGTGACTCAAATGTGACTCAATTGTGACTCAATTGTGATTCGATTGCAGGCCAAAAGAGCGAGGAGAGCTGTGGCAAAAGCCAAAGCAAAGTCAAAACCGTGCGCCAAAGCAAAATGCAAAGGCAAGGGCAAAGGAAAAGGCGAAGGCCGTGGAAAAGGCAAAGGGTTCAAAGCCGAGATCATGACAAAACAGTATGTGTCAAGTGAGGGGAAAAAGTCTTGCAGCAAAAGCTTTGCTAACGACAGATCAGACTGGAAGCAAGCACTGGCTCAAGTGCATCGCTGGGCGTGGACAGAGTGGGAGAAGGCCAAACCTGAAAGGCAACTGCCGCCTCATTGTCAGCCTGGCACTATCCCTGAGGCTGTCCTGGAACGCCTTGCCCCGATTATCGACGCAATGCCTCCGCCCACAAAGTATGCCAAGTAGCCTCTTCAGTTTTTTTTGGTGATAAACACATCACAGGGGAAAACATGTCAGCAGGTTGCAGATTTCTGTCAATGTCATGTATGCAAGTATCGTGTTCTTAGCTTCAAGTCTTCGGTCGATTCAAGAAGTCACAGGGAGTGAGTTCATCCAGCCGAGTCCAATGTGTGTGAATCTGCTCCTGCTGTCATAGCGGCAACATGTTCGATTCACAATTTTGGCTTCAGCTTGTGCGCAGTTGCTGTTCATTCTGTGATTGAGTCTTTACAGTTACGTTGCAATTACAGTTGCTGAATGCCTGAAGTGTGCAATTGAAGATGACATGACATGAATCATGAAGTCTCACCATAGTTATGCTGCAGATTGCTCGGGGAGAAAGCGATCAGCAAAAACAAGCCTTCCTGACATTGTGTCCTGTTAGTTTGTGGAATGTGCTTGATATGCCAGGCAAGCATTGAATCCATTTGTTGCTCAAGTTGGACCAGAGGTATGGTTTAAAGTTATGTGGGACAACAAATCAATGTATTGATGTCAGTGAATCACCAACATGTCCAATTTCCAGTGGCCGTGCCAGCATGTGCTGGGATCATCGCTGGTCTTCAGTGGTAGTGCTGGGCCTGTGAAGCCAGCACGCAAGAAATGCAAAAGGAAAAAGAATGCTGCAGAGTCATTTGAGTTGGGAGGTAGATCAGTGGAGCGCCCGTGTACTCTTCCTGCCTTGAATTTTACCGATACAGTTTCAATCACAGGAACTGATGAAATTGATGATCGGTTTGACACTTGGGTAGAGGACGTCTTCGAGCAAACATCGCGATTGCAATGTTCGCATTTCCTTCCGTTTGCTTCCTTGTCTTTCTCCCCAAGGCCGGAGTCTGTTCAAGGTGTTATGGGTCACAGATTTTGTTATAATATGAATTTTTCATTAATGTAATACTACATAAACTTATCATCATCCTCAATTGATCTTGCTGGCCAGGTCCACAGAGCCTTGGTGTCACAGGCTCATGGTTGCAAGGATTTTGGTGCAAAATTTCTTGCGCTACGACCAGGACTTCAATGTGGGCAGAGTGGCCATGAAATGGCATGGGCTGATTGGATTGGCTTATCCCGCATTGAAGAACCGAACCATCGAGTGTCAGCTGATGTGCATCATTAGCCGTAGCTATGACAACAGAGCCAAGATTGAAGCAGCTTCAATCGATGTGGGACCCCATCAATGTGCGGGGTTGCTGCAATACATTGAATACTATGCAGGGAGCGCCAAACTTTCGAAGAAATTGATCGAATCCGGTCTCCGTGGGTGCAGCTTTGACATACTCTACAATGACGAACACAACATGTTGCTAGCGAAAGGGTTGCGTTTGTTTCTGGATGCAGCCACAGCGTGTGAGAAGAAGGCTTTGCATTGGTGGGGCACTCCGTGCTCTTCTTTTGTCATTATGTGCTCATTTCGTTCCCAACGTGCTGAAAGCAACGGCTGGGAAGGCGCATGGACTGAGCGGGACTTTGTATTGCAGGGAAATTGTCAGGCCCTTGTTTGCTCACTTGGGATTTTCCTGGGATGGGCATGTGAGTGCTGCCCTGTGGTGGAACAGCCCCTCAGCTCCTGTATGCCGCACCTCGAGTGTGTCAAAACAGTTCTATCCTTTTGTGGCTTCGAAAAGACTTGCACCTACATGGGTGCCTTTAACGGAAAGTCAGTGAAGCCCTTGCAACTGTGGCATTTGCCTGGGTTTCATTTTGAGAACCTGGCCAGGCCCAAACCAGATCATAATGCTTTCATTGGTCTGGTAAACCGAGGCGAAGACGGCCGTTTCACCGGTGTGCCAGCAGATGTACAGGCTAGTGGGGAATACACTTCGATGTTCGGGGAAGCAGTTGCGCAGATTGTCCGGAATCTATTGTGACGATCCGCTTCGTCAGCCAAAATACGTTTCATAGCTTACTGAGCTGCATGCTTTTTATTATTCAAGCCAATCTGCTGTGACTGGTTTTTGGGGTGTGAATGCTGTGACACAACAGCAACAGCAGGCCATGCAGCAACACAGGTAAAACAGTGCGATGACTGATGAGAAGGTTGCATAACAATTGAGACACAAGTCTGATTTGCTTGCAGCCTTATGTCGATGTGGCTGTCTCAGTGAACACACTTTGAGGAACAGAATTGATATGGCTCTTTCAGTGAACACACTTGAGGAGGATTCCTCAAGATTTCCTCAATTCGAATCGTCAACCTTGCCAAGCAATGCCATGCTGACTCAAGATTTCCTCAACCTTGCAGCAACCTGTTTAAGTTGACAGGTTGTTCTGAGCAGTGTGAGGAAACAATAGATGCCATCCACTGTGACCTTGCCCGATGTGCCCATGTCGGTGCAAGGGGTCAGTGGCATGGCACAAGTGAACACACTTGAGGAACAATTTCTTGTTGACAATTTGGGAGTCACACCTTTGCAGCTTCTGCCGGCTCTTGCACAGACGTCCTCAGCCTTGCGAAAACCTGTTGGTGTTGCCGGGCTCTCGCCCGAAGAGCCATCAAGTTTCTTTGCTTGGGGACACAAAGGCCAGCCATCTAGTGTGACCTTGCCCGACGTGCCAATGTCGGTGCAAGGGGTCACTGGAATGGCACAGCTTCCGGTTGCTCTGTTCACACACCGGCTTGGACAGAAATAATACTACATTTTTTCATGGTTTTCTCAACAATTTTCAGTGTCTGCAAATCTCCAGTTACATTAATTCTGGACAAACCTACCGTGTCGTAACGTATCCAATAAGTCTTTGTTCAGGTTGACTTCTGATTTTGATAACTTTGGTTTTTGCCAAGCCCACTGATCCAGCCCCCGCGGATCCAACCCTACAAACGAGCATATTGACTTTAGCTCATTGTCACGAATAAGCTTCTGGAGAGCCGTTGCGTCCAAAGTGGGTATACCTCTCCCTGAGGAGAGCTTCCCTGAGACGCTTGGCCGACATCCTGAGATGTCTTTGGCCTTGTCTTGGGAGCCGGCTTCGAAGGCCTTGGATCCGTACTGCTTCCCGCTCCCTCTCCCTGAGGAGAGCCTCCGGTAGCAGAGGCAGACGCTGGGGTTCCCTCTTCATGAGAAGAGCCTACCCCTGTGCTTTGCTGCCTCTTCTCGTGGCGCAAGCCACCCGGATCCTGCTCGTGAGGCGGACGGTAGTGGAACGTCAAATACATTGGCGCCACGTCCTTGTATGAGAGCACCACGCCGTTGTCTGTAAGAAACAGCTCGTGGCCGTGGTTCAGGAAGCTCTCATAATCGAGCTTGGCTTAGAAGACGTAGGAGCCGTACTTAATGACGGTCCCAGGCCCCGGAGAAACCTCTCCACCCGCGTAAACGAAGTGGATGGCTCTCCTGTGCCGCTGCCACGCCGCCTTCTTCGCCTCCAGCAGCAAGCCCTTTTCCCGGATAGAGTTGTCCGCGGCATGAAAGATCTTGCCGAGCTGGTGGCATCTCTCCATGGTGAGCTTCTCCCCGAGGGCGACATCTGACACCTGCTCTGGAACCCGAGAGTGACCCTGAACGGGGCCACCAGATGTTGAAGCGGCCCTTCGAGTTCGCCATCAGGAAGCTGAAGAACTTCCTGGGCGCCCAATCGAAAGGCCTGAGAGGGTGCTATATCATCGTCTCCAGGGGGATCTCCATGTACTTCCCGGGTGTGACCCTTTCGTCGTGCCGAGTCAGCTTTGAGAGCTGCTTGGACGACTTTACGGCCCAGCCGCCATGGTCGTGCTTCAGCTTGGAGACCTCGAAGATCTCCTTGCCCAGCACGTCCAACTCCGAAGAGTCCAGGCAGCACAGGAAGCAGCACAGGAACTCGTACTTCCATACGAGATTCCGCTGCAGTACATGGGTTCCGGGGTGGCTCTCCTGCGCCGGACACGTGACAAAAACGCCAACTGTCCTTCCAGAATGTCCACTGCGGCCATCTCCCCCTGAGGGAAGTACGCCGTGGTGTCCTGCTGGAGTCCTGCTGCCCGTAGAAACGTGGAACAGGTCCGGGACGATCTTGAGGGAGGCCGCCGGTGCATCGCGAGGAAAGGCTCGACAACCCCTTGTCGGGTAGGTAACCACGCCGTCATCTCCAACTGATCGGAGTACACGACGTGGTACCCAGGACGCGCTCTTCAGATACATGGCAAGGTCCGGGACACCAGTGCGAACGTCAACCTTGAAGTTGCATCCATTGTTCGGTGTCCAGTCCAGAAGACCTGCACTGGTGCCTCCTCCTGAGAGGAGCGTCCAGCATCCATCGAGGGTCCTGCCGCAGCCATGCTGGTAACAGAAGTGGAAGTTATGGGCTACTTTCTCACTAAAGTTTTGAACCAGCTGATTTGAGCAATGCAGGCACAAATTTAAAAAGAGACCAAAAACTCTTCATGAAGCACATGCACTGAATTGCTCTGACAGCTCACGCATGAAACAGACATGACTCACGAACGCTCCTGCATGAACATGACATGTTGCACAGAACTCAAAACCGCATACTCCTTACGGAGCCAGGCGTTCAAGAAGGCTTTGTGCTCAATCATAGAACGAAAAGGAGGATGTGAATCAATTTCCTTTAACCACCCAGTTTGAACAGAGTTCAGGAGGTTTCTAGGATTCGCGCTTCGTTTCGTGAGGCAGTCAGAAAGACAATGTTCGGTTCGAACGTGAGAAAGATCAGCAATCGCCCCTGCACAAGCTTCCTTTCTCAGCATTTGAATCATGTGAATGGCTTCCTGTTGCTCGGGTGAGTGAGTAGTAGAAGCAGTAGACACGAGATTGTTAGCATCGGTTCGCATGTGAATCTCGGCGTCAAGACCACTATTATCCTTCCACAAACCACGAAGCATCTGACAGGTACCAAAACACTTCATCAAAGCATAAAGCTCAGCGACAGTGGTGCTAAGGGTCGTTCTCTTGATTTTGGTTGATTCGAAGAAGACCAATGAGCCTCGGGTGTCCCTTCGATTCTTGACCCTTTCATCTGCGATGAAAATAGTCATCGCCCTCTGTGAGGACTTGTCGCTGTTGCTCCGAAAAGCTGCGTCAGGAATTCCAAGAAGCCTCGGTGATCCCTTCACTGGCCACACCCGCAACTCAACCTCTTCACTGCGTATCTGTCGACGCAACTTGTTCTCCTTGCAGTGACCGACGGTCGGAGCAGCAGATGCTGAAGCCAAGCGAGAGAACTGATAGTGTGCCTGAAATTGCGTCCTCGACTGAAGCCAGTTGATGCTACGAAGCAAAGAGCGATAAGAGGTGTGGAGAGCTTTGTCACACGCATCGGCATCCTTAAGATGCTTAGGTATGACGATCTCCTCAAGCTCAGAAACACACAACTTTTGATCGATCGATATGTACTTCTTCTTACCTTGTGCATCAAGAACCCAACGAACACGCTGTCCGGTGAACGTAAGGTCGTTCTTGTCCTCGTGACCGACAGTGAAGTGTTCCTTAATTTTCTTAAGGAACCAAGTGAGGAACTCAGGGGTCCCACTTATGATGAGATCATCAACATGAAGGCTCATCATTCCAACTGTCTTACGGCCTTTGCTGGGACTTCCATGCACAGGGTCAACGAAGTGTTCAAGAAGCTGATCAACCAACTCGGGAGAGAGTTCAGACAAACTCTCGACCTTGTATGAAGCCTTCTCAGGAAGGAACAAGGAGACGAGAACCTCAGCTTCTTCTTCCAGGAAGCAGGTCTTGTCACCCTTGTCCAACCTCAGGTCATGGGCCCTTTCAACGATCCACCATGTTCCCTTCCGAAGGATCATGGAAACACGATGAGGGTAGTCCTTGACCTGATAGACAGGTGCAGGAGTACGAAGAGCCTTGGCCCTGTGAGAGACGAGAGCATGCCCGTTCTCATAAGGGAACCAACCTCTCTTCTTACACGCAACACTGCCCAAGAACCCAAGAAGCTTGCTATCGGTAACAGGTCTCCAAGCATAGTCAACCATCTTCTTGGTTTCGGTGTTAAAGCACTGAGCGATATCGAAACATGAAAGATAGGATCTCTCCTCCGCACGGTCGGAGGAAGAACGGTTTCCTTCATCGTATGCGTAGCATGTCATGGCATGAAGGGCAACCTCCTTGAGGTAAGCAGGTTCCACCTCCAGAGAGGTGCTTCCTGCTTCAGGTTCCACCTCCAGAGAGGCGCTTCCTGCTTCAGGTTCCTTCTCCTGAGAGAAGCTTCCTGCCGCAAGGTGGCTTTTACCCTTCTTGCCTTCGATGCCGTCGTGTGCGACATGAGTGCATCGGTCAGCTCTAGTCGGTTCCATGCCAACAGACCGGAGAAATTTGTCCAAACGATTCCACCATCTTCTCGGTGCATCGTTCAGACCGTAGACCGGTGCAACTGAACCACAACCATGCGAGATGACAGATTGTAGTGTTCCCCCTGAAGGAAAGCGGTCTTAAGATCCAAATGAAAAAGATCCCAATAGTGATTGGCAGCACACTGCGCACCCAGACGGAAACCATACCGAGTAGCCGTAGGGCTGTCCGTCTGCTGGCCCCAGGCAAACTTGTCCTGAAACCCACGACAAACCCAACGGGCTTTGAACTTGTAAAAGTAACCGTTCTCCGTTCTTGTCAACCTTCACCGTAAGGACCCAGCGTCCGGTAAGAAAATTGACATCGCTTTTCAGCATTGCGCCGGTCCTTGAGCCGAATAGCATCGTTGTCCAAGTAACTCTTGAACTCTTCAAGCTTAGCCGCACGAATTTCGGCGGCATACTTGCGTTGCCCGGCGTCAGGGTACCCGCCTTGATTTTATCCTGCTTGGTCAACCAAGACGCAGAACCATCACCATCTAGCGGAACAAAGGACGGAACTTTGAAGTCCGACGGAAGGCGAATCAAGACGTCATCGTCGCCAGCAGCCAAGGCAAGCAAACTCTCATCACGATAGTCAACCGTCACATCAGAGTCTGTATCCTCACCAGCTTCCGGCACCGGTGGTTCCGGGGTGGGTACCGGGAGTGGGGTTTGCTGGATAGGAAATTCCCCCTCATTCACCGGCAAACCAGGAACAGGAGCCGGATCAGAAGAAGAGGAAGCAGGTTCATGAGAACCCGGAAAGTCACCCGAAACATCGGGATCCTTCTTTCCTGCAGACTGACCAGGCAACAACACAACCGGAGGTCCCACAACACTGCGCGACTTCGCCTTGGACACATCATCAGGATGCGCACCACGAGCCCGTGTCTGAGACACATTTCGAGGTGACGGCGGTCGCATACTTTGCGGCACCGGAAAGAGGATGCGGCGGAATAGGAACAGGAACGATTGGTGAAGGTGGTGCCGGCCAAGGCATCGGCGGACTAAGAACCTGATCCGGGTTAGCAAATTGAGGCGGAGCCCCAGGAGCAGGTACCCCGCCTCCAGGAGGCTGTGACGGAGGGTCACCGCCGACATTTAACTCAACAGGATCATCGTCAAGATCCTGTTCAGGATGTTGCGGCGGCACACCCTCATCGTCCACAGGCATATCACCGCGTGGATCATCGTACCCAGGATAGTCCACATCATCATGATTGGCCGGTGGTTGCGGTGCAACCGGGGCCGGCGCTGGCTGGTCCGTGTCAGGCCCTCGTCTGGAAGTGTTGTGCTGTGACTCATTCCAGAACACTATCATGGACCAATTCGCTGATTGCAAACCCTTGAGGCAAGGAAGCAACTGTGCCATCGTCACGAAAAACACATGATCCATGTCACCCTTCTGCCACAAAATCACAACAGCATCCGGATGACGATGAACCAAAGGAAGTGTTTTCCCTTGAGTCCCCCTGTAGATGTTGCAGTACTCAAATTTCAGACAAGGGAGAGTCAACACTCGCATATTCTTAATCATGGGTCGCAAGGCGGCCGCATCGGAAGATGTGGTAGTGTGAACTTCCAGCTCAGTACCCGGAAGGAGACTGTCAACGTAGGACAGGGTCTGGACCAAAGACGATGTAACAAAATGCTGTGGAGCAACAAACTTCAGAGGTGGCGGAAGCTTCCCTTTGTCGTTGTTGGAGAGCAATGAGTACTCTGCTTCTGAGGGAAGAACCGGCAAGGCCTCTGAATTTCTGTCTGAATGCAAGCACAACGCACACAGTGTTCCATCATCGAAATCCTCAAAGATATCCTCGAACAAATACGCTGGTCTGAGATCTGATCGTTCATTACCCACAAGACACTGTGACAGCAAGACAGCAAACCTAGGATCAAGTGTGGTAGTGGAGTCATAGCCTTCATCCAACGACTCCAACAGAGCAAATGATCCCTCAGGCAAGTTGGTGAGAAAAGAAATCTCGCCATGCTGATGCTCACCGCGGTTCTTGAAAGTGATGAATGAAAGTCCCTTTCTCCACTTCAGTGAGCGACTGCTCTGAGAGAGCCAAAAGCCAGAATGAGAAGGATACATGATGGTAACAAAGTATCCATCACCCTTGTCATCTTGCCAACGGCAGACCTCGGCACAAAAGTGCCAGAAGGCATTAGCAGCCTTCCTGGACCACTCGTCAGGAATGACAGGATGAATGAAAATGTGATTAGGCTCAGACTTCAAGATCACTTGCCAAGCAGATTCTTCGATTGAATAGACTTGGCATTCCACTCACCAAACAACACAGGTTCACTCGCATCAAATCCAGAATGGACGGTGCACGCAGTAAGCCCGGTGAGGCGAGGTGTGATCTCAACGAAATCGCTCTTGCCTGAAGTGAGAGTGTGGTAACAGATCTCATGCTCATAGCAGAACTCAGAACCGGCACGATGAATATCGTCGCCGATGCGGTCGAGTGCCTCTTCCTGAGAAGAGCGTCTCGGGACCTCATCAGGCTTCAGAGGAATAGCCACATCATGCCAAGGATCTTCATCGCGCCTAACCTTCGACTGATTCACCCGAAGAACGGCACGATGAACTTCAACCAAAACAATGGCTCCTTCTTGTGACACAACTATACCTCTGATCCAGGTTCCTTCAGACTTCTTCTTAGACTCATCCTTGTGCCACACAAACACGCGATCACCCTTCGAATATGGACCATCAGACGGCATGACTCTGCGCGCAAGGTCCTTCCGAAGATCAAGTTGTTCGATCTTGTCGATCTTCTCTTCGGTGGCCATGAAAGAAAGGTTCGGAGAGTTGAAGTGTTCAACGAAGAAGGTTGTGGCGGCTGTGGTGCCGCTCGGGGCAGAATCAGCAAGCTGGGCTTGTCCATCCTTTCCGGATTTTCCATCCTTTCCATCTCTGCCAAACTTGCTCTTTCCTTTGCCCTTCTTTCCTTTCTTTCCTTTTCCTTGGCTGCATAGGACTCCTCCGACTCATACCAGGACCAGTCATCCCAGGACTGATCGCTCCACTGGTAATCTTGCCACTGTCCTTCTGCCTGCCATGCTTCTGATTCTTGGTTGGACCTGCCTTTCTTCCTCTTGAAGAAGCGCCTTCCTTTGGATCCTTTGCCACCTTTTCCTTTACCTTTGCGGTGGCCCTTGAATCCGCGCTCCACCTTGCGGCCTTGGAAGCGCCGCTTGGAACCATGAGTAGTTCTCGTCGTCGTAGACCCAGAAGGCGTCCTCATCTGCTTCCAGGAAACCTTCTGTGCCATCCTCCTCGTCCTCGACCCAGTAGCCTTCATGATTGTCCAAGTATCCTTCGTCGATCACAAGGAACGTCTTGCGGCCACGGTGGCCAGAAGGAGCGAGGAGAGGATTGTCGACGGTAGTCTTGGTCGTGCAGAAGATCTCAAGGTAGACCTCACGCAGCTCCGTCAGGTTGTAGTCAGCCAAGACTCGGTTCCGATGTGCCATCAATGATGTCAACACCTGCCGCTGATCCTGTGTAAGGTCGGACAGGGAGACGAAGATCAAAGCAACGAGATTGGCCGTGATCGGAATGGTCCGAGCATGCTGATCTCTGAGCCGTTCGTTGGCTCTTTCCATTGCTTGCTCTGCCGTGAGTCCTTCTTGTTCTTCTGGTGGAAGTCCTGCTACGAAGGCTCTGACCTCTGCATTGTTCGGGTCCACAATCGGCATGTAGGTGTCGTTCCACGCTTCTTGCATCCTCTGAACAGAGAGTTGAAACCTGGTAATCCAACGAAGCATGTCTCCATTCCCGCGGTGCAAATTCATGAACTGTTGGAAGCGGTAGAGGAAAACATTCGCTGCTCCCTTCACGAAGAGCGGCCGCAGGAAGCTCTTGAAGTACTTCACTCCGTTGTTGGGGTCCTTCAGGCGATCTCTGTCGAGAAGCCTTTTGTGGATTGCTGCCTCACCTTCTAGCCGATTTCTCAAAGCTGGTCCACGCTTATCATTGTCTAGCTCAGTAATGTCACACCAGTCATCGATCGCATCCTCATAGGCGAAACAACTACTTCTTCCATCATAAGATGGAGGTACCTTGGTGGTCACCTGCTGGAAAGCTGAAAGACGGTGTAGTTCATTGAGATGACGATGATTTGTCGCAAAGACTCATTGCCTTGAAGGAGGTAGTCATCATCTCCTCCATCATGCTCAAAGATAGTCGCGGAGTGGCTAGCCATTGCGCTGTTCTTGGATCGAGCCCCGGGATAAACCTCTTCCGGTTATCTTCACTTAAGTAAAGTGTACCGGAGAGATTCCGGTCACCTTCACTTGAGTGAAGCACACCGGGTATTCCGGTTGCCTCCACCTGTGTAGAGAGTACCGAACGGGTACCTCCACAAGTGTGAAGCTTCCCGTTTCCCGGGAGCTCCGCTACCACGTTGAGATGTAACCTGGACGTGTATCCCCTCGCTAGGCGTACAGGAACACAGGCACTCAGGTGTCTCTTTTGCTACAGGCGCACAGCTGTAGTCCACTGCACTAGAACCTTGAGCAACAGGCATGGATACATGCAAGTGATACGTGAAACAGACAGGCACCTGGATGTGTAACATTCAGTGTTTCACCCCCCCCCCCCCCAATGGTATGGTCTGACAGGGGTGGGGGGGGTGGGGCCTGGCGTGTGCGGAAAGGGGTTGGGGCCGTTGGAGCTGCCACTGGATGGTGGGGTGGTGCTGGCGGCCAGGGCTCACGCGCAAGCCCTTCTCAAGCAAGCCGTAAACCCTATGACGCAGCGCGTGCCCCGGTTTTGAGCAACCTTAACTTGTACTTAAAACGCTACACCCAGCCCTAAACCCCCACCTAACTACTGCAGGCTCTAAGCCTAAAGCAGAGCATACACCGCAAATCCTCCCTAAGCCCTTGTCGACTCGAAGCCTTATACCTTGTAGCCGTAAACCCAAAACTCAAAAGCTTAAGCTAAACCCTAAACCCAAAACCCCACAACCACCCACAGGGGGAAGAGGAACCCCACACCCCACACCACAGGGGAGGGGGGGGGCCACCCTATATCCGGACCATTGACCTTTGGGGGGGGGAGGGGGGGGGGCTGCGGAGCGCGTGACCATACATTACATTCTAGCATTTTTCCATTTCTCCATGCCACGGGAAATGCACGGTGGCTGGTTAGTTGTTTCATTTCTAACCTTTTACTCGCGCCGGCCGGCCGAAAAATGACCTTTCAGTTTTCGCTTTCTATAGTTTTCGCTGAAGCTGTGCGCGGGGAATGCCTTACATGTTTCAACAACGCTAAGCCACCACAGGGAGTTTCTGGGTAGTTTGCGACCCTGTAAGCGATGCGCCCATCCCACCAGCGCTGTACCGGATCCTCGTGAGGGGCCTGAGGAAGAGCTGACCGGGACGGCCCGGGCTCTGTCTGATCTTTCTTGCTTCTGAGTGCCAGAGCAAGGTGCTCGTGCGATGGCGATACCTGGCAAGGCGTCGCTGGACAGAAGCTAGCAGCTTCAGCTTCTGCTATTTGTATCATGCTGCATGTGACGATCTCATACCCCTGGACAGCTAGGGAAGACCATCCAACCTGAAAAGTCACTGCCCACCGAGAACGCCAAGCCGTGTGCCTCTGGAGACACCCTTGCGGCTGGCTGTCGCCTGCTCGAGCCATGTGTCTTTCTCTGTCTTGCTGTGACCCTGGGACTTGCATTCAATGTTCCTGGTTTCTTTGGCACACCTGGCTGCGCCCAGACAGCGTGAGGCTTTGGCTGCTCGCCCGGCGATGGAAGCCGAAGCCCTGGGCTTTGAGGAGGCGATGTGCCTACGTCTGACGTCTAAAGATTGGAAAACATCCAAGCACCAAGCTGTAGATGCCAGACTCCCCGATGCCATGCCGCAGCGTGTGCTCTGCAGAGTAAGGGCTGCTAGCTGCTAGCTACTGGGTCGATAAAATATAGGGTCCTTTGGTGCAACGAAGGCCTCACGGACACTATCGCTGGTGCAGTGAAGTGAAAGGCTGTGAACATCACGTACTAGCAGTGACTTAGTGGCGTTGTAAACGAGAAACGCTGTACGGATTTGGCGCTGTGCTCCGAGGCCAGGCTCGACCCAAAGCACCGAAACAGAACTCCTTTCTCACTTCCTATGTCATATCATCCGGCACATCGCTACTAAGCGACCTCGGACCGAAAAGGCCAAGCCAACCTATGGCCAGGAAAAAAGACGGCTAGAGTCGGCTAGAGTGGATGTGTCACAAGCAGATGCGCTGCAGGCTGCCTGCAGGTTGTTCGATGCTCAGGTCTCTAGGGAGGATGCTGGGAAAATCAACCCTGTGAGACACGTCACCGCTTCCCGGAAGAGGTTTTCATCTTCTCAGTTCTAGCTTCTCTTGAAAACCCACCCACCGGGAGCCGGGACAACTGCCGTGAAACGGGGAGAGACTGTCCATGGACCACGGCTTCGCTTGCTCGACACCATCGATCCTGGCTGGGCAACGCAACAAACAGCAATCCCACGGGGCACGGAACAAGACTGCTGATGAAGAGCGGGCTCATGACACTGATCGGCATCAGCTGTCACATCATCAACGTCATCGTCGTCTTTATCGCCATCATCATCATCATACCATGGCAACGCAGCAAGGTGTATCGCGAATCTAAAAGAAGGATGCATCCAGCGGTCATCCCCAGCGCCTGCCAGTGTACGGAGGAGCAGAGCTCCGGATTTCACGAGGCCACTGCTCCTACACGGAGTAAGGAAGGGCCTTGGGTCTGTACGATGGGCCAGAGAGGCGAGAGAATCGACTGCAAAGTAGAAGCGCAGCTGGTTCCAATGTCTGCACTCCTAGAAGTCGAGACTCCTCCACGCCAACGACGACCTTCCGGTGCCCACTCGCGGGAATTTGACTAGGAAAGCTCTATCACGTCTCCTTCCAGATGATGGCAGCCACGCTGAGACCAACACAGCCCAGGACCTGTCCCAATGCCCTCTCCAGAATCTTCCGCAGGGCCCAGTAGCGCAGCATGGCGCAGTCAAGTCGGTATGCCTGCCTCTTTGTGCGCTGCAGGACCCTGGCTCAGCAGTTTTGGCCGGATGGACATGTAGACGGCCAGGAGCACCCCCAGCCTTTCGTTGCTTCGGAACAGCAAGTTCCCCATTCAGTCTCTCAGAAGCTCCAGGCAAACAGACGATCCAAGAGAGCATAGCCCATTCCAACCTCAGTTCGCTGCAAGCTCGGGGAGTCACCCACGTTACAGCCACCAAGGGTGGGGCAAGGAGAGTACGGCATCGAAGGTGGCGGACCAACAACGACAACTGGCAGGGAGATCAAACTGACGTTGGGACATGATGTGCCGAGCATTCCATGCCGGCAAGACTACAGCTCGTCCGTTTCCTTGCTCCAACATGGCACGCTGCTTCGAGGTAGGAAAAGCCGAAGATAAACGGGAAAGCTTTCAGCGGCAGGCCCGAGGAGAACTCCACAGCGAGAGGGCCTTGCCAGATTTTTGGCACGCCTCCCACGGATGGTACCATTTGTGGCCATACACTGTCGTACGCTGCACACTCACGAAATCTGTTGAGCCGTGCATTGCGCAGGAGCCTGCGCACGCTTTCGGCTGCTCTGACCCGGAAGGTCCAATGGCTGGCAGAATTCCTGCATCCGTGAATTATCAGACCAAACAATGAGGGTTCGGGTCGTGTCCAGGAACAAGGGGTTTGGGCACGCACAACCGTCAATCCTGCAGGCAAGCACTCAACACAAGTGCTCTCTTTCAAAAGTCATGGTTTGTGGGTCTTGCACTGTCAGATTGACTCTGTAAGTCTTTACATGGAGGACGTGCGTAATTCTCCACCTCCGCCCTTCTGACATGGAAGAAACTGTACGTTGATGCACAACAGGAGGTGATCAGTCTCCTTTATTTGAGAAACGAGGAAACAATAAGCTTGGCCTTGACCTACCGTTGATTCTGCGTGTCCGTCCAACGCGGCGCAAAGTAGCCAGAGGCCTCCACCTTAACCATGGAAGCCAGTGCCCCGCCCGGCTTGCCAACAAATTTGGATGCGTGCGATCTGATCTCGGATGACATTGCATCCAAAACTGCTGTAAAGTAGCTTCCAGGAATCCGGTCCAGAACGCTACTCACTCAAACTGAGTTACGGATCTCCGACCGAGCCTAAACTCGTTCTGCGAGCCCTGTTGTTGCTGTTGTCGTTGCTGTTCCCGGAGAGCGAGTTATCCTCAAGGAGGTAGCACCCCAGAGGTTTCTCAAACAGAAGACATCCTTCGGCCGACTGGGCTTGGACCCTGTTTTGCAGCACGACAAGTCCGCCACCAAAAAAACAAGTTGTTGCTGTCGTCCATGTCGATAGTGGCGACGGTGGTGGGGGTGGTGGCGGTGGCGGTGCTGGTGCTGATGGTGTTGGTTGTTGGTGGGTGTTGTCGTGGCGGTATTGTTGATGGCGGTGGTGGTGGTGGTGGTGGTGGTGGTGGTGGTGGTGGTGGTGGTCGTGTCGGTGCTGGTCGTGGTGGTGCTAGGTGATGATCACAAGGCTGGTTTTGATGGGATGATTGCTACTGCTATCTACTGCTCATGATGCTAATGACTGACGACCCAGATTGCTGACTCGGACGACTGGGACGAAGAGGAAGAGTCCTGCGCCACCACCACTGGCAAGACTCTCTTCTCCAGCGTACACCTGACAGAGCAGGCCAGCTAGGCGCATCGCACGCACCGCGCGCCTGCCACTCAACCAGCATTCTTGCTCTCCGTGGATCTGCATTCAAGTGCCCCTTCAGGGCTTGACTCTACACGCTGATAGGAAAGAGCATGCTCTAGGCCCCTGGACTTCAGAATCATCTCCGGGACTTGGCCACAACAGGAGATCCATGATTGGACTCGTGGTGCCTCTACCACGGCCTGGAAAATGGGAGCTGTCGTGCATCCAGTAGCCTCCTAATTCGGGAGCCACGGAAAGGTACAAACGCGGACACCTGAGGCAGAACTGCGGCTTGGCAGTGGTCGGTGTGCTTAGCTCTGGAATTCTGTCCCGAGACAGGCTTAGCAGGCCGCGCCGTAGCTACGTGTCAAGTCAAACCATGGGAAGCACAGTAAAGCTGAGAGTCAACCACTGCGGCTGAAGCTCTCCAATGTCACGAATTGGCACTGCGCTGGATCCACATCTTGCTCTTTCAGTATCTGCGCAATAATGTGCAGTTGCAGCCGTGGATGTCTGGCAAGAGCTGCAACAAGCGACGAAACTCAAGGGATCTAAGCGAAATCCTGGCGCCGTACCAACACCTCGAGCAGGCTCTCCAGCAAGTCCCGAGTCAAACTGACTGCAGCATCTGCTGAGAATCAAATTCGGCTGCAGCCTTTGGTCGCCAATGCCTTCCTTTAGGAATGCTTGGAATCTGGCCGTGTTTCTCCCCGAAGACAACCATGTGGTGCCAAAGCTCACTACGAACTCATCTAGTACTCTAAGATACTCTAAGTGTTGCAGCATCAACATAACTGCCCTGGCCTCTACTGCTACAACACCGACAGCCCTCTCTCAAAGTTGACGAAGGAGCTACTTCAGCCAAGCTCATGGAACGTTAGCCGCCCTTCAGGCAAGTTGCACTTGTTGGGCGGGGGAATGGCTTTCTCTCTTCCGATTCATCACTAATTTTCTAGAAGCTGTCCTCGCCAGCCCTTTCCCTGTCCCCGCCATGTGATGGCACGGGTTTTCAACCCCTCTGCCAAACCATGGTCGCACACTCCTCAGGAGTGTCTCCAATCGAGACACTGGACCTGCGGGCCTCAGGGCTCATGGTGTGCCTGGCTCATCCATCTCCGGTCCTCCTAGCGCTCAGAGCTGTGGCTCCACTGAGCTTCCATCAACTTTGCTTATGCGGCGGGAATTCACTAGTATCGGTGGCCTGCATCGCGAGCTCTTCCAGCTGCTTCCGAGAAAGCCATCGCAACCTTCTGAGCCACTGCTGTGCGCCGAACGATGCCTTGTAGACCTTACGTGGAAACTCGCTTCCCAGTTGTCGAAGCAACTTTAGGATAATTTATTCAAGTGTGGCAGAACAGCATTGTGTGCGCTATGCTTGCAACTTCCACTGAGCCAACAGCACTTGGTAACGCGATCGTGCTCCTTCTTGCTGCTTGTTTGCCTGGCAAGCCGGAACAGCGCTTCTCGGACGGCTGCAAGCTCTCGATACCACGGAGAGAAGGCAGCGTGCACCTGCCATCTGCTACCAGCGACATCAGCGTCCGGGTGCCACGGCGGGGCGAAGCTGCACCAGCATAGAATGCGGTGGGAACACATCAGTGCAGGACGTCGATTGATAAGACGGGTTTCGGAAAGCATGTCAGCGAACGGGTCAAGAGTCAAGCTCGTACAAGAGATGCAGGGTGATCCACGTGCGGGCAAGGCCTTTAGCAGCCAGCGCCGGCGCAGAATTGGAGGTTTTCATCTTGTGGCTGCTCAAGCGCCCTTGCCAACACCAACAAGGCAATGCACCTCAGGCTGCAGCACACCCACGCCTCGAAGAACCGCTGGCGAGAGCAGTTCCGAAGATTGGAGGGCCTGGTTGGACCTGTAGGATGAAAGGCATCGCAAAAAGGTTCGGCAGGTGTCAAAGCACTTGTTGGCCTTGGCGATCCGCTGCTTTCGCGATGGATACCTCCACAAAATGCAAGGGGCACTGCTGGGCAATGCTCCCTCTCTGAGCCCGGCGGGGTTTGGGGCCCCTGTCCCAACCGCACCTTCGAAATGGCCTCCAGAACAGAACTCAGGGATAGAAGTACGCGGTGGCGAGAGCTTCCGGGGCCCAGACGAGGCAGCCAGGATCCCTTTGATTCGGATGGCCAAGTGTGGCTCTGCATCGGGCTCTGCATCTTGCTCCGTGGGCTGTAAGCCTGGACACACGTTTGCCTGCCATGTACTGAGACGAAAGCACTGCGAGCTTTCGCTTGCAGCTCTGCAGGCAAGGTGCTGCAGCCGTCGACCTGGGGTCATTTGCTTGCAGTGTGCAGCCCTTTGACAGTTGGCTCAAGCGGCGTGTGCCTCTCAGGGCTGTAAGCCGTCGTCCGCGATGCGGACGACGAAATGCGGCGTCGGCCTGATGGAATGGAGGGCACACCTGGGAAGCCTCCGAGTAGACTCGATAGTCGGGACATCGACAGCCAACTCGAAAAAACATCCGAAGCGATCGGGACGCCCGTGTGCTTTCGCGGCTTGCACATCTTGCCCGAGATACTGCAGCGCCGGCCCAGATTAAGTGATGTGATATGATGGCCTCGGCCATCACGTGGTGATCGAGGGGAGCGGTGCCAGCGCATAGCATTGAAGACCGGTGGGTAGTTGCAACAGGCCTCCTGCGCCACCTGCATGGAAAGGAGATGGAGGCTTGAGGCTCACCCTCTCGGCTTCTCTGCTGCAAGCTTTGGCCAGCCGGAAAAGTCCAAGCTCCGAAGAGGGAGATCTGCATAGGAAATACGATGCCTGACTACGTGAGTGCCATACGTCAACCAAAACCCGGCCTTCCGCGCCAGAAAGGAAGCTGGGCTCAATGGCCGCTTTAACCGCCGCAGGGCCACTTCCTGCAGCGGGGTCTCGTCCTGGCTGCCGCACTTGGATCGATCCGACGGACAACCAGGCAGATCGGTAGACGAGTAGACAGATAGGTAGACAGGATGGAGAAAATCGAACATCAGCCGAAGACATCATGATGAACAATGAACAAGTAGTCGATGGTAACTTCGGATTGCTTGAGAACAACACCAGGAAAACCCACTGCCACATAAGACATGCCTTTGATGCGCTAAGGGCAGCATAAGATTTTCAAAACAAGATCGGCGGAAAGGTAAAACATGATCTAGGTTATACATGCTGATGAGTGTTGATGAGGCTGAGTTGCCCGACAGTGAGATGGCCTTTTTTGAAAAAGAAATCAACAGAAACTAATGCTTCACAGTCGCCCTGCGAAAAGGAGTTGCTATTGCGACACCACGCACTCAATATCACGCTAAGTGCACAATTTTAACAACAGATCACACAAGTATGGAGTGCAGCAGTGGATGCTTTCGTGATCAGGAAAATGCGCTTAAGACGAGCCAGGAACCTACTAGTTAATGGAGTTGATCCTTGCTTCCCGGCCATCACATGATGCGGTCTCGCCTCGCCATTGATGGTGGTGGCTAGGTCGGACAAGCATGCCTCGGAACAGGGATTGGGTGTAGGGTAGGGTTCAGGCTCAGGGTTTCCATGAGGAGGCCTCTGGATGCCTCTGGCTTCGCATTTTCGCCCCTGAAGTGCCGACGAAGGGCAGTATTCCAGGGCCGAAGGCTGAAGGGATCGCAGGGAGGTAGGACATCCATCCGGCCATAGGACTCGGGAATGACGCTAGATCTTCGGTTGTATCAGTCGCACTTGTCCGTGCGTATGGTCTCGGGCAGATTTGCTTCCGTCAAAAGTACTTGCCGAGGGACTTGGTGCCCTCGCTCCTATTTCTGCGCTGTGAGCCGAACCAGAAAACCAGGTAGACGCTTCAACACTCCAGGGCAGCATTGCCGCCGTCGCATGCAGCGCATGAAAGTGCAGGAACTCGTGGATAGTTCTGGGCCTGACAATGTCAGCAGAATCCTGGCCCAATCGCGCATGAAGCTCGGAAAAAAGTCTAATTCCAGCTTGCGACTTCGCCATGCGTGGAGACAATCTGCCGCTGGTGCCATTGGGCACTGGTTATAGTCCAGCATCGAGACGAAGGAGGCATGGGATGCCTGGCACGAGAAACACGCATTATGTACAACATGCAGACTTGCGTCCTTAGATATCGTCACTGCGCTTGTTTCCGTAACCTTCCCCATATCTGTCGCTGTCAGTCTGTGATCTGTCTGTATGTCGTTTTTCGCGCCCTGCTGTCGGGGGGAACGGCTGAGGCCAAACCCCCCTGTTGCGACATTTCACTCTGCATCGCCTCACACGTTCTTATGCAGTGCCCGATGTGGCTGTCTCCCTTTTTTCATTGGTCGGACGTAGGTCTGTCAAAGTTGGCCAGAAGGTCCAACAAAGCTCGGTTCAACTTATCAGTGCCACTTGAGTGGAACACAAACGAAACTCGCAGCAACTAGACGACTGCGGCTGCGATAAACTAGGGGTGGCGCCTGCACGGATGCTGAATGAGTCCGACGTGCCTGGCATTACCACTCTTTGTGAAAAGTGCTGTACAAAACCTCGCGAGAAACTGAAGCCCAAGCTGAACAAGCAGACTCAGATGAGGTCGTCCCACAACACTGACAAATGACAGCCAGTCATCAAGGTTCACCCGATGGTGTGCCCAGGGTGTGCAAGTAGTCTCGGTAGGCCTTGGCGATGGTTGCGATGGCCTTCAAAGCCTGAGTTTCCCACTGTTGTGCATGACGTGCTCGTTGTGCATAGGCACGCCGGTGAGAGCCCGTCCAACGTCGTTCCATCGATGCCTGTGCCGCTTTGTCCGCAGCCTCATTGAGAGCACGGAGCTGCGTAGCGCACAGGCCACCATGAGGTGCCCAGGTGGGCTGTTTGCCATGGGACGGTGTCCAGACAAACTCGACTTCCAACTTGCCGTCGCGAAACTTCTTGATGTAACGCCGAATCGTGTCGAGCAGGAGAGCGTAGTCGAAGCCCTGCTCGCCCTGGATCGCCCGAATCGCCGCCTGGCAGTCGACGACGAGGTAGACCCGACGCCACCGTACCTTGGGAGCCCGCCGTGCAATGTCAATCGCCTCGAGGGCCAACGCAAGCGCGAGAACCTCCATCCTGTACGGGCTCTGATCCTCCAGCCCATCGCCGAAAGCAGCTACCGAGTCAGGATGCTGAACAGCAATGCCCGAGGAGCCCACGCCATCCTTGCTGGAGCCGTCCGTGGCTACGAAGAGGTCCTGCTCGTCTGCGAAGGTGCCGAGGAGCTCCACGAGGTGCTCCTTGAAATCCTGAAGGTCGATGGCCGGCGGAGCTGCCGGCCCGGGTAACACCCCACCTCCATGGCGAAGAGTCGCTCCTGAGCAGTGTGAGCCGGGGGCTGAATGTCGGCCCGCATCGCCTGAAAATGCGTACATGACCACGCGAGGTGAGGCCTGCTGGGGTGGGTGCCACCACACGCACACTTATGTCGAGCATGATCGCTGTTAAAGTTGCCGCCTGCATTGTAGTGCCAATTGGAAGCCCCCGCGCCAATGGAGGCGAGGAGCAACTCTCGGTCACTGCCCGCAGCCCGGAAGCACTCACGGTGGCCTCCGAAAGCGAATTGAGCGTCAGGCGAGGGCGGTGGAAGTCGCAGTCCCACAGCTGCAGCATCATCATCAGTCCTGCGGTTGGGTCGCCACACGCGGCCTGCACGACCCACATAGAGTCGACGGTAGTGGTGCCTGAGCCATTGCAGCAGGACCTGGAAAGACTGGTAACCCACATGCAGCAACCTAAACAAACCCTCAACATCCCAACATTGAAGCACCTTAGTGTCGGCAGAGAGTGCCCACTGCAAGCGTTGCAGCGTCGGCTCCAGCATGGGCAGTGCCTTGATCACATAGCCTTGCAGCTCCGACAGAGGAAGGGCCTCAGTCCAATCCATCGGCTGCACGACAGAGCGCCAGTAGGCCCGCAGGGTGGCCACATCCAAGCAGAATTGGGGGTCCAAGAACCACCCAATCGTCTCATGAAGCAGCACCCTCGCACAACCAAAAGTGGAGAATCGAGCAGTCATGTGGTTGATCTCCTGTCTAATGGCAGTCAGCTCCGCCGCGTCCGGTGCAGCGTAGGCAGCAGCCCACGTGAAGCATGGCACAATTAGCGAGCGCAGCAGGAGCCCAATCGTTCTGTTAGGCAGCCCTAGAGATCGAAGAAGTTGAAGCCGAACCTGCAGTTTGCGAAGTGAGAACTTCAGGAGCCGCCAAGGGCCGTGCTGAGGGACCACCACACCTAAAGTTTCCAGATCCTGCAAGTGCTTGTAGCCGAGAGTCCTAGCAAGAGCAGCAGCCTCCTGACACGACGCCTCAGCAATGATGGCACATTTGGGCAACGAAACCTCAAGTTGCATGGCCCGGTCAAACTGGTTCGAACGCTCCACAGCCAGAGCGAGGTCCTGGAAGGATCCATGACGCCTGAGCAGCAGGACCCGGTCATCGACATAGCCGTAGCCTGTGATGGGCCTGTCGACTTGATCCTCGACGCCAAGGACGTGGCATGCCCACACGTGTGTGACGGCCGCCGCTATTAGCGGGCTGAGAGGACAACCCTGAGGAAGTCCTCTGCTAGGTCGATACCAGTCTTTGCTTAGCGCTCCTTCCAGCGCAAAAATGCGTTGAGATTGCGCGCATGCGCTCGTGAAAAGGCGGACGAGCTCCGGAGGCGCCTTGAGATGGGTCAAGATTGCCTCAGTAGCGCCATACTCCAGGCTGTCGAAAAAGCTGGCGATGTCTTGTTGAGCGACGGCTCGGAAGCCTTGCTGGGTCTCAAAATGGAGTTGTTGTAAAGCTGCAGCCACACTGGTTCCCGGCAAACCGCCTGTGTCTCGAGCGGTGCGCCACGACATGCACCATCCTGCCAGCTGCTCATTGATCAACTTGGCTCCGGCCCGCCAAAGAATGGGGAGCACTGTTATCGGGCGCGATTTGCCGGAGGCTTTCCAGAGGAGGCTGGTCCGTCCGCGGGTCCAGGCACGAGGGATGCGGCCGGTTTGCAAGACGCAGCGCCAGAGCGCTGCGGCGCACTCCCACCAAGAGTCTGGCATCAAGACTAGAGCTGACGCAGGCCACGAGTCTGGGCCAGGAGCTTTGGCATGCATGGTGCCTGTCGCGGCCTTCAGCGCCGCCGCTGTGATGTCAAACACAGCGTCGGTGCTTTCTGGCCTCGGGGTAGCCGCCAAGATCGGGTCAAGGGCAGCTCGAGAGCCAGGTCGGGAGCGCCAGGTTTGATGCCAGATGGCGGCCTGACGATCAACTTCAACAGCAGGGTGTCGGCCAGTCCGCGGGGCCATGGCACTGGCTTGCTCGTGTTCCCATTGAAGGATGGCGTCCGTCCGCTTCTTGATGTAGCTTCGGGCCGCCGTGATGTCACTACGGACGCGGTGTCTCCACTGTGCCTTGGAGGCTTTCCGCTCGGCATCCACGTAAGCTGTAACCAGGTCCGACACAACAGTCAGCATGGCTTGATCGATCACGGTGAAATAAGGCAGCTCGGGCACCAGCTGACGCACACCTCGCAAAGACTTCCAAATGCACTGCTGGAGTTGTCGGTGGTGTGGCGACGCCACTGCAGTCTGAAGGCGAGAGTGGAGACGGAGCAGAGCTCGCAAGCCTGGGGAGCGCTCGGGCCTCTTGCTGGATTTAGGGGTAAGGCTAGGGGCATGGGGATGCCAGTGCTCAGACCGCCTAACTGCACACTCATCAGGATCACACAGGGCGTCCTCAACATTATCAGAAAGCAAAGCCCAGGCAGTCTCGACATCGCAGTCCTCTAAGGCAGCCTGCAAGGCCACCGGGGACCACTCTGCAAAACTTGCAGCCGCCTGCTCCTTAGTGACGTCCGATCGTATCACGCGGCGGCGGGGCCCACGTCTCATCAAGGGAGCGGCCACGTCGTAAGTGTAAGCAACAACCAAGTGATCTGAAGGGCCCTCATGATGAGCGACCGTCTGAGCTGGGAGTTGAGCATGCTGAATCGCGAAGTCGATCCGTCTTCTGCGCGATCCTTGATAGACAGGCCCAGTAGGCTGCAATGCCGCTGCAGGGGCACACGAGTCTCCGCAGCTGACCTGCCCAGATGCAAAGTACTCAAGCAAGACTTGGTGGCCCGGCTCCAAATTGAAATCCCCAAGTATCAAGAAGCGAAAACCTGCATGCAACGACTGCTGGAGAAGGTCTTCGGCTTGTCCGGCGGCTGTGGGCTCATCCCCTGCCTGTAGGTACGCGCCGACAAGGAGGATGGGCTCCATATTGCCGGCAGCATTGGCACAATCCAACAGCCCCGCTACGTAACGACCACTGGCTTCCTCGGTGTGGAGACGGATCTGCCGAAGAGGATGGGCGCTGAGGAGCGCCACTTTGCAAGTGCCCTGCAGGGGTTCGCTCAAGAGACAATGCCAGCCTAAGGATTTCCACGAACTGCAAAAGCTGACAGAGGACCATACCGGGACATCGACTTCGGGAAGGACCAAGACATCAGCAGGCTGGTCCTGGAGATACTGATCAATGCGCTCCTGCACGGAACCGAACTTCTTCCAAACCTCAGCCGAGACGAACTCCTGCGAGACCTTGCAGAAGAGGGAAGTGGAAGCCTTGGGTTGGATCCTGGTAGCCTGTGCCAAGCCCTTGGGCCTACCAATGTCCTCGCCATGGCTAGCAACCTGAAAAACCCTAGCGTCAAGGAACCTTACGAAGTTGCCGGCCTTGACAGGCACTCGCTGGCGCACCGCCTTATCGGAAGGCTGCGGCTCATCCTTGGGAGCATCCTTGCAGAACTCAATGAGGAGGACGCTGTGTCGCTTCCCGGAGGCTTGCAGGAGGGTCTTAGCAGTGCTAAGTTGTCCTTTGCCGCAATGGATGACGGCCTTGAAGAGGTCCGTGCAGGCCTCTAGCTTTGAAGCCAGCACCTCGTAGCGAACTAGATCGAAATCCCAATCCTGCTGCCGGAGCTCGACCTCATCAGTCGGCTCGCGCCGGCGGTTCACAACAGACCACCCCTCCTCCTGCTTGGGCGGGGCGGTGGGCTGGGCTTCGGCCTGACCCTTGCCGCGATCAGGGCCCTTACCCTTACCTTTCCCTTTGTCGGGATGACCTCCTTTTCCTTTGCCTTGCGAAGCAGAGGGTGCGGCAGGGGGAGCCGCAGGTGCGGGCCCGGCCGGTGCACCTGCGGCCTTTTTGTTGGTAGCGGCCTTGACACGCCGGCGCGCCCTGGCACTTGTGGGCTGCGTCTTGAGAGGAAGCTGCCCCAAGGATTGTTGCACGGCCTGCTCGACAATGGTCTTGATGACCTGCTTGATCGAATCAAGAAGCCCCGGGCCCAGGAAGCTGAGGGCCTCAAGCCCCTTCCATCCCTTGGGACCCGGGTGCGACGCCGCACCCACCCTGACTCCGGCAAAGGGGTTGCCAGACCAACAGGAGGAACGCTGGGCAAAACAAGGTCGGCTCAAAACCTGCCACACACTTGCAAAGGTCGTGCTTTGGGAAGGGCTCGGGCGGCCTGCCCACGTCCAGCACGCAAGGCCGGCACCGCACCAAGTGGCATCGGCAGGTGTACGGCCATCACAGGATGGATCGGCCTGGCTGTGAGCAGCTGGCAACGCAAACCGGCGAGCAGAGCAATCGAAGTGGAGAGCCTGACCCAAGAGCCCGGGGCACTCGCCACACACAGCGGAGCTGTGAGGCGAAACCTGAAAACTTGCATTTGCGAAATCACTGGTATCACTGAAATACGTGGCTGCACACAGCTGACAAACCAGGCCGGGGCTGATGCCCTGCCTCACCTTAGGGTGGAGGGTCGCATCGCTCGACCCAAGCCGCGTGGCACAAACAAAAGACCCAAAGTCCCAGTCGCAGTCCGCTACACCCAGAACCCAAGGGGGGCGGGGGGACCTAGAACCCAAAGGGGGCAAGGGAGAAAAATCGGCAGGTGCACGGCCGTCACCGGATGGATTGGCCTGGCTGTGAGCATTTGGCACCGCAACGGCATCGCAACAGAAGGAATCGAAGTGGAGAGCCTCACCTAAGAGCCCAGGGCACTTGTCACACGCAGCGGAGGTGCGAGGGTTGGCAGCATGAGAAACCTGAAAACTTGCAGTTGCGAAATCACTGAAAGACGTGGTTGCGCACAGCTGACAAACCAGGCTGGGGCTGATGCCATGCCTCACCTGAGCGTGGAGTGTCGCGTCACTCGACCCAAGTCGCGTGGTACCAACTGAAGACCCCAAGTCCCAGCCGCAGCCCGCTACACCCAGAACCCAAGGGGGGCGGGGGGACCTAGAACCCAAAGGGGGCAAGGGAGAAAGGCAGCAGCATGGCGACGACCATGAGCCGCTACGCCCCACACCGCGCTGGCAGACGTTGTTGAGGAACTGGCCGCCACAATCAGCTTCCATGGCGCTCCGCACGGGCGCTTTGCACTGACTACAGAGGGGCCCAGAAGGGCCTGTAAAATTTGGGCGGAGTTCTGGCGCCTCCTCCGCTGGCTGTTTGATGCTTTCTTGTTCACGCTGTCTTGTTTGTTCTGGAGGTTCTGGGGTCCTCTCCCCTTTATTTTTAGGGATCGCGAACTCACAAACCACGGTGTGGAAGTACTGGATCGCTTCGAACACGTGGAAGGACTGGCCGCCATCGAAACCATCGTCGCCGCCGTCGCCGCCGGCCGCCCACAGCAGCTCAGCCTCGCCGGGGCCACGCGACAGCATGTCGCCATCGCCCGCGCCGTCCTGTCCAGAGTCGCCTTCAGGAGCACCACTCTGCCTCGCATTCTCAAGCGCAGGACGGTCAGGGAGGTCGCCTGCATGAACACTTTCTTCCTCCGTCTGCGCAGGGCCGCCATCATGGCTCGCACCCGCGCCTGCTGTGGCTTCATCCACACCCACACACTGGCTGAAGCCTCATGCTCAAGGGCCCATAGCACCGCGAAGGTCCATGAGCCGCTCCAAGCATGTCTCGTTGCCCTGAACCACACTTCAAGGCCCTCGGCGCTCCCTTCTTGGAGCTTCCTGCAAGCAGCCGCACACATTGCAGCCCTCACGTCGCTGCATTTTCTAAGCTTCCCTCCCGTACCCACAACGGCGATGGAATCGGTGGTCCATGCCTGCTTCGAGCCACCACCCTCAGGCTTGCCCTCAAGCCCAATGATGGTGCTGGTCAGCAGCGTTCCGCTGAGGGGTTGAGGCCCCGCCAGCAGATCCTCCTTTTCAAAGTAGTATCGGTATTTCATGGCCATGCCTCCCGAAGACGCCATGGGAGCAGCAACGCAAGGACACTCTCAGCAGCTGCCTCAACAGCCCCCGCTTTGGACCTCTTGGCGGTAGTGTCCTCGAGCCAAAGCTTTCATTGGTCGGACGTAGGTCTGTCAAAGTTGGCCAGAAGGTCCAACAAAGCTCGGTTCAACTCAACAGTGCCACTTGAGTGGAACACAAACGAAACTCGCAGCAACTAGACGAATGCGGCTGCGATAAACTAGGGGTGGCGCCTGCACGGATGCTGAATGAGTCCGACGTGCCTGGCATTACCACTCTTTGTGAAAAGTGCTGTACAAAACCTCGCGAGAAACTGAAGCCCAAGCTGAACAAGCAGACTCAGATGAGGTCGTCCCACAACACTGACAAATGACAGCCAGTCATCAAGGTTCACCCGATGGTGTGCCCAGGGTGTGCAAGTAGTCTCGGTAGGCCTTGGCGATGGCTGCGATGGCCTTCAAAGCCTGAGTTTCCCACTGTTGTGCATGACGTGCTCGTTGTGCATAGGCATGCCGGTGAGAGCCCGTCCAACGTCGTTCCATCGATGCCTGTGCCGCTTTGTCCGCAGCCTCATTGAGAGCACGGAGCTGCGTAGCGCACAGGCCACCATGAGGTGCCCAGGTGGGCTGTTTGCCATGGGACGGTGTCCAGACAAACTCGACTTCCAACTTGCCGTTGCGAAACTTCTTGATGTAACGCCGAATCGTGTCGAGCAGGAGAGCGTAGTCGAAGCCCTGCTCGCCCTGGATCGCCCGAATCGCCGCCTGGCAGTCGACGACGAGGTAGACCCGACGCCACCGTACCTTGGGAGCCCGCCGCGCAATGTCAATCGCCTCGAGGGCCAACGCAAGCGCGAGAACCTCCATCCTGTACGGGCTCTGATCCTCCAGCCCATCGCCGAAAGCAGCTACCGAGTCAGGATGCTGAACAGCAATGCCCGAGGAGCCCACGCCATCCTTGCTGGAGCCGTCCGTGGCTACGAAGAGGTCCTGCTCGTCTGCGAAGGTGCCGAGGAGCTCCACGAGGTGCTCCTTGAAATCGTGAAGGTCGATGGCCGGCGGAGCTGCCGGCCCGGGTAACACCCCACCTCCATGGCGAAGAGTCGCTCCTGAGCAGTGTGAGCCGGGGGCTGAATGTCGGCCCGCATCGCCTGAAAATGCGTACATGACCACGCGAGGTGAGGCCTGCTGGGGCGGGTGCCACCACACGCACACTTGTGTCGAGCATGATCGCTGTTAAAGTTGCCGCCTGCATTGTAATGCCAATTGGAAGCCCCCGCACCAATGGAGGCGAGGAGCAACTCTCGGTCACTGCCCGCAGCCCGGAAGCACTCACGGTGGCCTCCGAAAGCGAATTGAGCGTCACGCGAGGGCGGTGGAAGTACGTCGCAGTCCCACAGCTGCAGCATCATCATCAGTCCTGCGGTTGGGTCGCCACACGCGGCCTGCACGACCCACATAGAGTCGACGGTAGTGGTGCCTGAGCCATTGCAGCAGGACCTGGAAAGACTCGTAACCCACATGCAGCAACCTAAGGGAACCCTCAACATCCCAACATTGAAGCACCTTAGTGTCGGCAGAGAGTGCCCACTGCAAGCGTTGCAGCGTCGGCTCCAACATGGGCAGTGCCTTGATCACATAGCCTTGCAGCTCCGACAGAGGAAGGGCCTCAGTCCAATCCATCGGCTGCAAGACAGAGCGCCAGTAGGCCCGCAGGGTGGCCACATCCAAGCAGAATTGGGGGTCCAAGAACCACCCGATCGTCTCATGAAGCAGGACCCTCGCGCAACCAAAAGTGGAGAATCGAGCAGTCATGTGGTTGATCTCCTGTCTGATGGCAGTCAGCTCCGCCGCGTCCGGTGCAGCGTAGGCAGCAGCCCACGTGAAGCATGGCACAATTAGCGAGCGCAGCAGGAGCCCAATCGTTCTGTTAGGCAGCCCTAGCGATCGAAGAAGTTGAAGCCGAACTTGCAGTTTGCGAAGTGAGAACTTCAGGAGCCGCCAAGGGCCGTGCTGAGGGACCACCACACCTAAGGTTTCCAGATCCTGCAGGTGCTTGTAGCCGAGAGTCCTAGCAAGAGCAGCAGCCTCTTGACACGACGCCTCAGCAATGATGGCACATTTGGGCAACGAAACCTCAAGTTGCATGGCCCGGTCAAACTGGTTCGAACGCTCCACAGCCAGAGCGAGGTCCTGGAAGGATCCATGACGCCTGAGCAGCAGGACCCGGTCATCGACATAGCCGTAGCCTGTGATGGGCCTGTCGACTTGATCCTCGACGCCAAGGACGTGGCATGCCCACACGTGTGTGACGGCCGCCGCTATTAGCGGGCTGAGAGGACAACCCTGAGGAAGTCCTCTGGTAGGTCGATACCAGTCTTTGCTTAGCGCTCCTTCCAGCGCAAAAATGCGTTGAGATTGCGCGCATGCGCTCGTGAAAAGGCGGACGAGCTCCGGAGGCGCCTTGAGATGGGTCAAGATTGCCTCAGTAGCGCCATACTCCAGGCTGTCGAAAAAGCTGGCGATGTCTTGTTGAGCGACGGCTCGGAAGCCTTGCTGGGTCTCAAAATGGAGTTGTTGTAAAGCTGCAGCCACACTGGTTCCCGGCAAACCGCCAGTGTCTCGAGCGGTGCGCCACGACATGCACCATCCTGCCAGCTGCTCATTGATCAACTTGGCTCCGGCCCGCCAAAGAATGGGGAGCACTGTTATCGGGCGCGATTTGCCGGAGGCTTTCCAGAGGAGGCTGGTCCGTCCGCGGGTCCAGGCACGAGGGATGCGGCCGGTTTGCAAGACGCAGCGCCAGAGGGCTGCGGCGCACTCCCACCAAGAGTCTGGCATCAAGACCAGAGCTGACGCAGGCCACGAGTCTGGGCCAGGAGCTTTGGCATGCATGGTGCCTGTCGCGGCCTTCAGCGCCGCCGCTGTGATGTCAAACACAGCGTCGGTGCTTTCTGGCCTCGGGGTAGCCGCCAAGATCGGGTCAAGGGCAGCTCGAGAGCCAGGTCGGGAGCGCCAGGTTTGATGCCAGATGGCGGCCTGACGATCAACTTCAACAGCAGGGTGTCGGCCAGTCCGCGGGGCCATGGCACTGGCTTGCTCGTGTTCCCATTGAAGGATGGCGTCCGTCCGCTTCTTGATGTAGCTTCGGGCCGCCGTGACGTCACTACGGACGCGGTGTCTCCACTGTGCCTTGGAGGCTTTCCGCTCGGCATCCACGTAAGCTGTAACCAGGTCCGACACAACAGTCAGCATGGCTTGATCGATCACGGTGAAGTAAGGCAGCTCGGGCACCAGCTGACGCACACCTCGCAAAGACTTCCAAATGCACTGCTGGAGTTGTCGGTGGTGTGGCGACGCCACTGCAGTCTGAAGGCGAGAGTGGAGACGGAGCAGAGCTCGCAAGCCTGGGGAGCGCTCGGGCCTCTTGCTGGATTTAGGGGTAAGGCTAGGGGCATGGGGATGCCAGTGCTCAGACCGCCTAACTGCACACTCATCAGGATCACACAGGGCGTCCTCGGCACTATCAGAAAGCAAAGCCCAGGCAGTCTCGACATCGCAGTCCTCTAAGGCAGCCTGCAAGGCCACCGGGGACCACTCTGCAAAACTTGCAGCCGCCTGCTCCTTAGTGACGTCCGATCGTATCACGCGGCGGCGGGGCCCACGTCTCATCAAGGGAGCGGCCACGTCGTAAGTGTAAGCAACAACCAAGTGATCTGAAGGGCCCTCATGATGAGCGACCGTCTGAGCCGGGAGCTGAGCATGCTGAATCGCGAAGTCGATCCGTCTTCTGCGCGATCCTTGATAGACAGGCCCAGTAGGCTGCAATGCCGCTGCAGGGGCACACGAGTCTCCGCAGCTGACCTGCCCAGATGCAAAGTACTCAAGCAAGACTTGGTGGCCCGGCTCCAAATTGAAATCCCCAAGTATCAAGAAGCGAGAACCTGCATGCAACGACTGCTGGAGGAGGTCTTCGGCTTGTCCGGCGGCTGTGGGCTCATCCCCTGCCTGTAGGTACGTGCCGACAAGGAGGATGGGCTCCATATTGCCGGCAGCATTGGTACAATCCAACAGCCCCGCTACGTAACGACCACTGGCTTCCTCGGTGTGGAGACGGATCTGCCGAAGAGGATGGGCGCTGAGGAGCGCCACTTTGCAAGTGCCCTGCAGGGGTTCGCTCAAGAGACAATGCCAGCCTAAGGATTTCCACGAACTGCAAAAGCTGACAGAGGACCATGCCGGGACATCGACTTCGGGAAGGACCAAGACATCAGCAGGCTGGTCCTGGACAACGTGGTGGCAACCGAAAGGTTCAGAAACACTGCGATGCGCGAGCGACTTTTCGAAAGTGTGCCAAGGCCCGGGCAAAATGATCAAGCTCAAGAGTGCGCCGCGGGCTGAGGGGAACCTCCTTCCGATACTTCGCCTCAAGCTGAGTCAGCTTTTGAATCCTAGCCTCTACATTAGCAGTGCACACAGAGCCTCGGCAGATTTCAAGATGGCGCTCAAGCTTTTTGCGCTCAGTCAAAGGAGTCCCACAGGACCGACAGCACCATGCAAACTGGAAACGGAAGCCCTTAGCCCTTTTACGTTTCTTGTCCTCTTTGCGCACGGGCTGCGGGAGGCGCAGTGTGTCCCAGTCACCTGCAGGCGGTGCAGCAGCATGCCTCTGCTCGCTGTGGGTAGCACGCGTGGTTGCCGCCTTTAAAGTACGCGCCTCCCCCTCGCCACACCTTCCAGGAGATGCGGGGATGCGCATTGGTGCGATGGTTCCGAAGATCACGTGCTATCCGGTCTCGGCCGGTTGAAGTTGCAGCTTCGAGGGAAATCCCCCAACTACAAAATCTACAGGTCCAGTAGGCTTCCTGGTCAGGTGACAGTGGGGTAACCACAGACAGCGCAGGCTTGTTGCCTGTACCTGTAGGAGTCTCCCCTGGGTGGTGGGCAGCATAGTGGCTTCGGAGGGTCGACTGTGCTTTGGCATCATGGTTATCCTTGGCTGGGGTCTTTAAAAGGACAATGGCGGCATCTGGCAAAGCCGGCTCGGCACCACTGAAACATGAGAGGGCGACCTCGAGGACGCTTCACCTGAGGCTGCTCAGGAGGAGGTTCCACCTCGACCATAGGCTCCGAGCGAGCCGGCGGTGGTCCTGCACAAGATGCAACCGAAGACGCGGTGCGGAGGCGCTTGTTCCAACTGCCAACAGACCTGACCTTGCTGCTGCTGCCGGCCTGGTGACTTGCTGGGGCGAGAAAGCGCGAACCCTGACCTCGGCCGCCCTTGGCACTCCGGGCAGAGGCTGCACTGGGTTTGCGTTTGGTGCTCCGCGAGCGTTCCGTGCGGAGGTCCGCGGCTCGCGTGGCCCGGCCGCAGCTGCTGCCTGAGTCAGTCGCAAGCTCCGACATGCCGCCGACGAGGAAGCCTCCGTTCGGATCTGCGTCGACTTCAAGGAGCTCTTTGGGGTAGTCATCGCCCGTAGGCTCCAAGTAATCGAAATGATTGGAAGAATAAAAGACGCAATGCGTTTTCGAATGCCACCGTTTGCCGTAGGCAACAACAGGAAAGGCAGGGTCCTCAGGGACGAGGACGACCTTGATTTTGCACAGTTTGCACAGTGCTTTAAGCTCGATATCACCTGAGAAAGATGCCGGCTTCGCAACTTCGGTGACAAAGGCAGCCCAGCTGGGAAGCGGCTTGCCTGTGGGCCCTTTGCAGCCGTCAGCCTTCCAATCCGCCTCATATCACTCGGCATGTGCCTGGAAGTGTGTTGCGACGCGAGCACGCAGCTCCAAGTGATGAAAGCTCTCCTCACTGCGTCCACGGTTAAGGGCACTAGCAATGGAGCGGTACATGCAGTTGCCATCCTTATCCTGAGGCACAAGCTTTGTGCCTGTAGGGGCTTGCCGAAGAAGAGCTTTTTGACGCTTGGGAGGGGACTGCGGCTTCTGTGCAGAGGCGTCCGCGGCGCCGTCCATGGCAGCATCGGGCTGCGAGGCCGCAGGAATCTCGACCGTGACAGGCACCGGGCTGAACGGAGTGTCGGGCTTAACAAAGGGCACTGAAGCACCGTGGATGGGGCGCTGCTTGACCTTTTCACCTTTGGGAGGGGCCAGGCGGGCCCAAGCAATGTGTGTGTCCTTGGCGTTCGGGTCAGAACCAGCTTTATCTACCTCAACGGCAATAGGCACAAGGTCTGTCTCGTTGCCCCGAACACAGGCACCCCGGAAGATGAAGTTCTTGGCGCCGTTCTTGCGAACCTGCCTGATGATGCTAAGGTCATTGAACAAGGGCTCCAAGACAGCAGTAGCCTGTTCCATGTCGAGGACGGCAGGCAGGCCTCAAGGATCCAGATTCGCGGGATGAGGGTCTTGGCATCCGCATGGTGCCGACTTCCGAGATTGGAGCCACGAAACCCCAGTACGAAACCCCAAAGCCCCCTTAGCTCGCAATGCCCGGGCAAGGTAGTCAGCACTGTGCTCCGATGGATTACGGGTGATCCACTGCGCATATTGCGAGTTGGCTGCAGCCTTCGGCGCCGAAATGAAAATGCCGCCCGTGCCCGACTGGGCGAGCAAAGTTGGAGCATCAGGCTCAGGTACCCTAATGACCCCAAAAACCTGTCGCCGGTTGCCGGGCAGCACTTCCTCAGAAAGCTTGAAGGCATCGACAATGTGAATGCGAAAGGCAGCTGCCTCCTCGCCATGGCTAGCAACCTGAAAAACCCTGGCGTCAAGGAACCTTACGAAGTTGCCGGCCTTGACAGGCACTCGCTGGCGCACCGCCTTATCGGAAGGCTGCGGCTCATCCTTGGGAGCATCCTTGCAGAACTCAATGAGGAGGACGCTGTGGCGCTTCCCGGAGGCTTGCAGGAGGGTCTTAGCAGTGCTAAGTTGTACTTTGCCGCAATGGATGACGGCCTTGAAGAGGTCCGTGCAGGCCTCTAGCTTTGAAGCCAGCACCTCGTAGCGAACTAGATCGAAATCCCAATCCTGCTGCCGGAGCTCGACCTCATCACTTGGCTCGCGCCGGCGGTTCACAACAGACCACCCCTCCTCCTGCTTGGGCGGGGCGGTGGGCTGGGCTTGGGCCTGACCCTTGCCGCGATCAGGGCCCTTACCCTTACCTTTCCCTTTCCCTTTGTCGGCATGACCTCCTTTTCCTTTGCCTTGCGAAGCAGAGGGTGCGGCAGGGGGAGCCGCAGGTGCGGGCCCGGCCGGTGCACCTGCGGCCTTTTTGTTGGTAGCGGCTTTGCGAAGCTTAGCCTTGACACGCCGGCGCGCCCTGGCACTTGTGGGCTGCGTCTTGAGAGGAAGCTGCCCCAAGGATTGTTGCACGGCCTGCTCGACAATGGTCTTGATGACCTGCTTGATCGAATCAAGAAGCCCCGGGCCTAGGAAGCTGAGGGCCTCAAGCCCCTTCCATCCCTTGGCACCCGGGTGCGACGCCTCACCCACCCTGACTCCGGCAAAGGGGTTGCCAGACCAACAGGAGGAACGCTGGGCAAAACAAGCTCGGCTCAAAACCTGCCACACACTTGCAAAGGTCGTGCTTTGGGAAGGGCTCGGGCGGCCTGCCCCCGTCCAGCAAGGCCGGCACCGCACCAAGTGGCATCGGCAGGTGCACGGCCATCACAGGATGGATCGGCCTGGCTGTGAGCAGCTGGCAACGCAAACCGGCGAGCAGAGCAATCGAAGTGGAGAGCCTGACCTAAGAGCTCAGGGCACTCGCCACACACAGCGGAGCTGTGAAGCGAAACCTGACAACTTGCATTTGCGAAATCACTGGTATCACTGAAATACGTGGCTGCACACAGCTGACAAACCAGGCCGGGGCTGATGCCCTGCCTCACCTTAGGGTGGAGGGTCGCATCGCTCGACCCAAGTCGCGTGGCACAAACAAAAGACCCGAAGTCCCAGTCGCAGTCCGCTACACCCAGAACCCTAGGGGGGCGGGGGGACCTAGAACCCAAAGGGGACAAGGGAGAAAAATCGGCAGGTGCACGGCCGTCACCGGATGGATTGGCCTGGCTGTGAGCATTTGGCACCGCAACGGCATCGCAACAGAAGGAATCGAAGTGGAGAGCCTCACCTAAGAGCCCAGGGCACTTGTCACACGCAGCGGAGGTGCGAGGGTTGGCAGCATGAGAAACCTGAAAACTTGCAGTTGCGAAATCACTGGCATCACTGAAAGACGTGGTTGCACACAGCTGACAAACCAGGTTGGGGCTGATGCCATGCCTCACCTGAGCGTGGAGTGTCGCGTCACTCGACCCAAGTCGCGTGGTACTAACTGAAGACCCCAAGTCCCAGCCGCAGCCCGCTACACGGGACCTAGAACCCAAAGGGGGCAAGGGAGAAAGGCAGCAGCATGGCGACGACCATGAGCCGCTACGCCCCACACCGCGCCAATCAGCTTCCATGGCGCTCCGCACGGGCGCTTTGCACTGACTACAGAGGGGCCCAGGAGGGCCGGTAAAATTTGGGCGGAGTTCTGGCGCCTCCTCCGCTGGCTGTTTGATGCTTTCTTGTTCACGCAGTCTTGTTTGTTCTGGAGGTCCTGGGGTCCTCTCCGCTTTATTTTTAGGGAACGCGAACTCACAAACCACGGTGTGGAAGTACTGGATCGCTTCGAACACGTGGAAGGACTGGCCGCCATCGAAACCATCGTCGCCGCCGTCGCCGCCAGCCGCCCACAGCAGCTCAGCCTCGCTGGGGCCACGCGACAGCATGTCGCCATCGCCCGCGCCGTCCTGTCCAGAGTCGCCTTCAGGAGCACCACTCTGCCTCGCATTCTCAAGCGCAGGACGGTCAGGGAGGTCGCCTGCATGAACACTTTCTTCCTCCGTCTGCGTAGGGCCGCCATCATGGCTCGCACCCGCGCCTGCTGTGGCTTCATCCACACCCACACTGGCTGAAGCCTCATGCTCAAGGGCCCATAGCACCGCGAAGGTCCATGAGCCGCTCCAACTTAAGCATGTCTCGTTGCCCTGAACCACACTTCAAGGCACCCGGCGCTCCCTTCTTGGAGCTTCCTGCAAGCAGCCGCACACTTTGCAGCCCTCACGAAGGAATCGGTGGTCCATGCCTGCTTCGAGCCACCACCCTCAGGCTTGCCCTCAAGCCCAATGATGGTGCTGGTCAGCAGCATTCCGCTGAGGGGTTGAAGCCCCGCCAGCAGATCCTCCTGTTCAAAGTAGCATTGGTATTTCATGGCCATGCCTAACGAAGATGGCGCCATGGGAGCAGCAACGCAAGGACACGCTCAGCAGCTGCCTCAACAGCCCCCGCTTTGGACCTCTTGGCGGTAGTGTCCTCGAGCCAAAGCTTTCATTGGTCGGATAAAATGCCAACCTCGCTGGCCAAGAAGGTCCAACTAGGCACGAGTCGCTTCGTCAGAACACCGCAACTCACGTTGAGAAGACGGTAGAACAAGCACTGCCAGTATGGACAACTGTACGATGGCACGCAAAGCAGTCACAACTAGAGCTAGTCGTCGCCACGAGGAAGTAGACGAAGAAGTGCCACCACGGAGTGGAAGCACTCAGCCATCATTGCGCTTCTGGGCGGGTGCCCAAGGTCTGCAGGTAGTCATGGTACGCCTTGCCGATCCTAGCCGTAGACCGCAAAGCCTGAGATTCCCAAAGTTGTGCATTGCGAGCTCCCTGGGCATGCGCATGCCTTCTGGAGCCACTCCACCGCTGTCCCATGGAAGCTGCAGCCGCCTTGTCCGCCGCCTCGTTGAGGGCCCTGAGCCGAGCGGCCGAAAGCCCAAGCGGCGGGGTCCACCCAAGCTTTTTGTCATGCGACGGCGTCCAGATGAACATGACCTCGAGCTGGCCGTCGCGAAGCTTCTTGAGGTAACCACGAATAGTGTCGAGCAAAAGCGCGTAGTCGAAGCCGTTGTTGCTCTGGATCGCCCGAATCGCAGCCTGGCAGTCCACGACGAGGAAGAGCCGACGCCATTGCACCAAAGAGCCGGGAGAAGAAGCCTGGATCACAGCGATCACGGCCTCGAGTGCCAAGGCGATGGTCTGCACCTCCATCCTGTAGGGGGTTTGGTCCTCCAGTCCATCGCCACAGGCAGCAACCGTGTCAGGATGCTGGATGGCGACACCCGAGGAGCCCACGCCGTCCTTGCTCGAGCCGTCCGTGGCCAAGTAGAGGTCGCGGTCCGCAGCGTAAGTGCCGAGGAGGTCGACGAGGTGCTCCATCGATGTCTACCGCCTGCGGGGCCGCCGGATAGCAGCCCACCACCATGGCAAAGAGGCGCTCCTGCGCAGTGTTTCTGGGGAGCTGAACGTCAGCCCGCAGACCACGAAAATGAGGGCAAGCCCAAACCAGGTGAGGTCGGCTTGGGCGAGCAGCACCGCATGCACAGATGTGCCGTTGATGCCCATCGTCCAGCGTTGAAGCGCCAGTTGGAGGTCCCCGCACCGATGGAGGCCAAAATCAGATTTCGGTCCATTACCTGCATAGTGAAAGCACTCGCGGTGGCCGCACGCGAAGGTCGGGGTAGACAAAGGCCCACAGCAAGCTCCCGGGTGTCATCACGGCGTGCAGGGGCCCACACTCGCGCAGTCTTTCCAACGTAGAGCTGACGATGGTGGTGCTGAAGCCATTGCAGCAGGACCTGAAAGGATTCGTGACCCACCCACAAGTGCCTGGTGTGGCCTTCAGCATCGCAGCACTGAAGAACACGAGCATCGGCCGAGAGCCACCACTTCAGTCGCTGCAGGGTCGGGGCCAACATGGGGAGCACCTTGAGCACACAGCCCTGGAGTTCTGAAAGGGGCAGAGCCTCGGTCGCACCACGGAGCGCCAGTAGGCACGCAGCGTGGCCACATCCAAGTTGTATTGGGGATCAAAGAACCAACCAACGACCTCACACAACAAGACTCTGGCAGCCCCTGCGGTCGCAAAGCGGGTCATCATGTAGTTGATTTCATGCTGAATGGCAGCCATGTCTGGAACTTCCGCAGCAGCGTAGGCAGCGGCCCAGGTGAAGCACGGCACGATCAAGAAGCGCAGTAGGAGCCTACGAGCCTACGAGCATGCTAGGGAGCCCTAGGGATCGCAAAAGCCTAAGCCTGACCTGCAGCTTGCGCAAAGAAAACTTCAGAAGGCGCCAAGGGCCCTGCAGAGGTGCAACAATGCCAAGAGTTTCCAAGTCTTGCTCATGCTTATAGCCTAGGGCTGCTGCGAGCTCAGCTGCCTCAGTGTTCGAGGCCTCAGCAATGATGGCGCATTTGGGCAAGGAGACCTCCAGCTGCATTGCTTGGTCAAAGCGGTTGGGCCGTTCCACGGCGTAACGCAGCTCCACAAACGAACCGTGCGCCCTAAGCAGAAGAACCCTATCATCTACATAACTATATCCGGTGATCGGCAGAGCGCTGGCGTCCTCCGGGCCTAAGACAAAACATGACCAGGCATGAGTCACAGCAGCAGAGATGAGTGGGCTTAGAGGGCAGCCCTGTGGAAGCCCACGGGTGGGCTGAGATGCCACCCCTCACTGAGGGCACGTTCCAGAGCAAAGACCCGTTGGGATTGCGAGCACACGTTCAGCTTGATGAACTCCGGCGGCGCCCTAAGGTGCGTGAGGATCTCAGCTGTCAGGTCATGTTCCAGACCGTCAAAGAAGCTTGCCACGTCTTGCGGAGCAGCAGCCTTGTAACCTCGGGCGGCCTCGTACCTAAGTTGTTGCAAAGCAGTGGCGACACACGTGCCAGGGAGCCCACCTGTGTCCCGAGAGGTGCGCCAAGAAGCACACCACGAGGAAAGTTGGCTGTTGAGCAGCTTAGCACCTGCCCTCCACATCACCGGGAGCACTGTGATTGGCCGAGACTTGCCCGAGGCCTTCCACAACAGGCTGGTGCGACCGCGGGTCCACGCTTGAGGGACATGACCAGTTTGAAGGACCAAGCGCCAGAGCTCAGCGGCCCTCTCCCACCACACATCTGGCATGAGAATCAGCGATGCTGCGGGCCACGAATCAGGCCGCGGTGCCTTGGCATGCATGGCGCCGGCAGCGGCCTTCAGAAAACAGTGTCGGGACATGCAGGGCGAGGGATGGAGTCCAAGATGGGTGCCAGTGCGGCACGAGAGCTGGGCCGAGATTGCCAGGCCCGGTGCCAGATGGCAGCTTGTCTATCAACCTCTACAGCAGGGTGTCGGCCCGACTGGGGAGCCATGGCACTGGCTTGCTCATGCTCCCACTGAAGCACAGCATCAGCTCGGCGCTTGATGTAGCTGCGAGCGGCCGCGATGTCGCCACGCACTTGGTGCCGCCACTGGGCTTTGGAGGCCTGCCTTTCAAAGGTCGCGTAGGCAGACACTAAGCTTGAGACGATGGTCAACATGTGGGAGTCGATGACGTTCAAGTGCGGGAGCTCAGGCACGAGCTGGCGCACACCACGCAAGGACTGCCAGATGCGTTTTTGGACCTGCCTATTGTGCGGGGAGGCCACCGACGTTTGGAGGCGAGAGTGCAGCTTTAGCAAGGCCCGCAGGCCGGCAGAGCGCTCAGGTCTCTTGCTGGGTTTAGGCGCAATAATGGTTAGGAGTTTCAGGCTGCCAGTGTGCCGAGCGCCGAACAGCACCGTCATCAGGAAGGCACAGCACGTCCTCGGCACAATTCGAGAGTAAAGCCCATGCAGTCTCGACATCGTGCTGCGCCAGGGCAGCATGAAAGGCCTCAGGGGACCAAGCAGCAAAGCACACGGCAGCTTGCTCCTTAGTGAGGTCTGACCTGAAGGCACGCCGGCGGGGGCCACGTCTGAGCAGGGGGGCCGCCACATCGTAGGTGTAGTCGTCGTCGTATAGCTAGTAGTGATAGTAGGAGTATACTCCATATAGTCGCCCCTGTCGTCGTCGTAGCAGTCATACTGCCATATCGTTTCAGTATATAGTAGCATCAGGTATTCAAAAACGGTCTAACCACCCATCCACACAACCATGGCTCATCAATAAACCGCCCATCGGACCCATGCATGCTGGCCCGCCCAATCACTCAGCACTACATTCAGCCACCGTCCCTGCCACCAATCCAGCGAATATGCACACACACTCACACAGACACAAGAGCCAAAGCGTTGGTGTGCGCGAGGCAGCTGAGACACCGACTTCACTCGTCATCCACAGTCATTCGGCGATTTTTCCTTTCCTTCTCCGGCATCTTTTCGACCATGGACTTTCGCATGGCCGAGTCTTTCCAAGCGGCCGAAATCTGAGCAAAGCTATGCCCTGCCAGCTTTCCTTGCTGGCAGAACATCGTCCATGCCTCTTTCACCGGCTGCTTGCCGGTCGCAGCCGCTGCCCAACTCTTTGCCCGATGAAGACATGCATTATGCGAACAAAGGATATCTGATCGGATCTGCAGGCCTCATCCTCTTGCTCCGCCTGGTGCCCCGAGGCCTGGCGATTCAAGTTATTTGGAACTCAAAGCACACCGCCCATGACCTGGCCCTTTTGCGTAGTATGATACTAAGTACTCTATAGTAGCATAATAAATAGTAGTATTGCAGTATAGTAGTGGTGGTAGTAGTATAGTATGGTAGTGTGTAGTGGTAGTAAACAGTATAAACGGACAGGAGTTATAATAATAGTAATATAGTAGCAGTATATATATATATATAGTGTAGTATAGTAGTAGTAGTAGTAGTAGTAGTAGTAGTAGTAGTAGTAGTAGTAGTAGTAGTAGTAGTAGTAGTAGTAGCACGAGTAGTAGAAGTGGTAGTGGTAGTGGTAGTGGTAGTGGTAGTAGTAGTAGTAGTAGTAGTAGTAGTAGTAGTAGTAGCACGAGTAGTAGAAGTGGTAGTGGTAGTGGTAGTGGTAGTGGTAGTGGTCGTGGTAGTGGTAGTGGTATAGTGGTAGTGGTAGTGGTAGCGGTAGTGGTAGTGGTAGTGGTAGTGGTAGTAGTAGTATTAGTATTAGTAGTAGTATAGTATAGTAGTAGTAGTAGTAGTAGTAGTAGTAGTAGTAGTAGTAGTAGTAGTAGTAGTAGTAGTAGTAGTAGTAGTAGTAGTAGTAGTAGTAGTAGTAGTAGTAGTAGTAGTAGTATAGTAGTATAGTAAGTAGTAGTAGTAGTAGTAGTAGTAGTAGTAGTAGTAGTAGTAGTAGTAGTAGTAGTAGTAGTAGTAGTAGTAGTAGTAGTAGTAGTAGTAGTAGTAGTAGTAGTAGTAGTAGTAGTAGTAGTAGTAGTAGTAGTAGTAGTAGTAGTAGTAGTAGTAGTAGTGGTAGTAGTAGTAGTAGTAGTAGTAGTAGTAGTAGTAGTAGTAGTAGTAGTAGTAGTAGTAGTAGTAGTAGTAGTAGTAGTAGTAGTAGTAGTAGTAGTAGTAGTAGTAGTAGTAGTAGTAGTAGTAGTAGTAGTAGTAGTAGTAGTAGTAGTAGTAGTAGTAGTAGTAGTAGTAGTAGTAGTAGTAGTAGTAGTAGTAGTAGTAGTAGTAGTAGTAGTAGTAGTAGTAGTAGTAGTAGTAGTAGTAGTAGTAGTAGTAGTAGTAGTAGTAGTAGTAGTAGTAGTAGTAGTAGTAGTAGAGTAGTAGTAGTAGTAGTAGTAGTAGTAGTAGTAGTAGTAGTAGTAGTAGTATAGTAGTAGTAGTAGTAGTAGTAGTAGTAGTAGTAGTAGTGGTAGTAATAGTAGTAGTAGTAGTAGTAGTAGTAGTAGTAGTAGTAGTAGTAGTAGTAGTAGTAGTAGTAGTAGTAGTAGTAGTAGTAGTAGTAGTAGTAGTAGTATGGTATAGTATACTATATAGTAGTATATAGTAGTTATAGTATAGTAGTATATATCAGCAAACCAGCATGAAAGACACACTGAGTTCAAAGGGCCTGCAGACCCACGACGTTGGCAGCCAGAGCCTGCCATGCAAACGTGTGCAACTGTGCACAACATGCAAGTCGGATGCTTGCAACAACACATGATTCTCACGTCGGCTTTTTTTCAAACTCGGATCCATGCAACTGCTGCCTCATGCAGCATCGCCGGCTAGTCCATTTCGGAAAGATCCGGATTCGCCTTTGGCGTTTCGACACTCGTTTCGCCCTCGGCCTCGATCGTGTCGTCCTTTTTTTCGTCCTCTGCCTTGGGCTTGTCGTCCTTTTTTTCGCCCTCTGCCTTGGTGTTGTCGTCCTTTTCTTCGCCCTCTGCCTTGGAGTCGTCCGTCTTCTCGCCCTCTGAGTTGGTGTTGTCGTCCGTCTTCTCGCTCTCGGCGAACTCGCTCTCTGCCTCGGACTCGTCCATAAACTCGACCTGCGGCTCCATCGGCTCATCATCAGGCCTGTGTTGCATCAGCAATGCCATGACGAGGCAGCACCTTCTCTGCAACTCCTCCTCGGTCCGACCTTCGGCAAACCGCTGCTGCCTGAACCGCTGGATCCATGCACTTTCTTCCGAGTCGGGATCCAAGTCGGCACCATGTTCGAAGGGATCCATGATTCGAGGAGTGCGAAGCAATGCTTACATATATGTGGAACATCCCTGCCGAATTAAGGATCGACTATGAATGCAACACAACCACATGTCGTGATGCATCCACTTTCCGAACAGCTCATGTCTGCAGCAAGCAAGAAAATGCTAATAATAATAACATGGCACAAGCTGATGATGGAACAGAGCCTGGGTTCAAAAAAACATGGCACGGGACCTGTGCAGCCACACTCGCCGAAGCAGCCACACTCGCTGAAGGATCCACGACCTGCCGGGAACGAAGGTGCAAAGGTCCTTCATAACATGCAAGTCGGGGACCTGTGCATGCAGACTGTGCACAGGACGCACGACCTTGGCCATACACACAGGGGCAAGCACACTCGCGGAAGAACGGCCATGCACAAAACTGAGTGTCCGAAAATGGCACAAGTCGCGGACTTGCGCAGGGCAGATCGAAGAAGAAGGCGGCATAGCCTCCAAGAGCTTCAATAGCGGGAGCGAACAGCCATTCACAAATCCTAATTTATCGCACTTAAGCCAGGGACCAGGACACCCAACGAAGCATCCGGGATCGCCGGAGCCGCATTCGGGATCGCCGGAGCCTGCATCACCGAGCCCTCGCATTAAGCAAACAAGGATGTACCCGACGGCACATGCAGTACGTGCACTTCGGCCTCTCCATTCTCGGAACTAAAAGACGTCATGGCCTGAATCAGGAGAAATCGGACACACGAAACCCGAGACCACGGCCTCCTGCCCACCTGTAGTCGATGGAGTCCAGGGGTTGCCATCTCCTGGCAAAGCAAGTATAGTAGTAGTAGTAGTAGTAGTAGTAGTAGTAGTAGTAGTAGTAGTAGTAGTAGTAGTAGTAGCAGCAGCAGCAGCAGGAGTAGTAGTAGTAGTAGTAGTAGTAGTAGTAGTAGTAGTAGTAGTAGTAGTAGTAGTAGTAGTAGTAGTAGTAGTAGTGGTAGTAGTAGTAGTAGTAGTAGTATAGTAGTATATTAGTATAATCGTAGTCGTAGTCGTCGTAGTATATATAGTGATGGGTATATCGGTATATAGTATGAACAACCACAGACCCAAACCCAACACTCCAAAACCGGATGCCCTGGGCTGAAGCCAGAAACCCAAAAGCCTTCAGTCCTGCTTGTCCAGCTCGGCTTCCAGCTCCCGTTCCAAGCCTGATAAAACGAAATCATTCAGCTCACAAACTATATAACAACCTCGTGAGTGGACGGGCCTGGGAGTTCGACCTGGGCTTCCTGACAACAGTGAGCAGCGAGGCCCATATATATAGATGCAAATGGCAGCCAGAATCAACCCTGGCCTCGTCCCCGGCTTCCACATCCAATCCTTCCTGTCGATCGGGAACAACCAAAATTACAGGGATGAACTATAGGTCGATACATGGGCAGCAGGATCAACCCTGCCTCGTCCTCGGATTCCCCATCCGATCGTTCCTGTCGATCGGGAACACCCAAAATTACAGGCAGGAGGTCGATGCATGGGCAGCAGGATCAACCCTGGCCTCGTCCTCGGCTTCCCCGTGGTCTCCTTCCTGTCGGTGAACACAGAAATTTCAAGGGATGAGGTTGCCTTAAGGCTACATCGGCAAGCCCAGGGAACTGTGCCGCCGGAAAAAACAGAACGGCCTCGGGGATATCATCATCCTGAGCGTCGGCAGCAGCAGCAGCCTGGCAAACTTGTTCATTCACGCGTGGATCGGACAAGCCCCGGGTGACCTCCGAGCGGGCCTGTGCTTGAAGCAGCTCAGCAGCAGGAATTCCTTCATGCAACGGCCGGCATCATGCTGACAGTTTGCTTCCCCATCACTTTGTGCAACCCGGTTCCTTTCTTGAGTTCACCATGAAGCTTTCTGAACGGTATTTTATACTGCAAGGAGTGGTCGAAGGGGTAGCGATCATGGGCTTCGAGGCAAGCAATCACATCCGGCAGAAAATTTGGTGCTTGGATTCGCGGAATTCTGCGTCCTGCACCGTCGACCTGCGTCTCCATCTCGTCTGGGTTCGGCAGCCCGTTCTTGCTCTTCCGCTTTTTCACCTTCAGCAGGGAGGGGCCACAGGCGTCCTGCATATGTCGTCGGGCCAGCAAAGTGCAAAGGCCATATTTAGTGACTGTTAACCGAAGCAGGCATGTCCTTGAGCTTTTGAAGCCAGGGTTTGCGGGATTTGCTGCTTCTTTTGGTGAGCCGCACAAGGCTTTGAATGCAACCACGAACCAAGATTGCCACTGTGTGCATCGCTGACATCCTCGTCCTCGTCGGGGTTCTGCGGCTCGTCGGGGATGCAAACGAACTGGGCCTCAACTTATGCTCATACGGCGTAAATGCCAGGACCCGCGGTGGATCGAGATGCATCTTATTGCATGGTCCGACATACTTGTGGCACAGGAACAATTAAGGTACTTATATACATTGTTATAGTTGCAAGCAAGAAGCTGGCGTGTCTGCAGATGGGAACGTGTTCTGCCATAGCTGCACCAATCCACTGATTGGCTTCGCCATTCTATGTCACTCTGTGTGCAGCAAGTATACTGACTCTCAAGCAATGCACAGTACATGTGACCCAGCGAATATGGAACCTGCATGCATGCATGCACGTGGTTCCATGCTTCAGGCACGGCTTCGCCTCGATCCATGAAGAATGGGTTGCATGCCATCGATTAAATGCACTGACTTATGAACGTGTGCCCGTGAAGCCCGCAGAGATTCAGATGTGCATTTCAACTTCTTTCCCACAGCCGAAACACAGTAAGAGTTGCCAAGCCGCGGATCCTCATTCAGACAAAGCAAAGCCAAAATCGTCGAAAAGCAAAGCCCGCAGCGGTCTGCACAGTAAGAGTTGCCAAGCCGCGGGTGATTTGCATAAGCCCTCGCCTATAGTTCATTCAGATAAAGCAAAGCCAAAAGTCGAAGCACAAGAGTTGCATGCCAAGCCGCCAAATCATAGCCACGAGCAGATCAAAAGTTGGATGCCAGCACCAGTCCTGCACGGCGATGTTTTGGGATTCATGGCCTTCTTGCCACGCTTCTGTGCTGCAGCAGGTCGCTTCATCATTGCAACGGGCCAGCTAGCGAGATGAAGCTAACCACGAGTTATGTCATTGCATGCAATGCACCATCTGGCCATGCCATGATCGAGTGCACATCATGCATGGTTCCATGCTTCAGGCAAGGCTTCGGCTCGATCATTTAAGAGTGGATAACGTCAAATTGAATGCAGTCATCGGAAGCCACTGACTTGTGAACGAGATGCACATCTGATTCTAAAAAAAAGTGCACAAAGTTTCGGCCCCACTGTCCTTCATGAAGATCCTTCAAGAGCGGCAGTGTGCGTCAGCAACCCCTCCAGGCATCGGCCACCAACATATGCAGCAGTTGCAAGTCGCGGCCTAAAGAAAATAGCAATGATCAACATCGAGTCGCAAATGCATGATCCCTTCATGTAATGCATCCAGGGCACGGAATGATGGTAGCAGATGGGGGTCATCCAAGAGCAGAGAGAGAAACTCTCTGGGTTTGCCCAGCTGATCGGTCTTGTCCTCATGATCGATCAGAGGCACAACCTTTTGAAGCCATATCATGAATGGCTCGGGTTCTTTCTCCTGGCGCTTCACGTAGCAGTCACGTGCCACAGCCGGAAAAGGAAGACGGGATATGCTGCCATTCTCGTGAAATTCCGCAGCAGCTGCCGTCAGAAAAAGACCGACGGCCCAGCCCAGGAGATCCGAATACTCTGCGCAACGGAATCCCTGCTGAAGAAACTTCAGGGCATCGGCAAGCATGAAGCAAAGTTTCGAAGCATCTGCGGCTATCTTCTCCATGTTGCCCTCGAAAGCACTGAAAAGGGCGACCATGAGCAGCCCCCAGCATTCGTTGGTGCACTGGCGCACCATGTTCACCGCGGATGATTCGGCCCCAAAATCTCGAGCTAACTTTGCTGTGGTTGACTTAAAGTGTAAGCAGCATGCGACAAAGCTTGCAAGATCAACAACTGCACTCCAAATGCATGCTGAGGCATCGCAATCACGTATGTTTGGATACCAATGCATGGCATCGATCGATGGCATCCATCAACCTGCGGCCATCGCCAAGCAATCAATGCATGCATGAGAATGACCACATTGCAGCTACCGCAGTCAAGCAGCAAAGCCCAAGCAAATCAATCCATTGGCATAACCACCAGCATCAGGGAAGCCTCCGGGAAGCCATCATGCATGCATGCGTGCATGCACATGCCCTCGTGCAGCTATAGCACAGCCAAGCGGCAAAGCCGAAGCAAATCAATCCATGGCATAACCACAACCATCGCTCAGGGAAGCCTGCGGGAAGCCATCATGCGTGCATGCATGCACATGCCCTCGTGCAGCTAGCACAGCCAAGCGGCAAAGCCTAAGCAAATCAATCAATGGCATAACCACAAGCATCGCCAAGGGAAGCCTCCGGGAAGCCATCACGCGTGCATGCATGCACATGCCCTCGTGCAGCTAGCACAGCCAAGCGGCAAAGCCGAAGCCACGATATCAACATATCCAAATAACCTCTGGCCATCACCACAAAAGCCACCAGCGGCGTGCTATGTCAGTGCATGACCATGACCACATAGAACTCACACAGCCAAGCAGCAGAGCCAAAGCGAATCAATCCAGGGTAGCGAAACCCATGAGCATCGCCATGGAAGCCTCCAGCAAGCAAGCAGTGCAGATGCTAGCATAGACTGCACGTGTATACAGCCAAGCGGCAAAGCTCACGCCAAGGATATGAATCCAACCAACATATCCAGAAGACTGCGGCCATCACCATAAAAGCCTGCAGCGTGCTATGTCAGTGCATGCCCATGCACACAGAAAAAAAAAGCAGCCAAGCAGCAAAGCCAAAGCGAATCAATATAAGCATCGCCGGAAGCCTCCAGCAAGCAATCAGTGCATATGCTAGCATGCCCAATACTAAACTGCATGTGCACAGCCAAGCGGCAAAGCCGAAGCCAGGGATATGAATCCATGGAGCATATCCAGAAACCTGCGGCCATCACCATAAAAGCCTCCAGCGGCGTGCTATACATGTCAGTGCATGACCATGACCACATAGAACTCACACAGCCAAGCGGCAAAGCCAAAGCGAATCAATCGAGTATCGAAACCCATATAAGCATTGCCATGGAATCCTCCAGCAAGCAAGCAGTGCAAATGCTATAGCATGCACGATGCTAGACTGCACGTGCATAGCCAAGCGGCAAAGCCCAAGCCAGGGATATCAATCCATGCCATCCATCAGAAGAAAAGCCTCCAGCGTGCTATATGAGTGCATGAGCATGCACACATACAACTGACCCATGGAGACAAGCGGCAAAGCCAAAGAGGATCCAGGTTATCGAAGCCCTGATAAAAATCGCCATGGAAGCCTCCAACAAGCAACCAGTGCATGCGTGAGCATGACCACATGCAGCTAGCACAACCAAGCGGCAAAGCCCAGCTTTTCAGCGAATCGCGGCAGAAACCCATAACCATCGCGCCATGGAAGCCTCGATCCAGCCACCAATCAGCTTACATGAGCATGCTCACATGCTGCAGCACTATAGCACAACCAAGCGGCGAAGCCCAAGCGTGCACAGGCATCAATCCGGATCCGAAATCCGTGGCCATCGCGATGGAACCTTCCAGAATGCAAGTAATCAGAGCATGAGCATGCCAATGGGCAGCTATACACAGCCAAGCGGCAAAGCCAAAACCACTGTCGAAAGAGGAATCAAGCATCACACGAGGTTCGGGAGCAGTGGTATTGCATGCAAGAACTGGTTTCAACATGGCCTGTGGGTGGCCGCTATGCCTGCTAGCACCTATGATTTGCCGATTCGCCCCATGAGAAATGTTGCAAGCAGCTGCCAAATGCTGCGGCCACTGGTCCACTGGTAAACCACCGTCACAAAATCACAGCACAGCGGTCACACAATTCTCAGAGGGATAGCAAGCTTTGCACTGCAGCTTATGATGCGGCAACAACCTCTGAAGCCATCGCCATGCTTTGTTTTGATTGAACATGCATTCTGACATGCGCAGGGATTGAATGCTCCCAAGATGCAGCACGACATCTTACAAGAGAAAAGATCGAGGATATTTACATATATGTATATATATAGAAAGATATATATATATATATATATATATGTCCTAAAAACGGGAGTTCGTTTCGAAAGCAATGATCGATGGAAAGACGGAGCCCTGGCCAGAATAAGTTTATGCACATGTATACATGGTGTGTGCGTGTGCGATACGTATATATATATATATATATATATATATACATATATACAAATAAAAATTTGTGCATGTTGGTGCCTGTGTATGTCATGCACGTGTGCTATATGTATAGTTATGTGTATATTTAAAGTTAACTTGTGGGTTTTTAGGTTTGGGTCTCTGCTTCTGGTCTTCTTTTTGAATCGCAAACAAGTGAAACAAGGTGCATGCAGTCGTCTATCGTAGTTAACAGCTTTGGATCCTGTACATTTGGGTTGGAAACCTATACATACCCGTTGATTTCTGCACATGATGTGGCCACAACCACCCACTCGATCCGACCTTTTGGGCTCATAACCAAGCGTTTTTATGTGCAAACCATTGCAAACCATTGTTTCCATGCCTGATTGTCCTCAGGGACTTTTTGTTAAAGTGCCTGGGAACAAATTCCTGGGGACAATGCCAAACAGCTCTCTGCATTGCGCCCGGCGGGAATTAGCGCCCAGGTACAAATTCCGGCCGGGGACAGCTCTCCAGGAACAAGCACTGCCAGTATGGACAACTGTACGATGGCAGTGCGGGTAGCCCGGGGGCCCTGTCCGCAAAGCAGTCACAACTAGAGCTAGTCGTCGCCACGAGGAAGTAGACGAAGAAGTGCCACCACGGAGTGGAAGCACTCAGCCATCATTGCGCTTTTGGGCGGGTGCCCAAGGTCTGCAGGTAGTCATGGTACGCCTTGCCGATCCTAGCCGTAGACCGCAAAGCCTGAGATTCCCAAAGTTGTGCATTGCGAGCTCCCTGGGCGTGCGCATGCCTTCTGGAGCCACTCCACCGCTGTCCCATGGAAGCTGCAGCCGCCTTGTCCGCCGCCTCGTTGAGGGCCCTGAGCCGAGCAGCCGGCAGCCGAAAGCCCAAGCGGCGGGGTGCACCCAAGCTTTTTGTCATGCGACGGCGTCCAGATGAACATGACCTCGAGCTGGCCGTCGCGAAGCTTCTTGAGGTAACCACGAGTAGTGTCGAGCAAGAGCGTGTAGTCGAAGCCGTTGTTGCTCTGGATCGCCCGAATCGCAGCCTGGCAGTCCACGACGAGGAAGAGCCGACGCCATTGCACCAAAGAGCCGGGAGAAGAAGCCTGGATCACAGCGATCACGGCCTCAAGTGCCAAGGCGACGGCCTGCACCTCCATCCTGTAAGGGGTTTGGTCCTCCAGTCCATCGCCACAGGCAGCAACCGTGTCAGGATGCTGGATGGCGACACCCGAGGAGCCCACGCCGTCTTTGCTCGAGCCGTCCGTGGTCAAGTAGAGGTCGCGGTCCGCAGCGTAAGTGCCGAGGAGGTCGACGAGGTGCTCCTTGAAGTCATCGATGTCTACCACCTGCGGGGCCGCCGGATAGCAGCCCACCTCCATGGCAAAGAGGCGCTCCTGCGCAGTGTTCTCCGGGAGCTGAACGCCAGCCCGCAGACCACGAAAATGAGGGCAAGCCCAGGTCGGCTTGGGCGAGCAGCCCCCAGCGTTGAAGTGCCAGTTGGAGGTCCCCGCACCGATGGAGGCCAAAATCAGATTTCGGTCGTTACCTGCATTGTGAAAGCACTCGCGGTGGCCTGCAAAGTCGTAGATGGCCGCACGCGAAGGTCGGGGCAGACGAAGGCCCACAGCAAGCTCCTGGGTGTCATCACGGCGTGCGGGGGTCCACACTCGCGCAGTCTTTCCAACGTAGAGCTGACGATAGTGGTGCTGAAGCCATTGCAGCAGGAGGACCTGAAAGGATTCGTGACCCACCCACAAGTGCCTGGTGTGGCCTTCAGCATCGCAGCACTGAAGAACACGAGCATCGGCGGAGAGCCACCACTTCAGTCGCTGCAGGGTCGGGGCCAACATGGGGAGCACCTTGAGCACACAGCCCTGGAGTTCTGAAAGGGGCAGAGCCTCGGTCCAGTCCATCGGTCGCACCACGGAGCGCCAGTAGGCACGCAGCGTGGCCACATCCAAGTTGTATTGGGGATCAAGGAACCAACCAACGACCTCACACAACAAGACTCTGGCAGCCCCTGCGATCGCAAAGCGGGTCATCATGTAGTTGATTTCATGCTGAATGGCAGCCATGTCTGGGGCTTCCGGGGCAGCGTAGGCAGCGGCCCAGGTGAAGCACGGCACGATCAAGGAGCGCAGTAGGAGCCCTACGAGCCTGCTAGGGAGCCCTAGGGATCGCAAGAGCCTAAGCCTGACCTGCAGCTTGCGCAAAGAAAACTTCAGAAGGCGCCAAGGGCCCTGCAGAGGTGCAACAATGCCAAGAGTTTCCAAGTCTTGCTCATGCTTATAGCCTAGGGCTGCTGCAAGCTCAGCTGCCTCAGTGTTCGAGGCCTCAGCAATGATGGCGCATTTGGGCAAGGAGACCTCCAGCTGCATTGCTTGGTCAAAGCGGTTGGACCGCTCCACGGCGTAACGCAGCTCCACAAACGAACCGTGCGCCCTAAGCAGAAGAACCCTATCATCTACACAACCATATCCGGTGATCGGCAGAGCGCTGGTGTCCTCCGGGCCTAAGACAAAACATGACCAGGCATGAGTCACAGCAGCAGCGATCAGTGGGCTTAGAGGGCAGCCCTGTGGAAGCCCACGGGTGGGCTGATGCCACCCCTCACTGAGGGCACCTTCCAAAGCAAAGACCCGCTGGGATTGCGAGCACACGTTCATGAACTCCGGCGGCGCCCTAAGGTGCGTGAGGATCTCAGCTGTCAGGTCATGTTCCAGACCGTCAAAGAAGCTTGCGACGTCTTGCTGAGCAGCAGCCTTGTAACCTCGGGTGGCCTCGTACCTAAGTTGTTGCAAAGCAGTGGCGACACAGGTGCCAGGGAGCAGAAACTCATTGGTCGGACATGCCTGCAATCCCTAGGCAGCAGAAACTCTTCCCAAACATGCCTGCTGCCAAGGGCTTAGCGTGGTTGCCAACACTTTCCACACAGTCTGCAACCTCGCAATGGAAACTATGTACACGGGACTAGGAACTATAGCTAGCCAGTGCACTTGGGCACCACACCACTCCGGAAAGCCATCCATGGTGCCATAACTTCACTCACCGACAACGCCACCCTCGTGCTGGGCGGGAATGCAGCAAAATGCCCTTTGAACAAAGACCTTTGCCGAGTGAGCCGACCACACCCATGTTGTCGGACATTTGTCGCAAAACCACGTGGGCAAGCGCGGAACGGGACTCCACTTTGGCCCGTGCCAGGAGCAAAGCCTGCTGCGCCACCATTTCGATGGCACAAATGGCCTTTTCTAGCTTATCTGGGCAGCACTAGTCTTTCGGGAAATCCTGCTGCGAGAAGAAGATATGGAACCAATGCGAGATATTCCCGGCGCCACGGAACCAACCACCGACACCTGCAACACCTCCCAGAGCCCATGCATCTGCTGCACCCGCAGGCTGGCACGACCAACCAGCCCAGTCGAATGCGTTCTTTAAGAAAGATTGCTTTAGCAAATGTAAGCGCGTTCACACAACCGAGATCCAAGCTGGTGGTCGCTGGCTAAGCATTGAATCTGACCCATGCACCATCATTCTTCAAGCAAGGTTGCTGTAGCGCCGCCTGCACACAGCTTCGTGACACGGTAACCTGCTTGCCGACACACACCAACTTCCATCCTTGCTGCACATCAGAAAGCTTCGCATCACGCCATCACGCCAGACTACCAAGGAGTCCATATTCATGATTGCCCTCAGTTCTTCCAGCTGAGCCAGCGACAGTCGCTGAAGCCTACTGCACGGCTTGTTCCATGCCGCAAACAACGGCGCGAGAAATGGACGAAGAGAGATGTTCACTTGAGTAGCCCACACCAGCAGCCCCAAGAACTGGCGCAGCTCTCGCCGGTTCACGCTTCTCGGGTGACGAACCCGCCAGGCAATGGTTCGCAGGATACGCATCCTTTTGTCCTCCAGCATACTGGCACGGAAGCAGCCAGGACAAGTTTCGAGGCACAACAACCACCCCAAGTATTCTAGGGAATAGCCCAAGCGTAGCTTCTTCCAGCTGATGGGCACTCCCAGGATTTGCAGCAACGCGAACAACATCGCCACCATGGGAGCAAAGGACTGCCGCGGCAGTAACCAAAGCATGTCATCAACGTAAATCGCTCCCAAGTGCCTGAAGCGCAGAACGAAATGGGAAATCCGCACCAGCAGGGCGCCCAGTCTAGACCACCAGTTGCACTCCAGGCAGCACCGAAATGATTGACTACGTAGGTAAATATAAAAATCAAGAACACTATAGCACAGCAATTGTGCCAGCACCGGAGCTGTGTACTCAACACCGATACACAACAATCAAGCACTGCTGGCATCAACACAACTGTACAGCACTGCATGTACACGTGAGAAACGGGTGTATTGCCAAACCCAGCCGAACCGCTACACCCGACACCAGACGAATTGCATAGAGGACTCTAGTAGAGCGAATCGAGCATGCGCGGAGGCTATAGCTCCGGTCCAGCCAGGCCAGCTGCGAGCGCATTCGTTTTAACTATTTCCAGGACGTGAGTTACGAAGTCCAGAGTGCCACATGCCCGCCTTGCATGTAAGAAACCCTCCCACAGGGCCAGGTCAGGGTGAGAAGGAACTTGCGCACCCCACTGCACATTCGTTGATTCCCAACCCACACGCCCCCAAAAAGAGACGCACAGCGGACGACTTGAACCGAAATGGCAACGGCTCTCATTTCTTTTCTGTGTCTTCCTCGTCTTCTTTTTGCAGGTATTGACAAGGACAAGCGACTGGACAGATGCATACCCAAGACTGGACAAATGCAAACCCAAGCCTCCTCGCGTATCAGTTTTTCCCTGGAGGTCCGCTTCAGGCAAGTTTCACGGGGGAGGAATTTCACATGACTTTCAGCTGCGATACCTAGCTGAGCTTTGCGTCTGCTGTGGCAGATAGGTAGTCATGGAGCTCTGGGCTACATATTGCTTCGAGAAAGAAACATCAGCAAGGTAAGAAACCACGTGTGCCTTGAAAAGGTGTCGCTGCATCTCGAGCTTCTGTTCGTCTGCTGTTGCAAATGGAACCTCCTGGACGAATCTTGCGGCGAGGCTTAGCAAGGCCGATGCTACTTCTGCCAGAACCTGCAGTCTTAGGAAAGGTGGTACTAGTAGGCAAGGTGGGGTGGGAAGCATCATACGATTCTGGCAGCTCAGGAGCGTGGTCGGCTGCACCATAACAAGATCCCAGAGTTTAAGATCAGCTGACTAAACCTGCCACATGCTTGCAAAGTGTGCTCTCGGCAGCCAAAGCGTGCACCAAATCCCTGAGCGACGTCTGGGATTCGCAAATCTGTCAGCTCTACCGCAGAAGATCCAGCCGGAGCGTCAGACGTGCAATGCTCTAAGGGATCCCGTCCTCCCAGGTACTAAACTCTGCGAGGGCTTGCACCACCTCCACCTTTCAAAAAAATTGATTACCCATTCACTTCAATCCTCCAGTTTATCTGCCTGAGACACGAGGAGGACAGCTGCACAAAGGGTATATATCAGCGTTCGGAACGGAATACACGGCCGCCGCATTACGCTGAAACCTTGGACAAAAACTCCAGCAGAAACAAAACAAGCTCGCAAATCTTCAGGACTATGGAATACAGTCGAACGATGAATGCTGGCCACGAGGCCCAAGGATGCTGTGAAGCACAGGAACAGCGACATGATCCTGCTCAGGGTGAAGGAAGAAAGATGTCGGAAGCTACAAATCTGCAAAGGGGCCAACCAGCCTATGTGTGTGTATATATATATATATATATGTATGTACAGGTATAAGTATAGGTATATGTGTGTATGTTTTTTTGTGTATGTAGCTCTTCCGACCCCAAACAGACACAAAACTATGTTAGGGTATGAACACGAACGAAGGAAGGGCACAGGGCAAAGCAAAGGAAGCCCATACCCTGAAGTTCGAACGCAATTCAGTGGCGTCCTTCCTCACCCTTGAACCAACAACAATCATTGGCGTCATCAACTCAGCTGCACTGTCAGATTACTATACGAAGAGAAGCCGTATTTTAACAACTTTCAGGGGTAAATATGTATATGTGTATATGTACCATAGGTATAGGGATAAGGATGGGGATACGCATGTGCATATAAATATGCATACGTATATGTCCTAAACCTTCATATGCATAAACATAAACATATACATGTACATATACATATTACATATTACATATTACATATAGCATATTGCATATTACATATACATTTACCAAAACCAGAGAAAAACATATACATGTAGGGTGCTGGGGTTTTCACGGATCTATGTTCAGCATAGGCGTTGGGATTTTCATGAAGATGCAGGAGTAAAACCTGGAATAGAGACAGATTTGTTCAGACAAGCCCGAAAACATTGGGCATAGACGAAGCCAAATTCGGAAACCCTAAACCCTAATCCCCAAACCTTAAGTTTTGCCTTCAGCAAAGGTAATTATCATCCAGTGACACAGGAACGAAGAGAGTCACATCGCTATGCATTTTAACACGCCGTGTAAATGCACATACGTTCGTAGCTAGTCCCCATTGTACCGTTGCCGAGCCTTAAACCCTAAACCCTAAAACCTCAATCCCCGAACCCTAAACCCTAAACCCTTTCTTTTGCCTTCACCACAGGTAAAATCATCCAGTGACACAGGAACGAAGAAAGATATCGCTATGCATTTTGACATGCCGCGTCAATGCACATACATTCGTCGTCCCCTCCCCCCGCTACCGTTCCCGACCTTTTGCCGTAGGTGTTCGTGAACATTGCAGGGATAGTGTCTAAATATTGCCCCTGCGTCGGCTTGAAAAAACACTCCTCTATTCCTGACCCATGGTTGCCAGATTTTCCCAGATTCTGCCCGAAAAGGGCAGCACTCTATGCATATACATGGCGCAGCAAAAACCGCCACTCACGGACATTGAACTGAAACTGTTGAGGCCGCTCATAGAGCGTGCCTCGGAGTCCCACTTTTTGTCCGGGTGGTTGCCAGGAACTTTCAATTACCCAGCTTGCCCGATCACCGTGGACCAGCAGCCACTTTTGCGGCCAAGTGACTTTACGGCGGCAGGCCGCCACCGCCACACGATCCAGGCGAAGGCTTTCTAGGGCGTGCTGTGTGCTGTTGGGTCCTCCTCCTTGTGGGAGGATTTTTGTCCAACCTTGGTGGTGATCTGATGGATATTGGGTAGCTATCTTCGCGGGTTGGCTCGCCGACTTTTGCGGGCCGTGATTCGCCGACGTTGGCATCTTTGTTTCGGCAGTGATGGCGCCGAAACTTTTGCCGGCGATCGCAAGGTCTGTGCCTGGCCACGGAGTGGCTCCTTGCAACTTTTCCCCAATCTTTTCTACATATGTCTTTTGGAGCACTTTGGATGTCTTCCTTCAGATACGTTTCGGAGAAAGGCAGGAGGAGCAGCTTTGGAAACCGGGTGCACAACTTAACCCGCATTTTGCCTTCCTGATGTCCACTTTGTTCCCTGGATCGCAGCCTCCGCAGCGCACTTATACGCCTGTTGAACTTTGGGTGATATGGCGCTCCTACTTTCAGCGGCTGAGCCAAGAGCAGCCGGGCCAACTTTTGCCTGGCAGTGCAGACGACTGGTGTCACTTTCATATTTTCCTGACGATGCCATCGAGCACTCTGCATGGCTGTGGCACAGCAAGGTGAACTTTACATTTGCTTTGCGGATGTTTTGGATACTTTGGATTTGGATGCCAAGATGTGCGCTTCCACTTTAAAGATTCCAGGTTTCAATCTGTGAGCAGAGAGGGCAGGCGCTTAGCTTCAACCCGAGTGAAGAGGTGGTGGCATTGACATGTCCGTCCCACGGTTGAATGGCTGGGTATGATGCTGGTTACGCATCAGATGAACCCTTGGAGCCGCTGGTACCTGGACTTTATGTTTCGGGTTTCCACTTTGCTGGTGTCAGTGCTTCCAAGTAGCTGCTGCGGCTACTTACTTTTGGGGTCATTCGCCACCGCATTCAAACGTACTTGAGGTTCACCAACCAACTGAACCAATACTTTGCGAGCTCCGGATGCATCCGCTTTGCAGAACTTTGAGTTCGAGGCTAAGTTCCTTTGCAAGGAGAGTTGGCAAACTACGAAGATGTCGTCTATCCACCTTACTCAACTTGCCTGCAAGAGTGATAGCCAAAAGGGTAGCGGGGAAATCGAATGGAATAGACATGCCTGACATATTAAAGACATAATCTCAAGCGTCCCCGTCCCTGGCACGAAGACTGCCCAGGTATCGAAGTCGATCTGGGAGGTAAGCCAGCCGTCCAGGAAACGAGCCTCGAACAGGAAACGACGCAAGGCATAAGTGCACTGACAGTGCTCACAACGCCCATGGTCAACACCCGAACTGTTATGCATGGTTATGGTCAAAGAAAGACCTCAAAGCAGGAAAGGCAGCATCGAGCCTCAAAGAAAGGAGCCATGAAGAACTTGAGAACGAGCAAGTAGGACTGCCAGCAGGTCCTCGCCATGTCGCCTTGCAAGCAAGATTATGCTGGCTTGCCTTCATAGGCGTCTCGCTGGGCGTCCCCACGAAGCGATGCCCATTGGCCCTGCCAGCTCTGGGTCCGAAAGCTTGGCCCGGCAGAAGTCACAAATCTAGGTTCAATGTAACTGCCTGCTGATGAAAGAAATTCAACGTGTGGAAGCTCTGAATGAGCACCAAACTCCTGGCGTTTGGAGCTCTTTGCATGCGTGCGCGACACGGAAGTTACTGTATAATGCATTGCATGTGCACTGCGCGTACATCAGGATCTGTGCTGAGCGCATATCTGGCAACACGAGTAGCGGCACACCCGGTCAATATCAGCACGAAGTGCACGGCGCCGGCCGCACGCCTGGCAAGTTCGACCTTGTCAACGAAAAGCTCAGCGCAAAGGTAGCAAAGGCATGCCCAAGTCAAGAAACTGAGGCTCAGGCAAGGGCAGAGCCCTTGACGCAGGTTCAATCGCATTCCGACTGTCAGTTCTCACGTATTAAGCTGCAGCTGAGAGTCCGTGTGCGCGACGGGATCTATGGCACCAGCATTGGTCATTGTTGAATCTTGAACTTGAACCTACTGCTGGAGAGACTTGCGACCTCTACTGCAGAACTCAAGGGGAATCTTCCCCATCTCTGCACGAAGCTCCTGCGTTTGCTCCTGTTTCAATACTGTTTCTGATAACCTGAATGTCTAGATACTTAGCTAGTGATGGCCATTTCCATTTAGGTTATAGTATCGTCAAGCCCCCGCATTATCACCCTAATTTTCGCAATTCGTGTACCCCCCCTATGAATATCCAAATAATCATAAGAACATCGCCCTATCTCTACCCATACTCTGAAAATCCATATCCCAATATAATAGACATTGTGAGTTATATAACAGTTTCAAATCTGTTGAAGCGCGTCATATGGACGACATAGAAACTAGCGCTAATCCTCGTTGGGATGATGACTGGCGACATAAATATGCTAATGGCTTAGACCAACTTGTAAGAGTTAATAATGCTAATGATGATGTCGTTAGAACAGCAGGTGAATTACCAACAGGAGCAGATGCCAAAGATTACACCGACCATAACAAACGGGGTAAAATCTCCAATCGTTATACTCGTCACTCAGTCAGTGGCATTCGTAAAGGTGAATATTTTAGACTCGGTCATCAGTTTAAATGTGGTTTCCTAGAGAATAATTATTATTTACCAGTAAGATACGCACCGTTAGAAATCGAATTAACAATCGTTTCAGATGCCGATGAACCAGTGATTAAGGGAGTAAGTAATGCCAGTGCTACTACTATCGGAGGTGATAGAGGCGGTGCTTATTTTACCGAAGGAGACACCACGACAAAATTGCAACTTAACAATATTATTTTAAGGGCAGAAGTTGTTCAATTAGACAGTGCCGTAAATAATAATATTACAAGTCATTTATTACAGGGTGGTTCATTAAAAATTGTCTATCCTATGTATCACACCTTAACACAATCATTCAACGCAAATGGAACTGAGATTAACATGAATGTCGTAAAATCGGCGAGTAAGTTAAACGGTGCTTTCATTACCTTCTATAGAACTCAAAGAGGTAATCATTTAACAAACGGAAAAGAAGACAATTATTATTTACCTGATAACTATGTTAATAAACGATTTAATTATGTTTATAATCCTATGATTAACTCAAGATTTAACGACCGTGGCGTTAATGCTACTGGTGCTGATGCTGGTTATGGGTTTGCGGACAAGAATTATAATATTTCGTGGCAGGTTCAAATAGCGAACAAAAAATATCCAGAATTTGAAAGTCAAAGTTTAGCAGAACACACGTATTTCTTACGTCGTATGTTATCATACATGAACCCAGACCAAGACGCGTGTAGTATTACTTATGAACAATATGCGACAAACAAATTTATTATTGGTAGAACATTTGAAAAAATGAACGAGCAAAATTTAACAGGAATTAATACTAAAATGGGCAGTTTAATGACTGCTAAAATCAAACCGTATAAAACACTGACAGAAAATGAATTGATACAGGAAATATTTGTGCATCTCATATCTGAAAACGTGATAGAAATCCGCTCAGATGGGGCGGTTGTTTACGACTAACGAAGTTAATCCTAAAGGGCTATGCCGTTTACGATTAGATGCTATATCGTTTACGATTAATTAATATTATTATCTAAATCATAATAATATTAATTATGAATAATCAATCAATATCTCTAGATGGTTCAAGTGTAGTTTATGCTACAGAGTTTATAAAAGTTAGTGAGACTGGCACATCACCAATACAGCAAGACTTTGCTACAAAAGATTATGTTAATAATGAATTATCAAATATTAACATTCAAACAGGAGGAATAACCCAAGGACAATTAGATACTCAATTTGCACCAATCATAGCACAAAACGCAGGACAAGATTTAGTAATTACTGATATTAATAATAATTTAATCAACAACTTTCAGACAACGACACAACTAAACACAAATTTTTATAATAAAGCACAGGTAGACAGTGCCATCGCCGTAGTAGATGGTAAAGCACTTGCTAATAATACTAATATCCTTGCTATTAATTCAAATTTAGCAACTAATTATAAGAATAATACACAACTTAATAATGATTATTATACGAAGACCGAAATTGATAATACAGTATTAACACCTTATGCTACAAGGGCAACACTAACAGCAAATTATCCGACAATAACACAGTTAAATTCCAACTTTTACAATAAAACCGAAATTGATCATACAATATTAACACCTTATGCTACTACAGCAACATTAACATCAAATTACCAAACGAATAGTCAATTAGCGACCAATTATTACAATAAAGGCGAGGTGGATACATTAATATCCGGAGCAGGTGGTGGCGTGTCTAATCCTATTGAATTAGTAGATGCTAATACAAATATTGAAAGATATGTTAATTCTACAAAAGTTAATACTTCATTAGATTTAAGAACAGACCAAGAAGCAATACGATTAGTTTTAGGAGGTGCAAGTGATGGAGATACTGATACTTATTTAGAATGTAATAATATTACTGGAACAACAATGATACATAAACCGTTATGGTTAAAATCAAACATTAATATGGATGGTTCATTAATGAATGTATTTAATAATGATGGTTTTGAATTCTTTAAAGCAACTACTGACGCCAGTAATGTTGTAGCGATTGCTAATAATACTGGAAAATTACGATTTAGAGGATTTAGTATTGATGCATATACCCCTAGTGATACATCACAACAATTATTTTTAAATATGAATAATTCAAATGCGGTAAGATGCAACAAGCTAGGCATCGGGACTAATGCAGTTGTAGATATTCTCAATGTGGGCGGGGGCAATTCTAATTTTAGGGTCCGCCCCCGACGTTTGCCCACCTTCTTCTTGCACATGTCTTGCAGTGGTTGCACATGTCTGCAGATGTTGGTTCCCGCTTTTCTTCCCACCATCAAGGCGTTCGTGTGCGCGTTGCAAGCAGCCCAGGGGCCAACCATGTTAACGTCCACTCAGACCTCATCCGTTCCCACGCATCCTATGGGCCAACCATGATAACTTCCACTCCGACCTCATCCGTTCCCGCGCATCGAATGGGCCAACCATGATAACGTCCACTCAGACCCCATCCGTTCCCGCATAGCACCCGGGCCAACCATGAGAACGTCCACTCAGACCTCATCCGTTCCCACGCATCCAATGGGCCAACCATGATAACGTCCACTCAGACTCCATCCGCTTTCGGAAAGCATCCTTGGGCCAACCATGATAACGTCCACTCAGACTCCATCTTTTCGCAAAGCATCCAATGGGCCAACCATGATAACGTCCACTCAGACTCCATCCGTTCACGCAAAGCATCCACGGGCCAACCATGATAACGTCCACTCAGACCCCATCCGTTCGCGCGCATCCAACGGGCCAACCATGCTAACGTCCACTCAGACTCCATCCGCTCACGCGAAACATCCAATGGGCCAACCATGATAACGTCCACTCAGACTCCATCCGTTTCGCAAAGCATCCATGGGCCAGCCATGTTACAACGTCCACTCAGACCTTATCCGTTCCCACGCAGAGCATCCATCCCCCGTGAAAACGCCAAAATGCAACCAGCGCGTTTGCTGACCCTGCCAGCATTTCGTCCACTTCCATCTTCAGAACTCAGCAGTTCCGTGACTTAGTTTCCCGAAGCAGCAAATAACGATTAACTGCACCATGCTGTGTCCCCCGACAGTTTGCCACACGAAAGTGTGGGCAAACGTCGGGGGCGCACCCTAATTTTAGTTCAACAGTTAGATTTGGTGGTGCTACTACGTTTAACAACAAAGTTTTAATTAATAGTAGCGGTCGTATATATCAACAAGCAACAACAGGTAATCCAACTAATTTTATATCCATAAATCAAATGAACTTTTCACTGCAAGGAAATAGGAACGCTAACCCTCAACCAGATGAAATTCAAATACAACTGAATACTTCATCAGGAATAACATTAAATAAAGCGACAACTTGTAATGAGACAGTAAATGTAGTGGGTAAATTAACGGCAGAGAACGAGTTTGAAGTTGATTTTAATTTTACAGGAACACCAGAGTTTAGAGTTGCTAATTAATGATATTATATATTTGTATGGAACTAAATTTCAAATTACTAATACAACAACAGGGGGAAATGTTGAACGAATATATATGCGAAATAATGATTTTGACGGTGAGATTTATCTACAAATACAAAGCACAGACATTTTTAAGGTTGATTCATCAGGTATAAGCGTTATTGGGGATGTTAATTATAGTGGTGTTTTAACAGATACATCAGACCAGAGACTAAAAGATAATATTAATGAAATTAATCAAAAGGAAGCAGTAGATGTAGTTAAATTTATTAAACCTAAAACATATATTAAAAAGGATACAAAAACAAAATGTGTTGGTTTCATTGCTAATGATTTCAAAAATGATAGCATGCCTGAAGAATGGAGTAATATCGTTCTTGATGGTAAAGATGGTTATTTACGGATGGACTACACAAAAACAACACCGATTTTATGGAGTGCCTTACAACATTCATTGAAAGAGAATGAGGAAATGAAAAAGCCCATATCTTATTTAAAAGGTGAAATAACAAAATGAAAAAATAAGTATAATTAATGATTAAACTATTTAATGAAAAAGTTGAAAAGAAAATACATATTAAAATATTTAGTTTAACAAAGAAATATTCAAAAGAGTTATTGATATTGTATTATAGCTCTTATAATTGGAGAGAAATAACAAAGGTTAAAGTTAAAACAGAGGAATTATTAATAGATTTAGGAATTATATAAATACAAATATATGGGAAGTAAAATTTCAAAAGGTGATAATGAGAATGATTGTATTAATCAAATAAGCAATATAAATGAAAATGATTTAGATTTGAGTAATATTGATAAGCTACAGATTAAAGCATTAAAGGAAATAATAAAAGATATGAAAGAAGTAAAAGAAAAAAGAGTGATAAAATATATTATAAACTGCCACCTATTAGTTTATGTAATTATTCAATAATATAAAATATTAATAATATTATTGAAATAGTATTCTTAATTTTCCTCATTATCAACTTCAAAGCGTTTTTCAAATCGTATGTGAAACATATTATTAACATCTTTAGCGTTAGTGTTTATATATAGAAAAAGAATATGGAGCATCATTTATTGCCTGTTGATACATGTCATATAAAGTTTTTTTATCAACTAGTGCGCTGTTTTCTTCTAAAAAGCTATTGACTTCATTCATATTCTTCAACCTAAATATAAACAACGCGCTAGCATTCAACCTAATTATCGGCGCTAGGACATTGTATTTCTGAGTAGACAATACGCACGAGATGGCGTTATGTCTTCCGCGAGTAAATAAACCATGCAAAATGTTTGAATATCTAACGAATTTAGGGTCGTCTGCGAAATCATCAACAACAATCAAGATACTGAACAACTCTTTTTGTTTGTTCTTCTTTTGAAAATCAATGACCCTGTGCTGTGTTTCTATCAACTTCTTCAATGCTATCGGGTCGTATTCTTCATAATAAAGTTTTTCTTTTTCTGTGTCCACCTTCATTACGTCGGTTATGTATTTCTTAACTGGTGTCCATGTGTCATCAACATTAACCGTCGGCGAGAAAATATATATTCTTTCAAATGAACCACGATAGATTTTTAATATTAGATTTTGAATGAGAACAGTCTTTCCACGAGTTGAAGAGGCGACACATAACTTCCTAGCAGGCAATTTGGGCATCATATCATATTTGCTATTTTTATATGTATATTCGGGTATGTCTATAGGTTCTACTTTAGGGATATCATCACTCATTATAATTAATAAGAAAATATCACTATAATTATATACATGGAAACGAACTATACTGCATATATTCAAACGATTGAAGGTATAGAAGCAGTTCAGGAAGAGGTCATAAAAGACAAAAGAACGAGAAGATGCTGTATTTTAACATTAGAAATAGTTAAAACAATCCTTCAATATTTTGAAAATGTTAAAAATACAGTAATTAAGAAAAAGATTAAATAAATTATATATAAATATTTTATAAGTTGATATGACAGATAGTGCCCCCAAACACTGGACAGTTTGCAATTACCATAAGCATATCATAAGAATGTGGTAATGGTTTAATTAGTTTGTTTCGTGCTTTTGGAAGAAGGAGAAGAAAATCCCCAGTGAAACCCTGCAGTTCCCTATAAATGTTCTAATATTAATTAAAATATTAGAAGATTTACATTTTGTCTAACCATGACTAGAGACTAGACTTTTTTGTATTTCAAGATGGAAAGGAAATTATGTAAATCGTGCTGTGCATCAAATGGTGTTGAAGAGTTCGACGGGTTTAAGACGTGTAATATATGCCGTAAAGCGAAAAGAAAATGCTATGAGAAGAACAAGAATGAATACAATCAAATAAGGAGAGAGGAGAGAGCAAAGGGAAGCCGATTATGTGAAAACTGCGGGCACAGAATAAGACACGAGAACTGGGATGCCCATTTTCATTATGCATTACACCCGAACTCAGAATTAAATGTATTGATGAAAGGGTATTTTAGAAGGCTAGGAGACTTAAAAAAGCAAGGTAGACTAAGCGATGGAATACAAGAGCAAATTAAGGCGGAATACAACAAACACAAACTGGAAATATGCAAACGATTAAACAAACAGTTTCCTAACAAATTTGTTGATGAAGAGGAAACAGTAGAACCAACACCTGATCCTGAACAACATAAGCCAGATATAGATAGAGTATTTAATCACGTTCATCAGTTGCTAATGAACGATGAGTTTCTCGAAGATTACTTTCTGCTATTTGGCAAACACAAAGACCGAATTATCATTGAAATTCCTGTTGATGTTGCCCAACCGAAAGCAACGACGGCAGACACCTAAAAGGCATCATCTGCTTCGCTATATAGGATAATACATTTTGTCAATACAATGAAGTTATAATCCTTAGGTTATCACAAATTAGAACTTCATTATGGATCTTACTTACAAATCAGTAGAAGATGGCCATTTCCATTTAGGTTTATCATAGGGTATCGGGGATGTATGATGGGTAATACGGATTTCAAGGGGATGAGTAGAGGTAGGGGGGTGTTCTTGTGATTCTTTGGATATTCATGGGGGGGGGGTACACGAATTGTGAAAATTAGGGTGATAATGCGGGGGCTTGACGATACTATAACCTAAATGGAAATGGCCATCGCTAACTTACTTCGGTTGTTCATGTCCATTGGTCTTCTGCAAGAAGAGCAGCTTGAAGCGCAGCCTGGCACTCCGAAGCGACCCATTCCTGGAGATCCACCCCGAGGGAAGCTAGGGCCTTCACCACTCACCATTCCTACAGAGACCTCAAAACTCCTCTGCATGCACCTCATGCCTGCTAATCTTCCAAGGGCGTCGGCACTGTAGTCTCTAATGCTCAAACTCGGGCCTGAGGTCACTGAGGTCACTGTCATGGAATCAGTGATTTCCGGACTTTCTCCCAGGCATATTGACCTTCCATCAGATTACCTCCTGCAGCCTTGCACACACTGAGCACCACAACCCCCAACACACCCGAACAAGCCAGAAAGAACTTGAAACCACCAGCATTAATAGCTGGTGAAGTGAAGTTTAATGCCAATCGCAAACGCAACATCATGACAGCAGCAGTTGAATGCACCTTCTCGATGCCCAGAAGGTTTGCAGTGAAAAGAAAATCAACATCTTACCTAAACTTGAGTCCCCATCCCTGGCTTTCGCTACCCTACCGGAAGCTCTTGCTCAAACCACACAACATCTCAGTGTCGACACATTATGTCGATGGGTGCAAGTCATCATGCTTTGCTGCCAGTGCTTCTTCGCTGCCACTCGCCCGCATTTCTTTGGCGGCAGGCGTGCTTGCTCTTTGGCAGCATTGGGTCGCTGTAGGTGCTGGCTCGCACCGTCAGCCGCAGACCACAAGCAATGTGCATGGACTGGAACACGATTGCGGTACTGCCGTGAAACTCGGGCTTTGGTGCGAATGGTGTTCGGCTTCGCGACGGTAGACGTGTGAATATCTCGCCTCAAACACCAAAACCTCGCAGGATGGAAAGAGGACTTGCTGGGCCCACGTTAGCTCTCCTTTGCGGTATCTTGCGGTCATAAAGATGCTGGGACCAGCTGCACAGCTGCGCCTGCTCCCGTTTCTTGTCATTGGCTTTGTGAAACTCTCCGCGGTCACACGCGGACGGCCTCGGCATCGACCTGCAGTGTGCAGGCTTAGCAGCTGACGTTTTTTCTCGGGGTACCTGCCTTTCGGTAGCCCGGTGCTGCGAGCAGCTGCAGAAGCTCTGCCTGGATGCTCTTGTCACACCTGTCCTCAGCAAGAAGAAAACTTGGCAGCAGATCTGCAGCCCGGTCCTTCGCTCCTTGGCGGTGAAGCCCGTCTCATCCTCACATCCCCGGAAATACAGAAACAAAGGGGGACGACTGTGCAGCGACGACTGTGCTGCCTTACACCATGGGACAGCCCCATTGGTCAGCAAGAGCTGGGCAACATTCAAGTGGCCCTCGCGACGTCAAGGCAGTCGCATTGAGACACGCAGCAATTGGCAGAAGCTGATGAGCTTCCTCCTCCACTGCCAGCATTAATGGCGTGGAGAAATCGTTCCTGCCCGGTTGGCTGGCATGCCTGCCTGGGCCTACCTGTCACGCTGCACAGATGCTGCCAAGTCGCAGGGTACTGTTGATGTCGCAGCCCTGCTGCAGAAGAAACTTGCACACCTGAGGTCCCGGAACCCCTCAAGATTGAATCGGCCCTCTAGGCCCTACTCTGTCAGTGCGTGCAGCAGCACTGCCGCCTCTAGCTGGCCGGAGGCCGCAGAGTAATGCAGGGCACTCCAGCTGTGGGTATCCACCGCATTGACGCCTTGGCCACACAGTCCCAATTGGGCCGTGGGATGAATTCACTACAAGTACCGCAGCCGTAACGGATGGGTGAGCAGACGGACGGTGCTGAGACATTGGCTGGCACCTTCTGCGACAGATCTCTCCACAGCCTGCTGCGAGTGATTGTGCGAAAGCCTCTCTCGCCCTTCGCTGTCTCTGCTGTCCGGAAATAACCTCACTTTTTCAATCAGCTTCATTCTTCATTGAACCCCTTGCATGCGCGTCTCTGAGAAGTCTCGAACCGGACGATGCCAAGAGAGCTTCGAAAACACCGGCGGATTTCGTGCAAACTCCTTGGAAGTTTGGAAAGGCACATAACTCGTGCCAGCAAGATCGTTTGCAGCTTCCCGCTTTCTCGCAACGAAGGCAAGCCGTGTAAAAGGGTTGCATCTGGCACATCCTGCGTCGACTTGCAGAAGGCATCTGCTCCTGTACAAGGGTCGTCCTGACATGCTCCGCGAAGAAACGGCTGCAAGGTGGGGTCCGGATCTTGGTGTCCCTCCCCTTTCTTGCAAGCATTGCCAGTCAGTCCAAGATAAAAGGCTGTGGCTCTGTCTTTGTCCTCTGTGTCCGGTTGTGTGTGCTGTTGCCAGGTTGGCGGGGCTGCAGGCCGAACGGTGCTTCTTTACAACTTCGCAACTCTGGGGCGTCCATGACAACCGAGGGTGCCTGTCTACTCTACTGCGTCCATCGATGACCCTCCTCTTTAGGGAAACGCGCACTTCGTTGCAAAGACTCGTTGTTTTGTTCAGGCTTTGCTGCCTGTGAACCTCAGTCAGAGGTATCGCCCTGCAAGCAGCTTCCCTTGACAAATATCTTGATTGACGCTGGTCCTTGGGCTCACATGCCTCTCACATGAGTGTGTAAATTGTGCTTCCTCGAGGGGCTTTGCCCGACAAGAAAGATGCGTGTCGCAGGCACTGGTGCTCTAGAAGAACAAATCTCGAGCACGGACAGAGATTGGGCAGAGAAAACCCATGAAAAGCCCACGATGCCCTCGAAGCATGGCACAGGGCAGTGCTGCACGGGTGTATTCCTTACTTTTGATCTGGCTGCTCCACAAACACCGAAACCGAGCAGCAGTGAGAAGCGTCAGATGCCATCGGCGCTCCTGAGCAGCACTGCAGCACGCCGAATGTCTCGGAGTTTGCACGGATGCGCAGTCGGTGCCTGGGTGTGGGCCTCAGTTGCACGCTGGTGCTGTGGCCCTGCATCGAAGCCTCAGGGGGCCGTGAGCCGGGCGGGCCGCTGGAGCCCTTTCCTCTCAGCAAACACGGCCTCGGCCAGCTCCACGCAGGGCGAGCACTCCAATTCGCGGGCCTCGGAGTCCTCCGAGACTGGCACAGGGCTGCGCAGTTTTCTTGGCTTTTCTTTGCCTTCTCCCCGGAGGTGAGCAAAACCATGCCGACCTAGCAGAAGGGTGTGAGGATACTGTGTCATATGTTCCCGAATAACCGCCGGCTGCAAGCAAGGGGCCATCATGAAGAGAATGCAGGCGATGTAACCGGCGAACTTCCACCACGGAGCGTTTTCCATCTCTGATAGCACCACGATGGCGCTCAAGCCTGCTCTAAACTCGGCTGCATTTCGCGTGTCACGTGATTGAAAGCACTATTGCGACGTCGACACTGTTGGTGGCGATGTTCGAGCCCATGTACACCTCAAAGCTGGGATTCTGGAATAGTCCAGCGGAAGATGAGCACGACACTCTGAAGTTCAAGACGAGCTTCTGTCACCATGAACAAAGCCTCGTGCTGCTGCATGCCTCTGGAGATGTAATAGAGGTTGCCTGGGGTCGGCAATGCTAAAAAGTACAAACAACTCTTGGGGAAAAGAAATCTGACCACTGCCACCAATCCTTTAACTGGCCAGGCGTCTGGTCGAAAAGAAAATGGCTCCACCGAGACAAGCCCAGGAGACCCAATGGTCCCAGGCATCGCCTGGACAAGTGAGGCATCCGTCTCGGGTATTTCTTCGTTTCGCACCGTTCAAAAACTTGCACTGTCAATAGCTAAGGCTTTGGCAGCTCCCTTCTACGCACTGTCCTGCGCAAGGGCCGGCACAGGGGACTAATCATACGACGCTTGACTGCTTGACTTCTGGCCTGCCAGTGTTGCCGTGATCTTCGTGCACCACATGTTACCTGACAATGGCTCCGAGCTTCAAGAAGCGTTAATACGGGTACCCGGGTACTAGTACACCGAGCAGGGGGGATGGTTTATGGAGAATCGTGGGGGCCAAGTGGCCAGCGAGGGAGCCTGCCGTCGCTCCGAGCGAGAAGCCCCTGATCGGAGATCCCCGTTCGTAGCGCGTTTGGATCTCGGCCCAGGCTCCACACAAAGTTGCTATTCTCCTTCATTTGCTCCAAGATCCGGGCTGTCACGTTCCACAAAAACCTCGCACCAGAAGAAAGGAGTGATATGTCTCGCAGCTCCGACACTAAGGTCCCGCTGCCCAAGGTCCCCGCCAAGCCAGAAAGCAAAGGCCATAGAAGAGGGTGCGGTTCTGTAGCAACACCGTCTCCACATACTCGGTCGTCCACTCGACCTGGCTTCGGATTAGGGATTGGTTCGCGCCGCCCGTCGCCCGTTGGCTGCGGATGTTCCCCGGCCTGCTTGATCGGTCTGAAAAGCACCTCAGATGCCAGGGGGCTTGACAGTATCTCCGTCTCCTGTTCCGGGCGCCTGGGAGCCTAGACGAGCCCAGATTCTGGCAAGACTCCGAAGCGGTTGCTGCGAAGAAGATCATGCAGGTGCTGAGTAGCCTCGAGCTCGAAGCCCCTCTGCTCAGGCCACAAAGCTACCTTCTCACCTTCTGGGCCTTTCAACCCGACAAGACCCCCCCATTCCTTAACCGACCTCCGCGAGGTTAGCTTCTCACCCAGAGAGCACCTGCACGAGCATTCTTGCCATCGCAGCGCAATGCAATGATGCGCATCCTAATCTGCAGGGACTCTTCATGTCTGAGGCGCGGAGCGATCACCGTGTTCCAGACCTTTAGGAATGTGGTCAATGTACAGTGCAGTGAAGGCATGTGCCAGATCGCGGCAGCAGTCTCTGCCCGAGGAGTTCGGATTCTGCAAGCTATAGACAGGCAACAGGAAGCTTCGAGGTGATTAGTGGTCTGTAATTGGCCGCAACTGATCCTAAACAGATAGCTCTGGCCTGCAAGCCTGAGTGGCAGCTCTTGCAAGCAAAGTTGCGATGTCCATTCCCGTCACCGGCGCAATCACCGTGGCCGGCGCCTCTGGTTGGAAATTTGGGTTTCCGGGAGCCTGGTCCTTCAACCTGGATTGCTGCAAAGGCACCAAAGCATAGCCGGCCATGTCGCACAGTGGGTTCAAGGCCACCTGCAGCATCAGGCCTGCCAGCTCAATGCAGCTTAAATCGCCCTGCCGAGGCATTCTGAGGCCCCAGCCCACATAGAACAAGATGGCGCTTTCGCCTTGGAATCCGCGAGGCTCGAAGCTCTGGCTCTCGGCGCAGGCTCCCGCAGGATCTCACTGCAGAGGCTTTCACGGTCTTGCTTGTCCTGTCTCAACGACGCGCTGACAAGTAAAAGCGAGTCTGGCGGTGGTATGAAGCTGCACCGCACCTGTTTGTACATTTCTGCGCGGCGAATCATCTGTTTGCCGATTGTGCCCACCTTGCTGTGGCGGCCGATCTGATGAAACAAATCTCGAACAGTCATCTCAGGGCTCGGCCAGGGTGCCAGCCACGGCCAGGGCGACCTGTAGGTGTTTGCTTATGTCTAGAAGATGTCTGGCGGTCTAGCAGGGATCGGACTGGAGGCTTCAGAACGGGGTTGAGGGAGGGGTTGAGGTGTGTTTTCGTCAGTGCTGCAGTGTTTCGCAGTGGCAGGTGTGAGTGAACGCAGGCATAAAGGGCGCGCAGGAGTGCGTCAGATCGCAGCCAACGAGACCGTCCTGATGAGCTGGGCGAACGCATCACAGGAGCGTTTCTGCTCACTCGAGGGAGAACGAGCTGTTGCGCGTGTGGTGTACGCGGCCCCGGGAAACCGTTGATCGCTGCCATCGCAAGACGCAAGACAGCGGTGTCTTTTCCGGAAGAGGCCAGGGGCCAGGGCTTGCTTCTTCTTACCGAAGCAGGATGTCCGACGAGCAACGTGCTTTAGTTTTGGCCAAGACGATCGGTGATTTGAAGTTTTGACACGTGGCTCGGGAGATGCGGTCGCGCCTTCCCGGGATAGCAGGATCCTAGGTCAAAGGCGTTGGTCTAGCGAAGGCTCCGTCAAGCCAGAAGACTTAGCCCGAGGCTGAATGAAGAAAGAAAACCAGGAACTCTCTACCAATCTGGTAGGCTTGTATAAGGCTCAAGCCATACTTTGTTTAAGAGCTCCTGGGTGCAATGCTTCCATCCTTCTGGCCTCAGATAATGTGTTTAACAGGTTAGGGAGATGCCAGGGATTCGAGTACGAGTGTTCCCGAAAGGAATGACCTGTGGTCAGACACAGGGAACGGAATGGCTCCACAGCGAGGCAGGAAAACGGTCAGGCCGTCCTTCCCTTGGCGCGCATGACGAGGGGGGAGTGCGTGAGACGCTTCAACCCTGTGCATAGGTGAGTACGTTATCTCGACCAGGCTGTTTTGGGCTGACAAAGACGGAGTAAGGTGCGCCCCTCTTGCAGTGTATAAGTCTAGGTAGGTGAAGCACTAGCGTTCATAACATCGGGGTTAGACTTTTCTCTTTTGGGACGTAGTCCCCCGTTCACACGTACCTTCACCAAGCAGGACACAAGGAGATGGCCACGGAGATCATGACTGAGACTTCCTGTTGGGAGAGGGTGAGAGCATCTGGCGTGATACGGCGATGAGCGGAATTCACTTTCACCCTGGGTACTCAAAAACGCGTCGGTAGAGTCGACCGAGCTCACTGTGCTAGAAGGAGGAGCGGCGCCAGAAGGAGTGGCCGCCTCGACAGCAACGTCAGCGGCCTTAGCACGCTCGACGACATAATCGTCAGCCTTGGCGAGGAGTTCCTCCGCCCTCTGCAGCGTCTCCTTGAAAGCCTTGGAGGCTTTGTGGTGCTCCATGACCATCCCCGAGAGGCCATGATTGGCGTCCCCCCGTGGTGTTTGGCTTATTGTGCTAGTGTGCTCGCCTGCGTGAGATTCCGACCGATGGCTCCTATGCAGGATCTTTGCGGCGATCCTCCGAGCCCTCGTCTGTCTCCGCATGCTGCCATGGCAACTTCTTCCCGGACATCGAGAGCCTGGATCAGTGGGGCCGCACGGCACTTTCCCTTCGGCAAGTATGCTGCGCTGAAGGTCAATCGCGTTTAGGGCCGCTCCTATATCACACGGTGCATATGCCCTGCAATACCAGCAGAAGAGACAAACTTCAGCACCCTGCGAACTACCTCATTGAGCGTCGACTCTCCTCGGAGCCCCGCTACCTGATTCTTTTTCTCGCGACTCTTCAAGAGTGCAAAGCCACGACGGTGGTCATGGTGACGTGATCTAGCATGAGGAGGACGCTCGCTTCGGCTGTTGCTACCAAAGTGAGGAGGCTTTGCAAAGGCAACAAAAGAGTTGCTGAAGATTTGATAGTATAGTGTTTTCGACACTGCTGCTCTGTATCGCAGTGGCAGATGTGAGTATATACCTGTTGCGGGGATGGCACTACAAGCTTCAACTGAAAGATTGGCTTGAGGCTTGGTGGCCTTGAGGTCTGCTGTGCAAGGTCACAAGGGTTAGGGCCTAACGATTATGATTAGGGTCAGGGTGTATTGTGCGGTGCAATAGTTTTTTGATCGTGGGTGCGAGCACAACTGCCCGCGCTCGCAGGACGCTTATGTCCAAAGGTGAGAATTCCCTGTTTGCCCAGAAAATCTGGAATTAGTCTGTAGCGATCTTATTGGGTGGGCACTTCAAAACTGCCACCCCTTATAACCAGGGTTATAGGTTATAACCGATATGGCGACTGCCAATCAAGGGACCTTCGCAGAATAGCTCAGAAAGCAAATACCTGCGATGCGTGCTTTGCGAAACACCTTCGATATCCTTCGATGGTTCAAGGAAACATCTTCTGCTGCTAGCTAGCATACACGTACCTCGGCCTGAATGTGGACTGGGGCTTAAGGGTCGCTGGACAGAAACAGAGCTTAAGGCCGCCTGCTTCTTGTGAACATGACTCCAGGCGACTGTGTCCCCAACTCCCAGCAACCAGTACTCGCCGCCGGATGGGGGCGGTGTTGCCATCTGCGAGGCCTCGGTTATTGGCAGATCGTGAGGCTCGTGATTTCATGGCCGGATGTGTGAATGCAGGCTTCGTGCAAGGATGATCATGAAGGCGTGGATGCAGACACGGATACAGGGACAAACAAACGGATGTAAAGCATGTGCGTTGGCAACATCGCACCAGAAGCAATAAACGTGTGGAGATGAGGTGTCGATGGAATCTGTTGCGCTGGAATGAACCTTCTATGCCGAGCTGCAGTGACCACCTGCGACAGGCTTTCGCCAATGCCTGTAGCTCTCGCGACGTCAGCTTCGAGGGGCGGCTGTGGCGAAAGGCCAAAGAAATGCCAAGCGGCCCTCCATTCGGGCTCCAGCCTCGGGCCTCTCCATGGCACGGGGCTGCGGGTCGGCTGATGCTCCAGTGCTGCCCTGAGAGCCTGAGGAATGCTGAGGACTTCAGGGTTTCTTCCATGTTTTTTTATGGAGCATGGCATTGCAGTGCAGGCTCCAGAAGTGCTGCATGGAGCCACAGAAAGGCAGCGGTTACCCGATCAGGCGTGAGGATTCCGGCAGTCATCTCTTGACTCGGGCATCCTGTGCCGACAAAGCCGCGAGAGCCTCCAAGTCTCCCTTGCGGGCTGCTTCCAGGAGCCTGGTGCCGCTAGGATCCTTTCTTTAGGTGGGATGTAGTGACTAGTGCTGTGGGATGCTGTGTCGACATTATAGGAACAGGAATAGCCTCCGAGGCGAATTGAACTGCTGGGTTTACGTTTCGCCTGACAGCAGGCGTCTCGACGACATCCTGAGCTGCTTCCAAGATTCGGGATACTACAGGACCTACGGCCGCAACATGCCGCACGGGACGTTGCGTCGGCGTAGTTGCTCATCCCGCTTTTGAGGCTTCCAGTTCTGGCACGTCAGGGCCCTGAGCCCTGAGCCTCCCGTCTCCTAAACGCACCAACACCGCTACGCTAGATGGAGTCACTCGCTTCATCGCAGTCTTGGCTGTCTAGGTCAGTGATGTCAAAAACACTTAGCTGCATAGCTGCGTGCCTGGCATTCACCACGGGGAGCCCGGACTCTGCGTTGATGCACCTCCGACACCTGCAACGCAAAGCAAAACTCCTTGCCTTCTGTTTTACAGAGACTCTGTGTCTCGGGATGCGGCTCAGTGCTATAGACGCTGCAGGTAGCTCCCATGGGTCAAAGCATGTTGGCACAAACAAAGCTCCACTCTGAATTCTGCTGGAACTTTCGCGTGCGAGTTCGGGTACGGCCTGTATGCTGTATCGGAACGCGCTAAAGTCCAGTGCGACAGCAAATGCCCTCGAACTGCTGCAGGACGAACTTAAACTGATGCAAAGAGCTCATGCGATGTGCTGCGGCTCTGCGGCTAGGCTGTCAGGGAGTGCTTCTGTTGTGACCTGCGAGCATCTACGAATTTCCTCCGAAGCGGACGTGAATACGCGGCAGATGGCGGATGACGGATGGCAGTAGATCTTGGCAGTGCTCTATTTTGCAACCCCTTTGCCTCTCCCATGCAGGGAAAAGGTCAAAGCGTTCGTGAAAGCCCTGCATCTGTTCGGAACAGCCATCGGAGCCGAAGCGCTGTGAGGGCAGTGGGGTGTGGCCTGTGTCTTGCCATGTCTTGCCCATCTCGACTTCGTCAAGCTGGTTCCGTACTTCAGCAGGCATACTGGTCTCGGCTTGTCAGTCAGAGGCCTTCACGTCAGGTCAATCTGACAGACAAGTGAAAGGGATGCTTTGGAGTAGTAAATCGTGCAGCAGTAATAAGCAAGTGCAGCGCGCTCTATGCTTCCCCACTGTAGGTGCTCTCATTCATCATGCTGCATGTTGCCATCAAGAGTTCTGTCCGCTCTCTACCCTCACTATGTCTACTCATTTGATGCTGTGTGACAGTGTGATTTCCTCTATTTGCGTTGATCAGGTCCAGGCGGACGACCAATGGCCTGTCACCACAGGCACTGTCGAAGCACTCAGCCATGATCAGCTTTGGTGTAGCATCCCTGAAGCCCTGCCTCTCATGGAAGTGGCGACAGCTGCAGCATGCAAGCTGCAACCTGGGAAGTTACACCGATGTAGGTCTCTTGCGCCAGGCATGGGGAGGGTCAGGGCCGGCCTTGCCCCAGGCGAGAAGAAATCCAATGATCCAGTCCTGCACTGAGAAGCCCCGAATGTCCCAACGCTCCCTGGCCGTGGCCTCTCACACCTGTCCTGCTCAGCACACTTCAGGGAGCTGCGCACATAAGGGAGGCAGCTCATGGGCAGCAGAGCCAACAGCACCTGGGCAGCCGATTCCGGCTCAGTTCACTGCTTTCGTAAGGGCTGTTGGGCTCCCGACGCGGCACTGAATCCTCGAGAGAGGTCCGGGAGCCTCGACAGCAAAAGGCTCTAAAGCTGTAATGTTGGTACATCCAAGGCAGTTAGGTCAGTAAGAGGTTTGTTAGGTTCCCCCGTTGAAATTCTCAAGTCCCCGAGCCTGGAGCAAGGAGAGTGGTCGCTCGACAGAAAGCTTCGACGAGACACAGCTTCGGCCCTTGCCCAAAGCGACAACCTCAGTCCAACATTCGTCCGCCATCTGCTGCAAGCGCGATTTCCTCTCCGTGGGTCCAGCCGTCTCAGCCTTGTAGCCGACGCAGACACGGGGGCATCTTAGCACCTTCATCCATAAGTGGGGAAGAGGCGAATGTGCGAATCGAGCGCTACCGCTCGCGATGGCCTCGCCAGTCGGCTTGGAGAGCTCAAGGATGTGTTGCAGAAGAACTCTCTTGCTCCTCGCAAAGCTGGCCGCAATGCCCAGAGGCTGGACAGTTCTGACAGTTGAAACTCCCAAACCAATCACTGCCGGGTCGATTTTCCTGTGAATTCTCATGTCTTTTACTTCAAACGTGCTCCTAGGCTTGTTTTCGACATTCCCAACAGTGTCTGCCATGTGTTTGACACTTTTGCTCAGCACCGTAATCGGTGAAGGCATGTAAACCAACTAGCGATGTCCTAAGTCATTGCGCGGCGCTTTCGAAAACAACAGTCACGATATCAACATTGTTCTCTTTCAGTACCAGTGCGAGATACAGCAGCTGGCGGAGGAGTATAAAGTCAGCCTTTGATTTACAGACTGCGTGTCTTATATATTCTATTTTCAGGCCTTACATATGCAAATTCTTCGTGGGGAAGATCGTTTTCTACATACGTTCCTTGGAGAGAAGCTTGGACATTCTGTACGTGATGTACGTGCTCACCTTTGTTCCTGCAGCGTGCGACACCTTTTGTACCACATCACGGAGACCTTACAAATCAAATGTCGAAAGACTGACGTACATACTACTTCGATTCAAATCACAACTCTTTTGAAGCATTGGCTCATTCATGGTGGCATATCTCCGGAGACCATGCGGCAACAACTTTTGGGAATACAAGTGGGTCTATTGGTCTGGCTTTTGCCATCAAAGGGTTCTGTTAGATCTGATTTTCACGTGTGGCATGTGTACTTTGTCGTATCTTGGATTCTCGTGCTTATGGATCTTGCACGGTTACATCACACAAAGCACTACTTAGACTTCAGGATCATGTTGCGAGTATTCCCAAAGAACATCCAGAAACACTTGTTGGTTGATGGTTTGGGGAGCAAATTTGAAAGAAGAGAAGCTAGTCTTGACTGGAAGAGGTATGTCCAAAGTGTTTGTTCGTCTTTGTGGCAACGCTCTGGTTATGGCAAGGATGCTGATGCTGTCAACTACATCATTTTCACCCCTGAGAGCCACGCGTGGTACACTGGAAAAGCAGATGCAGTTCGAATTCTCAACAAACGTGAATGGTACGGCCCTGCCGCTCGATGGCGTGATCACGTTTTCAATACGGTACAGTACAAGTCCACCCAGCATCATCAACCCCGCTACAGAGCTTGGGCTAACTGTTCTTTCCATTCCTTGCACATGGTGCCGATTACTCGTTCCTGCACTGCTGCTGTTCCTGCATATGAGCAGACGATTATCAGAACGTTACAGCCGCCTTCGCAAGCATCATCAAGTTGCACACATACATGCAAGCCCAACAGACCTCGACCTTGGCCCAGATTCCGTCAAAAGCCTGACATCGCGAAGGAAACGCAGCTCAACCTTTTGGAGTCTTTGGTTTCTCGCAAAAGTTATCATTCTCCTGACTGCAACTGGCCTTTTCAAGTACTTTTGGGTTGGTGTTGGACTTGCGAAGGCTTGTCAAGAACTGAAGTTTTCGACAGGCTATATTGGAACAGGCACATGGCTTGGTTGTTATCGTTTCTCACCATTCCGCGCAGCAGACTTGATTACACACGCCTGTGGAAGAAACCCAACGTGTTGGACTACATCTTGCAATTGTGGTTTCATTGTCACATTGTGCAGACCTCCACATACCAGCCCGCCAACGAGTGCGAGCAAAGTTGGAAAGGTTTATGCGCACTGCCAAACTACTTCCCACCCAGACATGGAGAATCCTTGTGCCCAGCAGTGGTGATTGGTACTTGTCCTGTGTTCGACGGATGCTCCCACCCATGTTCCAACAGATTGCGTCTGATTCACATGAAAGAGTGGCAGCTTATTTCCGGCAAAAGATCAAACTGGTCCGATGTAGACCTCACAATGTGTCCCGTTTATTTACAGACCAGCAGCAACAAAGCAAACTTACAATAAGAGATGCATGCACATTTCGCGTCAACTACGCAGGTTTGACCGACGTAGACAAGATGTTTGCTGGAGACCAGAACATTGGAATGTGCCATTACACGTCACTGTCCCGCAATTGCGAAAACAGGTTGAAATTCAGTTGGGTAGTTTCCTGCAGGAGATTGGGCTTGATTTCGCGCTTCCACCGAGTTCAACCATGCCAGAGCCATCCGATTTACATCAGCACGAGTTTGGTGAGCATTTGGCTGCTATTCGATTGGAGCAACCGGGAAAAGTTTTCATTCAAACAGACCGCGATATCCACAGACGCGTTTGTATGGATGAACTTGGATACCAATGGAGACTTGCATAGGGATTTGAAGGAGATAAGAAGCATTACAGGGTTCTTCGAAACACATCGCCTCAACAAGCCGCTACATGGAAGCAGCAGCTTATGGAACACTACTTGCCTGATTTCGCCAAACATGTTCGTGTGCTGCCCTCGATGTTGCCATATGCGTACCGCACCTACAAAGCGAAGTGCTTGCATAAAGATCACCCAGGTCTGTGTTGTAAAAAGCAACATGCGCACGAGAGAGAAATCATCTCCAATTATTCTGAACCCCTCAAACCGACACTACGTCGTGCGGCGCGTGCGTTCAGACTGGCAAAAAGGCTGTCCAACGAACCTGGATGGACATTATGGAATCAGAGTCAACTTGCAGAAGTTGTGCAACACAGAGTTGGTTTACTTGCATGTCCAAATGAGTGCCGACGACAGTGTCCATGTGGAAAGGCAAAGCAGATTGACATCACATGCATTCGTACTGATGCTTCCCAGTTCTTCAAAGCTGCTTCCGTCAAACGGGGATTGCAAAGGGGTTTTTCGTTCTTCAAGCGCTTGCACAAGAACACGAAGCGAACAGCAGTGGCGGTGGCAAGTGGTAAACCAGCTAACGGGCACTTATGTTTTGCAGCGAAGAGATCCAACCGGTACTACCACGTCGTATCTTTCAAACACATCAAGAAATGCTTTCAGTATGCCCTACACGATCGGAATTTTCTTCTCGGAGACACAGTTGTACAAAGGCGCACTGGTTATCCAATGTGCGGTTCGTTCAGCGAGCCCGCCACACTTGTGGACTTGGATGAGAATGTTTTTCGTTTGTACACTGAGCATCGTCCTACCACTACTAGAACAGGCTGGTCAGATGGAAACTACAGTATGTCTGAAATTATACACGGAGTGCAGCATGTGGATGATGCCATTATCATGTCTTGTATTTGGTGCTCTGACTGTCTACTTGAGGGCGTCCAGAAGCTATGGTCAGATGATGTCGGGACGACTTTGGAGGAGACGGGGAATAGCATCACGTTCCCTCATTCTAAACTTCGTTTTATGGACGGGAAACAAGTCAACATCAGCCCAAAGGTCGTCAACCAGGACTTTGCATGCGGTAGATCAGTGTCTCCTGAAAAGTCGCGTTTGGGAACTTGGCTGGGTATACAAACACATTCTCTGCAGATACTTCGGCAGTTTCTGGTTGGTCAGCTTGTTAGTTTCAACAGACTTGCACAGGGAGATCCAGCACGGGCCGATGAAGCATTCGTCTGTTTGTTGTGCGAAATCCTCGAACTTCGAGGGCCGAAGACTTGGTTATGTAAATCCTTACAGTCCTTGCCCGTAAACATCAGTCGAATTTCTTCCAGGTGGCCCGCCGCACAGGGAAGATTATGCGAAGAACTTTGCCACAGCATGCCCATCAACGCTTTGTACATATATGGAGATGCCTTCAGCTGGCGATATCCGCAATCTAGTCCGAGGTCCTCGAGTTGCACAAAAATTGTCGTGGCCGTTTGTAGGCAAAGGCTGACGCCTAGATCCCTATTCCCAAAGCCAAGTTACAAGCGAGCTGCATTGGAAAAGAAGGAGGAGCAACGGGAGTCCGAGGAGGTTAACAAGGAGACTTCGAAGCAGATCGCCAAGACCGTGAGCAACACTTTGAGTTCTATGTTGGGGATTCGTACCCATAAGCCGAAGGCCAAGAGTGAGCGGTTTGGTATCACTAAGAAGGTTCTCCGTGCACTTCCCCGCCACAGTTCCGAAGAGTCGTCTGCAAGCATGGCGGATTCCTCACGTACTTCATCTTCAAACTCATCGGAAAAAGCAGTTACAAAATCGGGCTTCTTGGGCAGAATGGTCAAAAAGCTTCATGGCAAGAAGGTCAAGAAGGGCAAGAACGCCAAGTATTCCCCCACGCATTCGCCGCTCGGTGTGACGACGCAGAAAGCTCCGTACTCAGATGCCGTGTATTGGGAAGTCGCACAGAAAGTCATCCCCAAGGGGATGTTGACATTTCTGGATTTCCGGATGGGCACAAGGAGTGGGTTGCCGAGTTGGCGGATTGTGCGGTTGGCGATCACGTGAACGTGAACAAGGTGCTGCATGACCTGAAACTTCCAGCTCTTGATGCGCACTCCATGAAGTTGAAGATCAAACTGATGCTCGACCATTTCGCACAAAAGGAGGGTGAGTGAGCCTGGATTGAAAGTATGATCTTGGGCTGCTTTCGGCGGATGCTCGTTTTGCTGCCCGGCAGAGTGAGATTGTTACTATGTTTTCCAGTGGTTCTGCTCACGATCTCTCTTGACATCCTCATCCTGTTTGTGGAGAGCATCAGTCCAATCCGTGGGCCAAACAGCGTTGCCTTTGCTGTCATCGGCGTGAGTGTGATGCTGCTGTCCTACGGCATTGGAACGCAATTTTGGGTGGCTTCTCCTATGCTGGGTGTAAGTGAGATGAACCCCATCCCTACAATCACCATTCAGTTTGAATATTCAGCCTGGGCACTTGCACGCTGGTTTATCCAACTAATCACTGCCGGGTCGATTTTTCTGTGCATTCTCATGTCTTTTACTTCAAACGTGCTCCTAGGCTTGTTTTCGACATTCCCAATAGTGTCTGCCATGTGTTTGACACTTTTGCTCAGAACCGTAATCGGTGAAGGCATGTAAACCAACTAGCGATATCCTAAGTGGAATCCTAAGTCATTGCACGGTGCTTTCGAAAACAACAGTCACGATATCAACATTCCTAACACCATCAGCTGACTGTTATTGCCTTGCAGGCAGCGATGTTGGCGCGATGTTGTGTCACAAGGCTGTCAGGTTGTCTCTTTGAGTTGATCATGCTCTTCTTGCTCTTTCTTGCTCTCGTCGACGTGTCGCCACGTTCTCGGCGCTAGGGTCTCGACGCAAACTCCCGCTTCTGCGGTGAGGGCAGGGTCATCGCCAAGAAGCGTAGCAGAGGCCACCTGGAGTGGGCCGGGGGAAAAAACATTGCGCTCTAAACTTCAAAGTCTGTCGCTCCTGCGCGCCTCGAGCGGAGGTAGTGGCGCAGCTTCAAGCATAGAAGCGAGTGAACCTCAGAACGTGCACAGACCTCCCCCAAAGCCAACCAAGACTCCTGGCCCTACAGCAAGGGCCGGGGTGCCGGCCACGAACACCGGCAAGAGTGACACCTCACGTGCTGGTCAAAGGTCACACAGCCCAACTGGAAATCCAAGACGACCCTATCGAATCCCAGTGAAAAAGCTTTCCAAGACTGGTGTCGAATGCTATGGCTGGGTCGTATAGGTATCGAAATACACAGATGTACGTTCGCATTCGCTCGGAGAATATGCATAGAATGCAGGAAGCTCACATTATGTACGCACCTGTTTCTCTATGCTGCCACGCAGCAGTGTTCAACTGCGCAAGTGCATTCTGTATTTTGGATGGGGGCGACATCATGATGCCCCCCGGATGTGTTGGTTTTGGCGATAAACATGTTCGTGTGGTTGAGGCGAGGGATGAAAGCAAATGAGAAGAGCAACAAAGCCTTCGAGGACCCCAATCTCGGACCCTGGCGTACTGATTCCGGGGACTGCGTGTGTTGTAGGCTGAGACGCTGGCTGCGCGGTCGTAGGCGCGGAGGGCCACGGGGCGACAAAAGCGAGGCGCCTCCGTCTGTGCTGCCTCGGCAACCCGGAATGCAATATCGAAGGTAGGCATAAGAGTGCATGAGCATTGCATTGTGAGTATGCAGTTCTCTGTATTCCTTCGTATCACGCTGTATCTCTCTGCTCACAAAAAACAGCACATACAACTGTTGAATTGTATTATGCATATGTGCACATACATATGTGTTCAAACACCCCGCGGCACAAATAAACAATACCAGCAAATACACACATACACATCTATATTCACACATGTGTGTATACATATATATATATATATATATATATATTTGATATTATATTTGTACATATACCTAGCAAACGTCTTAAGCCAGTTCTGTTTTCACAGAACTTCCAAGTTGTCGCTTGCAGTGCATTATTTCGAGCGTAAATGCACCTAGCTGTCCATCTATCCGTTTTCCTGTCTGTCCTTCTATGCATCTCCATCTATCCATCTCTATCTATCCATCTATCTGTTTTCTTTGTGTTTGTGCTCAGTGGGTGGGATTGGCACAGCATGTCTGTATTTCCTTCTTTTGCCGCTTGTTCATTTGGTGGACCTAAACCATCAGGAATTGCTACGATCCTGCGTCGGTGGACTTCAATTATCCCGAGTTTCGACGCCTGCCGGTGCCGCATCGGTGGAGCTTAAACCTCCTGACTTGCCTGACCATGTCCTAGCATTTTGCTTGCTGTGCCTCTCCTTTGGAGCGGCTGTTTGCGATGAGGGAGGGAGGGAGAGGGAGGGAGGCAGGGGAAGGAGGGAGGGGGCGAGCGAATATGCTTGGTTGCGAACGAAACTGCGTGTTTCCACATGCACATGTGCATACATTCATACATACATACATACACTTCTCCCGTATGCACACCTCGGCATTCTTGTGGGTCAAGTCGCAACTGACAAGTTAAATCTTTCTACCAGAGCTGTCATGCGTCGGCCTCGGTGACCCAGCTAAAGGTGTCGAAGGCATTGCTTCTGCTCTCCACCTGGCAGAATTTGGTGCCAATCCCGATCTCCCCTAGCGGCCCTAGCGTGCTCGTGAAGCCACAGCATCGCTTGAACCCTGACCTGGATGTCGCTTCTCAAGCAGGCACACCCTGAAAACATCCTGCCTCCAGCTGCAATCCGCAAAGCCGGTTCGTGAACTTGCGATTCTCTGCACGCAGCCTGAGACATTCTACAGCTGTCTGAAGTGCAAACGAGCAGACGATGTGAGACTCGGATTCTTTTCTATGTCTCACTGTTCAGCTGCGAGCTTCGAACGGAATGCTGGGCCACATGGCAACGATCAGAAGCACGTGCAGAACAGGGAGAGAGCGACAGTGAGCGAGAGAGCGAGAGTTCTATGTGTACGTATACACACATATGTATATAAATATACATATAAATGTAAAAATATATAAATAAATATATATATATATATATATATATATATATATATATAATGCACGTATGTTTATAGAGACATGTCAACACAGTACACTCATGTGCAGCTGACATGGCGGTGTGTTTATGCTTGCATGCGTCCGCATGCGTATTTTTATGTATATCCTATGGTACCATGTATATATACATATATATGAGCCCGATACCTTTAGGGTCTATTTAGCTAGCTTCTTTAATATACAATATCAAACGCTTAGCTAAATGATATCTAGCCATATCGTGAATTCTACAAACCGAAACCCGGAAAGTTTCACCCTGATTCGGACATATAACTTAATGCACAGTTTGTCAATTGTAATGACATTGTTAGACAGCCGTTTAAATTTCATACAGGTCGTCATTGTGTTACTACTACTCCTACTGCTACTGCCACGGCTACTACTACTACTACTACTACTACTACTACTACTACTACTGCTACTGCTACTACTACTACTACTACTACTACTACTACTACTACTACTACTACTATGTAATCACCAAGAATCCTATGAAACACATGTTAGAATCCAGAAAACCAATAATCCTACATCGTAAGTATTGACTATACTCCTGCTGGTAAGATTCCTTTTCAACACAATCTATAATCAGTAAAACTTCGATAATCCTAGTAAGCCTATGTCACTGCTAATTATACCGCCTGTGGCTTCTGTAATACTACTCCGAGCAAAGTAAGAGAACAACCCTTACAAACACCCATAATCATGTTAAGTATCGCCTGTAGCCCTGTGTTTAATCGTAATAAGCCCGGCCTACAACTATAAAAGCGACAATAATTGCGTGGGGATTTGATCCTGGTAATGCTCTGTATCGCTCACCCCACAAAGAGCTGTGTTGACTGTTGGCGTGGTTGCCTTCTACAAGCTGGATCACCGTCACTTCCACTTCCACACACGCACTCCTATGCAGGCAGATCCAACGTTCGCTCCTTTTGCACACTCACGGCCGGCGGTGGATCGTCTGTGCACGGGATAGCTCTGATTGCTCTGAGGATCACAAAGATAATAGCACTTTAGCTACGGGCAATGCTTTCTAGAGCTTGTGCTCATTCTTGAGCCAAACGTTGCATGGGCGGTCATACTGAAAGGATGGATAGGCATTGCGGTGTGCGTAGCACTACCACAAGCCTACTCCTAGAGACGAGGGACGCGTAGCGTGTCCCCTTCCCTTGCACTTTACATGGTCTTGCTCACAGCTCTTATAGTGACACCTTGGAACTTGACAAGGCATCGCAGTCCGTTCGCACCCCCCATGAGTTGCGTCTCCGACGCTGCTCACCCGGAAGATGGCACGATAGGAAGGTCAGAAAATTTGTTCCGCCGCAACGTTAATGTATAGATCAGAGCTTTTGCATCCCAATTAGAAACGTTGTGACACTCATCTACGTCGGTAACGATCCCCTGAAATGGCAAACGAATCAGGCGTCACTGAAGAAAGAGGCATTCGCGATGGAATTCCACGTGCGAAGCACAGAGGTCACAATCTTGAAGATGAGGTAGATCATGTGTTGTCTCACCGCCATCTTCGCATTGGCGTAGCATCGCGGTCCCAGGGCCGGAGGTTCTCCTCTGGATACTGGTTCCTCTGCTTTCCTTTGTCCTTGCCTTTGTTTCGGCCTTTGCCGGCGATGTAGTCGTGGTAGGAATTGGCGTTCCAGCCACCATGTTGCTCGTCTCCGGTTCTCTCACGCCCTTTTGAAGGTCCCTTTGCCGAAGAAGCGCTTGCACGTTCCTCCGTGGTGACGGGCGTGTCCATGATGGAAGTACCACCCGGAGGGAGATACTCTTCAGCCGAGATGTGATGTAATGCTTCGGGACGTCGAGTATTCGGATTTTGCTGTCTTTCAACTCTAGACTTGACCAATCTGTCCATGAAGTGCGCTGGCATTTGCACGTTGTGGTCCACCAGCAATCCAACGGTCTGGACGGAATAGTCTGCATGAGTCAAAAGGATGCCGACCGGGTCGATGTACAGAAAGTCCACTGGTCCAGTTGGCGTGTTTCGTAGTACCGAAAACTGTTGATGTCCTGTCACCATCGGGATAACTTCACATAAGACGTTGAGGCAACAAAAGTGCATTGCTTTCACGTCTTCATCCTTGTTGCTCTTCAAGTACGTGGTTGGATTGAAGTTATCTCTGCCGATTCCCATCATGTTGGCTCCCCGTGTCAATAGTGAAAGCAGCTGGTTCGTTCGGAAGCGCTTCAAAGTGTAAGTCCCGTTGGGATCATACGACTTGAGGTTCTCAGGCTCCTTAGCGAAGCGAATGATCTCCTCGTCAGTCACGTCCCTGCTCACACCTGTTTCTTTGTCCACTCCAGCCAAAGTTCCCCACTTTCCGAGCACATCATAGCGTTGGCCAAGTGCGAAATTCTCTCTCATCTGAAACAACGGCATAGTTGCCCACTTCGCGAATCCCGACCAAGCTTTGTAGATGGTTCTGCATACGACGAACGCCATATACGAAAGAGCGGCCATGTTGGCGTCGATGCAATGGGCGTTCCGTTTGCCGTGGTGGTAGGGCGGCTGCATGGCAGTGCGGGCGATTTGCAGTTCAGGGTCGATGTTCAGAGACTGACCGGCGATGAGGACGGGACGTCGTTCCTGTGCCACTGAATCTGGTACTTGGTCGTCAAAGTCCTCACCCGGTTCCGTGTCCATCTCTTCATCAGGTTCCTGTTCTGGATCGTCATCACCAGCAACGGACGGTTCTGGAATCGCTTCGGGTTCCGCAACCGATTCCGCTTCCATGGCTTCCTGTTCCTCGACGGTTGCTTCAGGTACTGCTGCTGCCGCAGCTTCCATCGTCTGAGCAATGAAGTCACTTGGGATCTCCGTCGGAGTATCCCGTTGTGGAGTACCTTGGTAGTATCCGCAAGAAACGAATTGTGACCAGCAGGATGTGCATCGAGAAAAGCATGCTGGAACAATGTTGTAGCACGCCGGGCATACCCTCATTCTCCTGCCATCCTCATCTCTTCGTAGATCTTCGGGTCGCCAGTTCTTGATGACAAACTTGATGCCCTTGTCCATATAGTGACCAGCCCGGGCTATCTGTTGCTTAATTTACTAATTGCTGCTTCTTTGCTATCTGTCGCTTGTTGAAGAGAAACTGGATTTTGCCATGAGCGATGTGAACTGCTCTGAAACATGTGCTTTCGGATTAGCATGCTGTTAATGGCCTGGCATGTCGGGATCAAGAATATCTGGGTGAGATGTAACCGCAGATGTTGCAAAAAATGCCATTTCGGTGTCGCGATGGGAAGATTGAAGTCAAACCGTAAATTGAACGTGTTTTCGAAAGTTTAGTATGATTTCAATCATGTGTATATAAGATATACGTGCAAACATGTCGTCGCCGACAGAAATGGAATTTGAGATTTCGGTACCTAAGTGTGATTACGAGTATGCTGCCGGCGGGGACATGTGATATATTTATATTTTTATATCCTCTCTCTCTCTATATATATATATATGTATATATATATATATATATATATAGATTTACATCTATATTAAAGTGTGTGTCTCTTGCATCTCTCTCCTGTATACATGTGTGCGAGTGTGTGGGCAAGCTGGCTGTGCATGATTGAAGTCTTGGGAAAGCATGACATGTTCGCTCGCCAGTCGCTGGCCATTGTTCAAGGTTCGGACTCCGCATGCTGCCTGTGAGAGGACGACTCCTAATAATATATGATTTGGACAGCAGAATTGGTGCATCGGCAGAACTTCAAACGTGCCATGTCGGAGCCCGGACCTAGCAGCAAGCGAGCACAGAAGACTGAGGAACTTGCCTCTCTCGTGTGGAGCAGTATAGATTTGGGGTTCGTGCAGCAAACCGGCAGCCTTTTCCACAGTAGGTCGTTGCGCTACCGCGAATCGAGGCAACGTCTTGCTTGGGTACAATCTTTTCACTACGAAGGGGTGGAAAGATTATTCACGCTACGGACGTGCCGGTTCATCCTGCAGCGGCTCCTAGATTGGGGGTTGTGCCTGCCATCAACCCCGGGGTTTAGCATGGATAAGTGGATGGACGCAACCGCCCCAGTGCTACATCAGATGCTAAAGAAAGCACGAAGAGGTAGTGCTGCTGCCGTCGCCGAAGCCATGGACGAGGAAGACACCCTCGTGCTTGGCGACGAGGGCTTGGAGACGGCCGAGGATCGTGCAGCCTTGCAATTTCACTTATTGGGTGTGTGCCTTATTATATATAGCCTGGAGGACTCGCAGTGCTTGAAGCGGAAAGCCTCGAGTTCTGTGAGTGCAGCTTGGATCCCAACATAAGCATGCACTTCTTGCTGATCGAGTTTGTGTCGCAAACATGTACACGTGCATCTCAGCTTGGTGGCATCATGCCCAGCAAGCGACTTCGAGGCAAAACGCCTCCAGTGCCGTGGCGACTCTATCGTTTTGTGTTCGCCCACACAGGGATTATAATTGCTTGCATCTAAGGAAGACTCGCGATCGTCTGATGATGCGGGTGATGGCGAAGCTACTGGTACATGGGCCGAGGAGCCCTGGAAGGCTGAGGATGACTACTACGACCATGGGGTGCCTGAAGTCCAGGAAGAGGAGATATGGGCGGGGTGTTTATGGTCTGGTCCTTAAATTTAATGTGCTGGGGGGTTACTTATATAGTGTTGTGCTGTGCAGGAGGATCCATGGCCAGGAGACCAGGTTATGGTTGCTTTGAATGAGGAGGATCAGTACGCTGAGGCAGGGGTTGGTTGTTCAAGGTGTTGCCCTTAATATAAATGTTTGTTGTGCAGGAGAATCCAATGCCGGATGATTGGGATGAATCTTGGAGAGAAGAGGAGGCATGGGCTGGGGTTTTGGAGGTGCTGTCCCTAAATTATTACTATTCGATCTGTGCAGGCAACGAAGCCGGGCCTCGAGGCATGCTTCCGGGTTTTTGAATTGTGGTCATAAGTTCGTAGATTGTTGCACAGGCAGCGAACACCGTCCTGTTCCCGGCACCGAATGAGTGGGCTGAACAGCAAGCTGGTGAAGAGAAGGAGTGAATTGGGTTTCAATTGTTGTCCTGAGTTCGTAATTGCTGTGCAGGAGCCATGGGATGATCAAGATCATGCCAAAGACGAGGAGGCATGGTCTGGGTTTCAATGGCTATCGTTATCAGTTCGTAGATTGCTGTGCAGGCAATGAAGCCAGATTGGGAGCATCATCACGCCGAAGAAGAGGAGGCATGGGTTGGGTTTCAACGCTTGTCCTTTTGAGTTGGTATATATATATATAGTGCAGGCATCGAAGCCAGATTGGGACTTTCAAGATCACGCCAAAGAAGAGAAGGCATGGATTGGGTTTCAACGGTTATCAGTTCGTATATAGATTCCTGTGCAGGCAATGAATCCGGGTTGGGACCATCATCGCGCCGAAGAAGAGGAGCCATGGGTTGGGTTTCAATGCTTGTCCTTTTGAGTTGTTTTTGTTGATTCCTGTGCAGGCAATGAATCCGGGTTGGGACCACCAAGATTACGCCGAAGAAGAGGAGGCATGGGTTGGGTTTCAATGCTTGTCCTTCTGAGGTGGTTTTTTGATTCCTGTGCAGGCAATGAATCCGGGTTGGGACCACCAAGATCAGGCTGAAGAAGAGGAGGCATGGGTTGGGGTTCAATGGTTTTCCTTAGTTCGTAGATTCCTGTGCAGGCATCGAAGCCAGATTGGGGCCATGAAGATCACGCCAAAGAAGAGGAGGCATGGGTTGGGTTTCAATGCTTGTCCTTTTGAGATGGTATATATAGATTGCTGTGCAGGCATCGAAGCCAGAGTGGGAGCATCAAGATCACGTCAAAGAAGAGGAGGCATGGGTTGGGTTTCAATGGATATACTTATCAGTTCGTATATTATATATAGATCTGTGCAGGCAATGAATCCGGGTTGGGACCACCAAGATTACGCCGAAGAAGGGGAGGCATGGGTTGGGCTTCAATGGTTTTCCTTAGTTCGTAGATTCCTGTGCAGGCATCGAAGCCAGATTGGGGCCATGAAGATCACGCCAAAGAAGAGGAGGCATGGGTTGGGTTTCAATGCTTGTCCTTTTGAGATGGTATATATAGATTGCTGTGCAGGCATCGAAGCCAGAGTGGGAGCATCAAGATCACGCCAAAGAAGAGGAGGCATGGGTTGGGTTTCAATGGATATACTTATCAGTTCGTATATTATATATAGATCTGTGCAGGCAATGAATCCGGGTTGGGACCACCAAGATTACGCCGAAGAAGGGGAGGCATGGGTTGGGTTTCAATGCTTTTCCTTAGTTCGTAGATTGCTGTGCAGGCATCGAAGCCAGAGTGGGAGCATCAAGATTACGCCAAAGAAGAGGAGGCATGGGTTGGGTATACTTGTCAATTCGTATATTACAAAAAAATCTGTGCAGGCAATGAATGCGGGTTGGGACCACCAAGATTACCCCGAAGAAGAGGAGGCATGGGTTGGGTTTCAATGCTTGTCCTTTTGAGTTGTTTTTGTTGATTCCTGTGCAGGCAATGAATCCGGGTTGGGACCACCAAGATCAGGCTGAAGAAGAGGAGGCATGGGTTGGGTTTCAATGCTTGTCCTTCTGAGGTGGTTTTTTGATTCCTGTGCAGGCAATGAATCCGGGTTGGGACCACCAAGATCAGGCTGAAGAAGAGGAGGCATGGGTTGGGGTTCAATGGTTTTCCTTAGTTCGTAGATTCCTGTGCAGGCATCGAAGCCAGATTGGGGCCATGAAGATCACGCCAAAGAAGAGGAGGCATGGGTTGGGTTTCAAGGGATATCCTTAGTTCTTATGTATATATATATATATAGATTACCTGTTTTCAACATGGTTCCTACATCTATATCTATATCTATATCTATTTCTATTTCTATATCTAGATATATATATATATATATATAGGAACCATAGGTGTCTCCTTTGCAATCCTGTCCAGGCATGGAATCCTTCAGACGAGTGGGGTGGCCAGGCACGGTTTTGCTAGTGTACGGTTTCTCCTGATGATTTAATTGGTCACCACGCGACATACTCCTAGATTCTATATGGCTTTACCAGGCCGACAACTGGTCGGATGGGCAGCCTTTGCTGGTGTGGCCCATGAGTCCAGCTGACGAGGCATTATACATATAGGATCCGTGAACTCACAGACGATATTATTCGTGCTTCTCGTTCCAGACATGCCATTGGCCCGGGGATGGTGCTGATGATCATCCAGATGATGCTCCAGCCAAGGCACGGCATTCATTTTAGTTTGTTTCGGGTGTATTATGTATTGTGCTTGATCGAGAGGCACTCCTGAAAGAAATGGACGGTTTGGTTCAAGTGTTTGACACAGCCGCTCGTACGAGAACACTTACATGTCTGTCATGCATCCGTGCATGTGCAAGCATCCATAGCTCGCCGTGTGCAAGCATCCATAGCTGGCAGGTGGGTCAGAAAGCAAGGCTCAATGCAGTGGCTTGCCAGTCAGCTGCAGACCGTATGGTGGCTTGGCAACACGTATATAGATGACTTTCATTACCTTTTTTATGCCATCCTATCTATCTCAGGAGGGGTTGATGGGGGCCGTGGAAGAAGCGACTCTTGGATTTGATGGTGGGGCGACACAAAAACCCTAAACCCCTAAACCCTATAACCCCCAAAACGCTAAACTCTGTTACACACCCAGCTTATCCCCTAAGCCCTAAACCCTGAACTCCGGACCCGAACCCCAAACCCCAAACCCATCTAATTTCCCCTTTGTCCACAATCCGAGGGAGCTGGGCGATCCCAATGCAAAGCCTTCAACAAAGGCCGGGCTATAATTGTTTTCTTATAACATGAGGCGGTAAAGTTCTTGCACGCCACGACGATTCGCATTTTTCCCTGTCGCAGGGCCAAGCTCGAGAGAGGTCCACGGTTGGTCCTGATGCAGCTTGGTTCAACAATACTCCTGCTGCCCTTATTGATCTTCTGCTGGCTTCGGGGGATATACAGGGTTGTTGCAAGGATGACCGATCCTATCTTGTAACTAAGGAGTTCCAGCTCGAAGCTATCGATCCGAATGCACTTTATAGCATGCCGCTAGAGGCTCTGAAGGCTTGCACTGGTGGCCAGCATCGACCTGCAAACCCGCACAAGCAGCGGCTGCTTGTGGCAGCAAACAAACCGGCCAAGCTGCGACCTGCAGCAAAGCACAAATCTCGAGATCCACCGGCAGCTTCACCAGCAGCATCCACAGCACCTCCAGAAGACCCCGCAACCCAGGCCAAGCCAAAGCCCACACGGTCGGACACGGCCTACGGCACGGAGCGAAAAAACTTCTTGGCTTCGATTCTTGGCAAATATATAATGTGCTCGTGCCCGTTCACTGCATCAGAGTTTGGTTCATTGCATCGATCTGGCTGAGGTGTCCGAAGAAGTTGAAACAACACGAGAAAGAAGCTTTGTGGAAGGCCTCCGAGGAGCGACAGCAAGTGCTGTCGTTGTTCAGCGAACAGGAACAGAAGAAACGACGGTACATCTAGCTGAGGCAGCCAAAGGCTTTCTCACGAGGTTTTATTTTCGAGTCTGGGGATTGGATCATGGATGACATCAAGCTGCACTCTGTAGCTCTAGATGCACAACAGGATTGCACTCATGACTCCCGCCCCAAATTCGGCCTGTTGCAATCGCAGCATGCCGCCTGCTTCTGAAGTCGAAAGCCTGGGGCAAAGGTTGCTGCACAAATGGCTTTCAAGTGCATGCTTACATCACGAGCATGGCTGTTGCTTGTTCCAGCACATGAGCTGCATGCTTGCACGACCCGGCGACAGCTGTTGATACTTGCAGTGTGGTCGCATCCAACCCACAGCCCCGCACGAAACCTAAACCCCAAACCCGAGAATCCTAAATCCTAAACCAGACAAGATCCTAAGCTCTGGTGTTGGTTATCGGGAGCTCCGTGGCTTCGGCTCTACATATATAGTCGCTGGGCTTCACCATCCTATAGCAGAAGTCGAAGCGATCGTGCCAGGATGGAGATTCGTTCTTGAGACAAGACTAAGCATGCCCAGCCTAGGCACCTGCATGGAGCCGATGGTGGACTTCTGGATTCATCGCCAGCAGTCGTCAGTGGTGATGTGCCTCGGCTTGCAGTCTTACACTGTTACACAGATCCATACATCACACGTTCATAACTACTTCCCTGTTGGCCCGGGATACCCAGCTCTCCCTCGATAGTGCTTCTAGTCTTCTGCAGGGCTAGGGTTTGGGATGAAGGTTGAAAAGGTTCGGGGTTCAGGGTCCAGGTTTGTTTGTGCTTTTTTTGGGGTGTTATCAGCGATTGACACCGGCGGCCAGTGAAATATCCCACAAACAAAACAGACCCCGTACCCCAAGCCCGAAAACCCAAAAAGGTGAACCCTAGACTCCAGATCCGCAAACCGAAACCCCGCAGAAGGTAAATCATAAACCCCGGATCCCAAACCCCGAACCCGAAAGCCCCGAAAGGTAAACCCGGATGATTTACTACTACTACTACTACTACTACTACTACTACTACTACTACTACTACTACTACTACTACTATACTACTACTACTACTACTACTACTACTACTACTCCTGCTACTGCTGCTGCTGCTGATGCTGCTGCTACTACTACTACTACTACTACTACTACTCCTGCTGCTGCTGGTGCTTCTACTACTACTACTACTACTACTACTACTACTACTACTACTACTACTATTACTACTACTACTACTACTACTACTACTACTACTACTACTACTCCTGCTACTGCTGCTGCTGCTGATGCTGCTACTACTACTACTACTACTACTACTCCTGCTGCTGCTGGTGCTTCTACTATACGACGACGACGGCGAGACCGACAATTTGGCAGTCTCAACAGCATGATGCTTGTGATCTGGGCTTCTATGAGAAATGGACGAGGGAGATTTGCACGCTACGTTACATCATGGGGTCCACTATTTCTAATGCTACGATATTGCTCCTGCTTCGGCTATACAGTTACTGCTGCAGCTGCTGCTGCTGCTGCTTGCAACAACAACAACAACTATACTACTGCTGCTGCTATAAGCTTTAGAT
>CAJNDT010004857.1:377146-379952 GCA_905221615.1 Symbiodinium sp. CCMP2592
TTGCAAAGGCCTGAGGATATCGACTTGCAAGAGCGAAAGCGGCTCAACGAGGGCCTCCGACGCCGCATGAAAAATCCACAAGGTTCGCAGCCAGGTTTAGCAACCTAGGCCCCTGCAGATGTATCCTTTGTGCATCGAGGACTACGAAAAGGATTGGTCGAGCAGTGGCAAGCGGCTACGTCTGCAACAGACAAGTGCCCAGGTCGCAAATTAGTTGTGGGTTCTGAATTGGTGTAGACGACCCCACATCTCAGGTTTACCTTCCTGAAAGCTTACCTCCTGGATCGCGATATGTCTGCGATTCAGATCGAACCGTACTTTGAAGAGCTACCTGGTCTCAGAATATGCTGTACTTTCGAACCCTGAATTGTGATCGCTGTTACTGTTGCAACTGATCAATTAAGGTTGAGCGAATCGAAGAACACGGAGAAGTTCCAGGAGTTGCCGCTGTGCGAAATTCGCATAAAGCATGGCCATCTGCCGGGTGGTGAACAGTTCATCAAAGACCTCTTGGCGAACCAAAAGGGAAAAGAGCACCCGCAAACGAGCGATCCCGAGTGGCGGCTGTACAAAGTTTTCGTCAGTGTCGACCTCGACAGACTCTAGACCGCATGTTAGATATACTTGTTGCATGCCATGCAACACCCGGCCCTTCCGAATCCGCCATTTCACATCCTGCCGAGGCGCCCAGATCAGCAGGGTCGGCTCAAAAACTTCGGCGACCATCAAGCCCAGCAACAACAGTGCAGAACGAGCGGCCTTGGCTGACACTTTGGGTCAGAAAGTTGCTCAAATGAGCAGCAGGCAGGTGGCTGCAGACGCCAAGCCAAAGAAAAACCCAACAAAGCCGAAGAAGGACATTGTGTGCACCTCTACATGTGCATATGGCCCTCGCAAGCCTAAACCCCAAAACCCTGGGTCCTATATCTGAAAACCCTAAACCCTATAAACCCTAAACCCTAAACCCTAAACCCTGATTGTAAATGAACACTCGATCAGGAGCTGACGGCCGAAGAGAAGCAGCAGAGGGACTTCCAAAAAGATCATACGTCGTTCCGAGCCTAAATATACGATCGCTTGGCTTGCTTATTGTCATGCATATATGCTTCAGTGCAATGCATTCCCAGGGTGCGAAATATGTCGGACAAAGCAGTCCTGCTGGCGACCTCCATCACTTCTGCTGGTATCCAGAACCAAGAGGCTGTCTGCTGTGCATGAATTTCAAGTCCTGCCCTGAGGTCCTATAGGGGTTTAGGGTCTAGGGTCTTGGTTTTTGGGGTTGAAGGGTTTAGGTCTAGTGGGTTTGTAGAGTTCCGGGTTAAGTGTTCGGGGTACCTTTGAAGCCTAAACTAAACCCTGAAACCAAGCCCGAAAGTGTACTTATACTGCACCTCAGAAAATGGTGGAGCACCTCGGCAAGATCGCCCAAGAGTGCACCTACATCTTCAACGAGATGCTCGGAGTGGCATTATATCGATCCGTGGCGAGCTCCGCATCAGATGGCCGTGCCTGAGTCATGTGTGCATGTGTCGATCCGAGGCTTCAGAGCATGGTCTTCGCCTGCAAGCCCTTGGATGATTGCTGCTATGCTCTGGAGAATTACAAGTCGGAGCTGCATGCTGCAATGTCTCTCGACTCCCTAAACCCTCAAACCCTAAAACCCTAGGATTCCCACGCCCCTTAAGTATACAACCCTAATATGCCCTGCAGGAGAAACAAAACGTCATCATCAATGCCGAAGACATCGTCGACTCGCACAAGAGACGTACTTTGGCTTCAAACATGGCATGTGCACATGATTCACAATAATGGTTGTCTGCTGATCATGCAGGCCTGGCAGCAGAGAAACGGAAGCGAGAGAAGGAAGAGAAGAAAAAGAATGGCGGCGATGATGAGGATGAAGAACCAGAGGACTACCATGATGATGCTGCCCAGGAGCCCGAGGCGCCACCGAATGACGATCCTTGGCCAGAGGACGAGGAGCCGCCTGCAAAGCGGGCGAAGTGAGACTTTCTTCCTTTGTTTGGGTCTGCAGGGCCGGAGTGTCAATGGTATGCAGCAGGCAGTCTAGATAGTCGTGCATGCTGTGCATATATGTACACACTTGCTTTGCCGGGGTCACCGAACACTCGGCCCTGTCCAACCATGCATACACGTATGCATGGGTGCTGTGTTCCTGCGACTGCAAAGCTCTTGATGAGTCCGCCAAAAAAATAGTTCGGGAAACGTCTGCTGCCTGCATATAGACCATGCAGCATGAAGTCGCAGTGGATCGATCAGCCAACACGCCCCGCCTCAGCTTGCCCAGGTGGCCCTTAATGTGTGGATTCGAAACATGTGGCATGCACTGACGGCCCGTGTAAACCCTACACCTTTGCAACCCTATAAACCCCAAACTCTAACTGATGTAACTCCCCAACCTGAAACCCTAAACCCTGTACCTTATATATATCTCTAACTGATGTAACTCCCCAACCTGAAACCCTAAACCCTGTACCTTATATATATCTCTAACTGATGTAACTCCCCAACCTGAAACCCTAAACCCTGTACCTTATATATCTCTAACTGATGTAACTCCCCAATCCGCGAACCATGGCGAGTACATGTGCGAGCTGCTGTTGCCATGTCCGATGGTGAGTACATGGCAAGATCCAGGTGGCCCAGTTGTGCACTGGTGGCCCATGCAAGCCCGAAAAAAACAAATAAAACCTAAACCCTATAAACCCTATAAGCCCTAAACCCCAAACCCCTAAACCCCAAACCTAAAAAGACAACCAAACCCTTGAAACTCCCATTGGCACTG